>JACEVL010000399.1:0-267500 GCA_020284085.1 Aporrectodea caliginosa
GAATTGCCATCGAAATAAAATTCTCATTAGTTTTGATGCTTCTGCTACAAAGCAAATCACTTCAACGCGACTGATTAGGCTATAGCTTTCGTAATAGTAATAATATTTATAATAATA
This sequence comes from Aporrectodea caliginosa, assembly GCA_020284085.1. Taxonomy (NCBI): domain Eukaryota; kingdom Metazoa; phylum Annelida; class Clitellata; order Crassiclitellata; family Lumbricidae; genus Aporrectodea; species Aporrectodea caliginosa. The sequence goes on from JACEVL010000399.1 coordinate 118, forward strand.
TTATTAATAATAATAATAATAATAATAATAATAATAATAATAATAATAATAATAATAATAATAATAATAATAATAATAATCGACGACATCCCTGACAGAGTCATACCGCACCAGATCAGCTGAGGTTGGGGGTTCTGCTGCCGAGGTCGCAGCAGATAGAAATGCAACCAAATACACTGCCATTTCTGCCATCTTACTGCTTTATGCCCTTGGCCTTTGAAACGCTGGGTCCAATAAACCAAGAAGGCATTGCTTTGATCAATCTCCTCGGCTACCGGCTTCCCCAGACATCATTTATCAACAGAGAGACAACTTTTCTCTTTCAGCGCATATCTATGACTATTCAGCGCTTCAATGTGCACAGTGCATTTTCTAGCACTTTTCTCACAAACCAAAACCATCTGCGAAGACTAGCCATTCCAGAACAACGTGCCCCCGTTATTTTTGCAATCATAACGGATCATACATGTATGCACCTCGTGGGAAAAAATAAGAATAACAGTAATAATAATAATGATAATGTTGCGAACTATGAGGTCTGATTTTTCATATTACCTGTAACAACTCCTAGCATAATCTTTTGGTTCCTATGGTGTTACACCCACCTTAATCATAATCATGTTAATTAGACTTTGATGAATTAGATTGTCTTAGATATGATCAGGGATTGAGAATTGGTGTCGTTTTTTCTTCAGATGAGCGCTCGCAAGAAGAAATGCATGATTATAGTAATCGTTTCAGTTGTCGTAGTGGTTATCATCATCATCATCATCCTTGCGTCTGTTCTGTCGAATCGGGTGAGTCTTCGATCTTAGACGGTTTCGATCTTGTGCTTCGATCTGTCGATCTGCAGTTGGTTAAGTGCTGATTGATTGCTTTAGTGATTGTTTTGGTATTTTTATATATTGATTGGTGCGATTGTTGTACTTGATTGAAAAGCCGAACGTTTATGAAGATTAAAGAAGAGGAGGAGGAGGAGGAGGGGTGGTGGGAGAGGCGGAGAAAGAAGTGGAGGAGCAAAGTTAGAGTATGAAAGTGAGAAGAGGAGAAGGGAGGGAAGGAGGAGGGAGGAGAGGAGAGGAGAAATGTAGAAAAATAAGAAAAGAGCAGGAGAAAGAAAAAGGGAGGAAGAAGGACAGTCTCAACATAAGCATGGAAGAGGATGATCCCGAGTTTAACGGCATCTTAAAGCAACAAAAACCGTTGACCTACACAGAAATTCATCATCAACTTAAGTTAATACAGCTCTTCATTTTTAACTGAGAGATAGAGATAGATAATTATAATCAATACAATCGCACTGCGGTTGCTGATGATTCCAATTGTTTAACGACGTCCTTAAACAATTGGGGAGGGGCCAATTTTTCCAGGAATTTTGCGTAGGCCTACGTACTAAATGGATGACCCTATTATGCTTGTATATAAGGATTGAAGGCTGAGTTGTGTACATTTGTTTGTATGTGTTTGCATGTATGGAAGTGTATGCATGTACATATATGCATACGTACGTACATACATATGCATATGTAAGTATGTATGCATATAATTATGTATATACGTACATAATCTAATGACTTAACATTATGAACTGTTGAATGCCATGCTCTTATTAGACACCTTTAAAACGGTGTCAACTGACGCTATAAAAATATTATATGGCGCAGCTTCGTTTAATCACTGAATCTGTTTTGTCATCAACGGTCTTTGATGTCATAGGGCGTCGTTCAACTTTGGAATAATAATAATAATAATAATCGGTGAATGAGATATTTCTCCGAACCTAGACCCAGTATTGACATGTAACTCTTAGATCTTCAGTGTAACGTTCTCCGAACTGAGGTAATAATAATAATATTTTCGTTTATTGAAACAATCCGGTTGACAAACCGCAACCGGTTACAGTGTACAATTATGCAATTGAAACAATTCACAAGAACACAAATGACAGAAGACATAAATCTTAACTATCTAACAGAACAGACAGCCTGCAATACACGGCGCTAATAGCAGCCTACAAAGCATGTTCGCCGTACGGTACTCGAACTCGGTATACCTCTCGCTCTCTATGCCAGTGTGTTATCCAATGCGCTATCGGGCCCCTAAAATACAGATCATATATAGTTATATGCGTATGTATTATGTGCATACATATGTATATATTTAGGTATATATGACTATGTATGTATATATGCCTATAAGTATATCATTGATGTAGGTAAGCCCTATGTATGTATTTTTTATGTATGCATGTGTGTGGACGTGCAACTGACAAATTGCTCGATCATTGCATATTCTCAATGCTATGATGTGTTTATTTTTCAGTAATTAGAATTGAATCGAATGAAATGCCTCTCCAAAAGAATATTCGACCAGAAGAAAAAGAAAAAATGTAAAGCCTAAAGCGACGAAGAATTCTCATGAATCTCCATGAAGAAATGGGTCTCCTTAAAAGTCTGAATTTGCTGCGGAGCTGTTGCGAACGTAAAAGCGAAAACGATTGATGCATTTGTAAATTTTATAGCGCATTTAAGGGGAAACAAATACTCGCCAACAAATCAATAGGGCCTACCAGATGGGTCTGAATTTAGATTTCGGGTCAAAACCGGGTTATCCAAGAATATTAATTTTTCTCTGATGGGTTGTTTTTGGTGCTTGGTCAAGAACGTGGTGAGTTCCGGCCGTGAACATAGGTTAATGAATTCTGCTGTTTAATAATTATTATATCCCTAAAATCGAAGATTTCTAGACCACATTAAATGTTTTAACTGGTTTGCGATTCCAACGTATTGCCTATTGGCGATTTATCTTACAACATGAGCTTCTTGTGCTTTCTTTACCTCTATACCGTAAGCGTTTCAACAATCATTTTGTTCAATTCTCGTTTTCCATCGTTTGATCGAGACCAGAGGCGGCACCAGACATTTTTTAACCAGGGTGCTTAGCCACGGCAGTCATACAAGTAACCAGAGCAGAGGGCGATATATGCCCCAAATAAATTCTGGGCAGGGCAGAAATTCTGGCAACCTTATGGCATGGCAACGACCAAGGCAAAGGCTTTTTTACCAGGGTATTTGCCCTGGTTTGCCCTGCCGTAGTGCCGCCACTGGTCGAGAGCGCCTCTGATGAATTTCTCTCGATGATGCGCTATATAAATCTGTGATTACATTAATGATCTGTTGTCATGCTGTTTATTTTTATATAACGTATTTCTATTCCTCTTATTTTCTATGCAGACGTTTGATTTTATGTCAGTAGCGTAGAGTTTAATTTTCAACGTTTTTAAACCTATGAGGTGTGATTTTTTTTGCATAACCCCGAGTCGGGGTTGATTTGTATTGATTAGATCGAGCCCAGTTAACGGTGGGGTTAATCTATGTGCAATGTACTTTTCTGATGTACACTTCAAATTGCAGTGTAGGCCTACACTTATAATGTTCACGTGCAATGTATGATTAGAATTTACACTTGTAATGTACACTTAAAATTTATACTTGCAATGTACACATAGAATGTACACTTGCAATGTATGGATGCTGTAGTACATATCTAGCGAATAGCGATTGAATCTTAGAGTAGAGTAGGATATGATACTCGCCATCTTGAACGTGTTACTCACATTTTGATTGTGAAGGCAGCAAACAGCCGCGCCACCTAGCAAATGGGCTGACAGTTGATACAGCCACACGTTCATTGGATCGGTGTGAATTAAACGATGTTGGTGATTGAGCCAACAACTTCATCGACTGGAGTATTTACACTTGTAATGTACAAGTTGTATTGCAGGCTGTCTGTTCTGTTAGTAGTTAAGATTTAAATTGCATAACATGTAAATGTACAGCGCAGTGCGTTTGTCAGGCGCTTAATAAAGAAAATATATTATTATTATTATTATTATTATTATTATTATTATTATTATTATTATTATTATTATCTTAGTGTTCTCGAAGCTTCTCTGACATTCTTCAAAGGTTCTAAAGAAATACTCCGTTGGTTGTTTAATTACTCATTAACGACGCTGTGTCATAACAAAGATGATTAACGTTGCCCTCCTGATTTCTCAAGACTTGGGCTGGCACCACACGGGTACGGGCAGTGACAGAGTTTTTTGTTGTACAAGTTTCACTGTAATAATGATAATTATTACCATCGGGTAACGCCATCAGGTAACAGGGCGGTGGTTTTTCTGTTTAACGACTAGCTGTGTGGTAACAAGGACCATTAGCGTCGCCTTCCTCCTTTACCCAGGCTTGGGACTGGCACTGCCAGAAAGCGAACAGTGGCGGAGGTAACAGGGCTGAGCGTCAAGTTCTTATTGTAGGAGAGCGAAGACACTTAAAAGAGGTGTCTAAATTTCGCTATCAGGATGACCTTTTATTTTATTTTTTTGTTCTCGGAGCCCCTCAAAGGTTAATATAAGTATAGTTTCTGTTTTACGACGCGCTATCATAACTGAGATGACTAGTCACCATCCTCCTATGTCCAGGCTTGGGACTGGCACTACCATAGTCCGAGTAGTGGCGTCGTAAATTATTCGATTTATTTATTTATTTAGGGCCTAGCCTACTTCTAGACAAATCTTCCGTTTAAAAAGGCTTATTGACTCTATAATCGTAGCAGAATATTGTATTATTATTATTATTAATATTTTATTTATTATTATTATTTTTTTTACTATTATTATTATTATTATTATTATTATTATTATTATTAAGTTATTATTATTATTATAATAATAATTATTATTATTATTATTATAATAATTATTATTATTATTATTATTATTATTATTATTATTATTATTATTATTATTATAATAATAATTATTATTATTATTATTATTATTATCATGGAGTGTAAGGTAAAGTTCATGAGAGGTGTTATGCTATGTCAAGTTTCTTATGCATAATATACATTGAAACTGTCTTTAATAATAATTACGTGTTGTCATTAATCGTAAATTTAAACAAATTGTCAGATGGCTTTGAGAACTGGTATTGTTTAACAGCGAGATAGTCAATGCATAGGTTACTTGGCAGAGACGATTGCACGGGTTGGAGGTATGTGGAGATTTCAACTGGCAGTGTTTCTCTTAAGATTATTATTCCAGCTTAAAATGTTGTTTTGTGTCTGCTGTGAATTTTTATGGGTTGAAACGGTTACCAGTGTATTCTTAAGCAAATGTATGCAAAGGCTTCCATACTGTGACATTTGTCAATTTTGTTGTGAGATGAAGGTGCTATTAGCAGATTTTGGCTTTGGTCTATACATTTTCCCATTGTTGTGAAGTTGATATGGTTTTTAAGGTATAGTAAAATGTATTCAAATACCAAAGTGGTTGTCAAGGTAGAGCCTATGCGAAATGGTTTTCAATTTTTTGTGGTTTGTTGGGGTCTTTGAACATGTAGTCCCTCTATTCTACACTGTGTCCCCATGAAAAGTAGACCCAAAGAAAAAGTGTCATAACTCAGTCAAGTCAAAACTTTTAGCGTTTGCCTGAAATTTTAAAAACAACAATAATAGCCATATTTCCACCAAATCCTTACGCCGTTTGGAAATGTTGGTGAATTTGTCAAGTTTATGAACGTTTGAGATGCAGTACTGAAAAGGGGAAGTTTCCAACATAGACCTACAAGAGCCATAAGGAAGTGAGGTTCAGCTACAACTGGTGTTCAAAATGTTTTTCTTGTTCACGGACACACGACCGTAGACGTGGACGCCACTGTTGATGACCCGGTCGAGGATCACGTGGTCAAACAATTCTAGGAAACGAATGATAAGACGCGTCGAATGAAAATGCAAACTGGTATGACTCGAGACTGCGGTAAACTCCGCCATTGTCGTTTTCAGTTGCTGCCACTCCAAATTCTGGATAAAGGAGGAGGGCGACAGTTTGATATTGACTGCTTTGTCGTTGTGAAAATTGCACAAAACTTTTCTATTGACGTCAACGGCCTTTCATGCCATAAAATGTCGTTAAAGTTGGTCAATACAATGCTCGTAATAGACACCTTTAAAACGTTAGGAACAGATGCTATATATTGAAAACAGACGTGACCAGATGTAATAATGATATCATACATCAGACTTGTTAATAATAATAATCTTTTCTTTATTAAGCGCCTGACAAACGCACTGCGCTGTACATTTACATGTTATGCAATTGAAATCTTAACTACTAACAGAACAGACAGCCTGCAATACATCTGAGTAATCTTGAGAATCTCGTTAAAAGTGGAAAGTGGAAACTAATGAAAAAACTAAGCAGAGTGTACAGAATTTTTTCATATCGAAATCATGTCCGGCTTTCATGTCCGGACTGATCGACCTGGATATTGACCTGATTATGCCTTTGTTTTGATGTCATCGGTTGATGCCTTGTGCATTAGTCTAGATACCGGAGCGATTGAAGTTACTAATTGATATGATGATGATGATGATGATGATGACGACGACGATGACGATGACGATGATGATGATGATATAATCCAGCCGAAAAGAGTGACGTCAACGGCCCTTGCAACACAAGGAACGGCCATTAGACCAGGCCGTGCATTGGCTTGGTTCTGCTCCTATCTTGAGGGGCGGAGCATGAGGGTAGAGATTGGAGACGACAGGTCTGTCTGGGCGCCTGTTGTTTGTGGTGTTCCTCAGGGCTCAGTCCTGGGGCCACTACTGTTCATTCTCTACACAGCTGACCTCTATGATGTTGTGGCGTCGCTGGGTCCTACATCTCACCAGTTTGCTGATGACCTTCAACTTTATTTGTCCTGTCGACCTGAGGACTCGGTGGTGTGCGCACAACAAATGCATTGTGCACTTGCGATGGTGCATGACTGGATGTCTGCCAATCGTCTTAGACTCAACCCGACCAAGTCACAGTTTATATGGTTCGGTACAAGACGTTCACGTTGTAGGATTGATGCCCTTGCATCAGCATCCCTTGGTGGACAGACCTGTGATGTGGTGAGGGATCTTGGGGTGCTTCTTGATGGTGGTCTTACGATGGCTGATCATGTGTCACATATTTCAAGGACATGTTACTACGAGCTCAGACAGATCAGAGTTATACGGAGGACGCTCTCGCTGAACGCCGCGGCTGTACTAATACACTCTTTTGTTCTCACACGTCTTGACTACTGTAATGGAGTCCTCCTGGGCCTCCCTGAGTTCCGCATTCGTCAACTTCAGCTTGTTCAGAATGCAGCAGCCAGACTTCTGGCTGACCTGCCGAAATATTCACACATATCCGACTACATGCGGGGTGAGCTACACTGGCTTCCAGTTGCTGATCGTGTTAATTTCAAGATCGCTACGCTGGTTTGGAAGGCTACGACTGGCACTGCTCCGGACTACATTGCTGAACTGTGCCTTCCAGTTGACACTCAAACTGGTCGGCGGGCTCTCCGGTCTGCCTCACGAAATGACTTGATGATACCTTCGTTTCGAACCACTACCTGTGCTCGTCGGGACTTCTCGATTGCGGCGCCACGGATCTGGAACGCTCTTCCGCCGTCTGTGCGTGCTGCACGCGGCTATATAGTTTTCTCTAAACTCTTAAAGACGCATTTTTCAGCTGTTTGATGGCCACGTGTTGAGCGCTTCTGAGAGACTCTTAAGTGGCGCTTTATAAATGTTTTATTACATTACATTACATTACATAACTGAACTACAATTAAAGCTCATTTTCGACACCTTTAGAATGTACCCTATCTGCGCCATGTATATTCTTCGACAGCGCATAATTTTGGTATCTTGTCTTGCCAGTGTCTTCAGTCGCGTTCCGCGTTTAATCCAGTGCCGTGGTAGAATTGATACATACAGAACCGCGCGTCTGCTCGTACATATAGGGCGAATAGTATCCTTAAAAGGGGTGTGTAAATAGCCTTCGTAGTCATAAGATATCATTAAGCACTAGAAATTAACTGCTTCGATAAAGAACTCCGCCGCGGCTCTTGCTCTACTGGTGTCTGTCCCAAGCCAGAATAAAGGAGGAGGGCGACTATAATCAGTGTCGGCCTTAGGCACAGTCAAATCAGGCAGTTGCCTGGGGAGCAAAAATCTAGGGGGCGCCAGTAAGTGTTTTTAAACCGTTTCATGTTTTTCTCACTTTTTTAGTAATTTTTCAATTACAATAATTATTTTAATTTTAATTCAAACTCTGGCCTATGGAACAAATTTAAAATAATTATTGATTGCATCTTTTCAAGTGGAGTGGACCGTGGAGTGCTGGTCAGAGAGCGCAAAGTGTATGCTTTGCATGGAGTTACTGAAAAACCAGTATCACAACTTATTTCCAACTGTTGAATTTTTAACTATGTCATGTTACATTACACATATAATAAGAATCTGATATAAGTTATTTACAAATATTTCTTATTGGGTAATGAAAATCTGTTTTGTTACCCTTCAATTTTAATGTAAGATCGACGTCATCGGTCTTTAACGGGACGTATAGTAACGAAGAAACGAAGTTGCTTTTTATTATAGCATCTATTGACGGCATTGTAGAGGTGTCTAATAGGAGCATTTAATTATAAAGTGTTTCACGACATCTTACGGCTTCCATGGAGGGCCGTTGACGTAGACCTTACCATATCTTCCTCCAAATATTTGCGTGAGAATTATCTGGAGATTGGATGGATTCAAACAGTTTAACGAGACGTTGTGGCAACAAAGGCCGTTGACGTCGACAGAAATTATTTCGACCAGTTCTCAACGATCATATTATGGCATTCATTCATTCATTCATTCCGAGCATTTATATAGCGCCCCTTCAGGAACCTACTCAGAGGCGCTCGAAATCATAAATCATCTGCATCTTCTACGAACGTATGTATTCCAATGGATGGATGGATCCACAGTTTAACGGCAGTTTATGACAACATAGGCCGTTTCCGCCGACAAAGATTATTTGTTGGCATATTACAGCTCCAATGTTTAACGACATCTTATAATCTACAAAAGCCGTTGAACGGTTGAAGTGCTTAAAGGTTTTGATGTATTTGCAATATTTCAGTTCATTTTCATAAAAACTTTCGTCATCAGTTTTCTTTCCTTTCTGTGTCTAAAGTTGTTTAGCTATAGTTTAACCCGTTGGAGGTGAGGTGGGGTATGACACACCCCATAGCTATTCTACGCTGCGTTTTCTAGGGAAAAAGTGGAACCAGCTAGGATTATTTTTGTCTACCTTAGTGAATGTGAAATACGGACACTTTAGGTCAATTTCAGCTATTTTTGAACGCACATTTTTTTTATTCTGTTGCAAATTCAAGTGAAATTATAATTTTCCGTATACACATTGATTTTAATTAATTAAAAAAAGTAACGGCACAGTGTAGAAAAAATTGGTGATAATAGAAGATAGTGCAGATATAAGATATATCCTGTTTTGCATAGGTGCAAAATTGTTCCATTATTACTGGTAGTATGTCACGTTCGAAAACGTTACATGTTTCAAGGGCCACGAAGATGCCATTGCAGAGGGCCGCTTTTGATTTCGAGCGCCACCGCGCTGGCCATTTCGAGTATGATTGAAAAAGTTATTTGCTCCCGATAATCACCAGTTTAACTGATAATTGGTTACAGAACAATAGTTTAGCTCACAATAAATGTTTTGTAGTTGATATTTTGACTTACAAGTAAAAAATATGCATTGGGGTATGTCATACCCCACCTCACCTGAAACGTTCCAATGCTTCACCTCACCTCCAAAGGGTTAACGTAGCGATCAATTGAAGTTGACGTTATTATATAGCGTTGGTTGTAAGCTTTTAAAAGGTGTTGCAAAAGATGCCGCTTCAAAGACGTCTTTTGGCTGTTTAACGACATTGGCATCGTTTCATCTGACCTCAGAACATGTGTTTGAATAGAGAAAATTAACGACGCTGTGTTGTACGAAGATTACTAAGTAAGTAAGTAAGTAAGTATATTCCCAAATGAGAAGCACTTGCAAGTACACAGCACTATGCATGGCAAGCTTAATACATTAAAACAAACAAAACAAAAATTGTATTTACCCAAACCAAGAATTATTGAATGAGAGAAGTATTGTATATCAAGGAGAACATAGAGGAGGAAGAGTTATTTTTAGTCGCAGGCGGGGAATGAAGGAGTCGCTCTCCTCCTTTATCCAGGCTTCGGACTGGCACCACCGGAGAACAGCAGCGGTGAAGTTAGGAGTAGCCTATTTATTGAGTGGAATCATTGGATTCAATAGCTTAACGACATCTTATGGCATTAAAGGCCGTTGGCGTCTATATCAACAACTGTGTTTAATTCTCTCATTGCTAATTTTAGTCTTTGCACTTTTTGTAAGGTTGGTAGATAGTCTCTTTTTAACGGTGCTACCCGAAAACGAACATGATTGGCTTCATCCTCCTACTTTATCGACGCTTTGGACTGGCATCATCCGATAACTGATTATGGAATAAATGCTGTTGACGTTGATTGGAAACTTTGTGAACAGTTACCGAGCTGTATACTGAAAAGAAGAAAAAAAGGAAAGCTTAAAACGACGCAGAATTCTCGTGAATTCCTACACAGAGACAGTGGTGATGTTGATACGGTTTTTAAGGTATAGCCTAGTAAAATGTATTCAAACACCGAAATGGTATTCAATGTGTATCAAATGGTTTTCAGTTATCAACATGGTATTTACCAAAATGACATTCAAATACAAAATAGTCAGCAAATACCAAAATGATATTTGAAATTTTGAATATCAAAATGTTACTTAAATACCAAAATGCCAAAATGGTATTCAGAAAATTAAAATAGCCCCGATTCTGTTGCTGTAATTTAATTAATTAATTTGCATAGGCCCAGATTCTTTCGTTGTAAATTATTTTATTACAGATTTATATAGCCCCGATTCTGATCTACTTTTAATTATAAATTTATATAGCGCCGCTGCCAATAAGCTAATCAGAGGCGTTCTCATCACTATCCTAAGCTGTTGATTCTCTGATGCATTTTAACGTAGGCCTATATTGTTGCGGCATGTGCGGGTTTCTTGGAAGTTGTAGTACCTCAATTCTGTTGTCACAAGTCCCCAAGTATGCTGCAAGTACGTTCGTTAGAGCACTGTAGCGTACTGTTTTGAGGCAAATTGGAGGTTTCTCTGGCTACTCCTCCAAGTCTGCATGCTGCAATTGCTTTCCTTAGAGCATTGAAAGGTACTGTGTTGAGGTAATTGTGGCATGTGCGGGGTCTTGGAAGCAGTAGCACCCCAATTCTGCTGTCACAACGTTTATCAGAGCATTGTAACGTACTGTTTTGACGCAATTTGGGGGTTCCTCAGGCTACATCCCCGAGTCTACTGCAAGTACGTTCCTTAAAGCATCGTATAGCTCTGAGGTAATTCGGGGTAGGGATGGCGGGGCTATTCCCCCGATTCCGCTGTTAGCATCTGGTAGAGGTAATCGTCTGCTAGGCATCCTTTGACGAACTCTTCCTTCGTAAGAACTCCGTCGTTGTTTTCGTCCATCTTCATGAAGATCTCTCGTGTCCTGGCTTCCGGTGTCTCCTCCGTTGGATCGCTGTAGACCAGCTGAGGACCAACCATGCTGTAAATGGCCTGTAACGTAACGTAAAGTATAAATGTGGCGTTAGTGTATAGCACTCGTTTTGAGGCAGTATGATGTACGTAAGCATGTGTACTGCTCTGTGTGTGTGTGTGTGTGTGTGTGTGTGTGTGTGTGTGTGTGTGTGTGTGTGTGTGTGTGTGTGTGTATGCATGATGCATATGTGTGTGTATTTATGATGTATGTATGTATGTATGTGTGTATGAGTGTGCATTTATATGCATGTATATTAAATATGTATGTATGTATGTGGTTATTTGTGAAGCGCCTTTTGAGAACCTCACGATGGCGCTTAGCATGGCAATTTAACCTAATATAGAGAGATGCGTCTTAAGATATGGCTTGAAAGAGTTTCTTGAACTGCTTGTGACAAAACATTTCGTATGTGTAACGATGGACTATTCCTGTAGGATGGACCTGGATGGTCCAATGCACGAGAAGGCATGATGTGCCCGCATCGTCGTACGTTAGCGCGGGACCAGCAGGTCTCCACAGACCGATGAGCGCAACGATTGTCCACTATATACTAGGCTGCCTGGAAAGAGGAAGGCAGAGCCCTCTGACGTAGTCATCTGAATGTCGTAAGGTGCAGCTGGGGATCATCTATAAATTACGTCCGTAAAACAACTCTAGACCATTCCTATCTCGCAAAGGGAATCAATCAATAACCGATCGATTGTTATCGATCTCTCGGCGTCTGTTCGTCTGTTTCTCGTCCTGAGTCGTCCATAGACACTGTGGGAAAATCTGCTGATCCTCCCACAACTTCACTGTGGCAGAACCACGCCATGTAGTCCACCCACGTATGCATCCAGTGACCCCAAACCCCTCTCAACCACAGGGTCATGACCTATGGACAGTATTCACCCTCTCAATTACCCTCTCGCGAACGCCTTTTCCATGTCGACACTCAAAAGGTAACCACACAGCTAGATCTCTCTGCCGTAAGTAAGCCACCATCGGTATGCGAACCGGCCTCCCAACGCCTTACGCATGGGACGAGCGCTCTAACCAATGCACCAAGACAGCCAATGTCCTCTCTCTGTCACCTGGACAGTAGCACCCTTATTCGCCATTGGTGCGCCATCATTTGATGCTTTGTGCATTAGACACCGGCGCAATAGAAGTTACTAACCGCAACCACCTGCCTTTCACTAAACCCTCAATCTCTCTCCCTGTTTAGCCCGTATCCATACCCTTCCCTCTCAATCTTTCACCCTGTTTAGCATGTATCCATATTCATTCATTCATGACGAAGATTTGTATAGCGCCTCTTCAAGGTTACTACTCAGGAGCGCTCCCGACCCCAGCACGGCTTAAAAGGGTAGTAAACACTATACTTACTATATACTTCCCACTCAATCCCTCACCCTGCATGCTTAGCCCCATAGTTGTTAAAAACGGTAAAATAAAAATAAAAAACGGAAAAAATGTCGTTTTATTCAAAAAACTAAAAAACGGAAAAAACGGGAGAAAAAACGGAAAAGAAAATAATTCGCATTTCGGATCACTTAGAAATTCAAATAACTTTTATAAATTTTATTTCCTGTAGGCTACTCTGCTGTTTATTTCTCATCTGATGACACTAAATAGTAATCGTAATCGTAATCGTAAACTCGATATTTCTACAGCGCCCACAAAAGCGAAGTCGCGGGAACCAGCTTATTCACAGGCGCTTAACCAAAACAGAATCGATAGGCAGGGGGTCAAAATCCAGAGAGTCAGGCAGGCAGACAGTCAGACGGCTAAGGTGGATGATGCTTAGAGTTGAAATGGCGAGGAAGGTGAGGGGAAGAGAAGGAATCGGGATAGGATTTGTGAAAAAGCAGTGTTTTCAGTTTTGAGTGGAAGACCTGTGGAGAGATAGCAAGAGGTGAGGTTTTGGTGAGTTCATAGGATGGATCGGATATTTGTCGTAGCACAGGCGGGAGTTTGTTCCAAAGAGGCGGGACAGCTATGGCTATGGAACGATTTGCAAATTTAAGCGATGAGGTGACGGAAGGGCGGAGCAGTGTGAGGGTGGAAGATGAACGGGTTGAACGAAGAGGTTGGACCGAGAACAACTGACGGAGATACGAGGGCTGAGAGGATTGAAGCGTATTGTAGGTGAGAGATAGGACTTTATATTCTATTCGTTCAGGAATTTTGAGCCAGTGGAGTGATTTCAAGACAGGTGTGATGTGGTGGTGTTTGGGGGTTTTGGTGACAGCACGGGCGAGGGCATTCTGAATGGCTTGGAGGCGATTAATTTGAGTGGTATCTATGTTGAGAAAGAGAGCATTGCAGTAATCTAATTTAGCGTGAACTATTGATGTGGCGATTGTTGATGAGGTTTTGAAGTCAAGCATAGGGCGAATTCTACGCAGGTCACGGATGTGCATGAAGCAAGAACGGGAAAGATGGGTGATGTGATCGGAAAAGCTAAGATTCTGATCAAAAGTCACACCTAGGTTGCGGACAGGAGAATTTGCTATGAATGTGTGAGTGGATACAGAGTCAAGGCTGAGGGAAATAGAGGGATCTGGAATTTTCTTGAGTTGCTCACGGAGGCCTATAAGAATGAATTCAGTTTTAGAGGGGTTGAGGCACAACATGTTTGAAGTCATCCAGGAGGAGATTTGTTTTACCACAACAAGAAGATGATCTATGGAGTCGGCGAAGCTGCTGGGAGAGAATGAAATGAATAATTGGGTGTCGTCAGCGTATAGGTGATGGTCAACTGAGGATGCTTTGATGAGTGAGCTGAGTGGAGTAGTGTAAAGGATGAACAATAGGGGCCCAAGAACAGAACCTTGCGGAACACCACAGGTGAGAGGGCATGATTGCGATGAGGTTTCTGGTGTTTTAACAGAGAAAGAGCGGGAAGAGAGATAGGTCTGAATCCAGAGGAGAGCAGTGTCGGTAAAACCGAACCAGGTAGACAGTCTTTGGAGTAATATGTTGTGGTCAATGGTGTCGAAAGCTGCAGAAATATCAAGGAGGCACAGACAGGAGACTTGTTGATGAGAAATGGCAGAAACAAGTTTATTGTAGAGGCAAGTGAGAAGGGTTTCGGTTGAGTGCCGCTTGGTAAAACCAGACTGGTGCGGGTTAAGGAGTGAGTTTGAAGTCAGGTAATCATTTATCCGAGACAGGACTATGCGTTCGGTAAGTTTAGAGATGAATGACAGGTTGGAGACAGGTCGGTAGTTTGAAAGGATTTCTTTATCAAGTGATGGTTTCTTGAGAAGTGGAGTGACTAAAGAATGTTTGAAGAGGAGGGGAAAATTGCCAGTAGACAAGGAGAGGTTGATTATTTTGGTGATGATGGGAACGAGAATAGATGAGCAGTCTTTCAGTAAGGAGGTAGGTATAGGGTCAAGTTCACACTGCTTATTTGGAAGAGATTGTAACAGATGGGATATTTCAATCTCTGACGTTGGTTGGAAGACAGATAATGATGATCGAGGTGGGGAGGGTGGACGGTCGTGAGTGGTGGGAGGAGTATCTGGAGGTGAATCGATGGTGGTTTTTGAGAGTAGTGATTGAAGAGAGAGACGGAGGGTAGTAATTTTGCCAGAGAAGAAGGAACAAAACGACTCAGCTATTGAGGAAGGTGGAAGAGAGTTTGGAAGTGGGCTTGAGGAGTTCCGGTGGAGGAGTTGGTTAATAGTTTTCCAAAGAAGGCGAGGATTAGAAGAACGGGATTGAACTAGTGAGGAGTAAAACCTCTTTTTAGCCGTAGCCAGAAGGTGATGGTATTTATTTGTGGCTGATTTTAGGGTAGATAGAAGTTGAGGATCACGGGTTCGTTTGTAAGTGCGCTCAAGGCGTCGACGGAAAGCTTTGAAGGACTGGAGATATGAATTATACCAAGGGTTCTTGGAGTGGGAGCCGGATTTGGTGATAATAGGAGCGTGCTTGTCAAGGAGCATGGAGAGAGTGGTGTTGTAGGAAGACAGTAGGTCATCGAGAGAGGATGGAGGATTTAGGACGAGGTCTGAAGAGGAAAGATCTTGTGTGAAGGCTTCAATGTTTATGGAGCTGATGCGGCGGAATGAATGAGAGACGGGGTCAGGAAGTGGAACAGGAAGTATGTTGAGGCGTGTGAAGATAGGGTAATGATCGGAAGGTGTGTCAAAAGAGAAAGAGATATCGGGCGATAACTTTGAGACAGATGATGTGATGATGAGGTCAAGTGTATGGTTGTGACAATGGGTGGGGAAATTGACATGTTGAACTAGGTTAGTAGATGACAAGAGCGTGAGAAATTCTGAGGCAAATGAGTCAGAGGGATTATCTACATGTATGTTAAAATCCCCCGTGATCAGGAATTCATGAGGAGTAGTGGCAGCAGTGGAGAGTAAGGTTGTGAATTCTTGCAAGAAGACGGATGTAGGACTTGAGTATGAGGAGGAGGAAGGAGGGCGGTAGACATTGAAAATGGTTAGTATTGTGTTAGGGAGTTTTAGAGTAATTGAGGCGCATTCAAAGGAGCGAAAACAGTAGCCAGGTGAGTGAAGGACGGTGGAAGGTTCTCTAGTCAGAAACGCAATGCCCCCACCAGTGGTGTTCGTACCGGTTTGCGATTTTGAGGGACGAGGAGTACTATGGAGATGGTAACCAGGAGGGATACAGTCTTGATATTGAGGAAGAGTTGTAGTGGAATTGAACCAGGTTTCAGTCAAAGCAAATAGGTCTGGAGGGTGCGAGGATTGAGCCAGGTCGTTAATTTCGGCAGAGTGTGTAGGTTGAACTAATGAGCGGATGTTTAGGGAGCATAGTAAAAATTTGTTATTGTTTGTGTCTTGAGCTAATGCATTAGGAGGAGGAGGAGGAGGAGAAGGAGGAGGAGGAGGAGGACAAGACGCGGAATACCTACATGTATTAATCGGACCAGGATTCACGTGCGTGTCACCAGAGAGAAGGATTAGCATGGCGAAGAAACTAAGGTGGGTTGGAAGCGGAAGTGGTCTTTTGCGGCCAACAGTGAGGAAGAACGACAAAGGAATATAGGACATGTGGCCATGTTGCCTTGTTGCTGTGAAAAAAGAGGCGGGGTTATGATGTCTGGGTGTGAACGGTATGTAGGTCATGGAGGGGTTGGAGGGGTGGAACTGGATATGGTATGCAGTCTGGTACCTAAAGCTGAGGAGGAGGAGGATGATTGACAGATTCATGCTATGCGGAAAATGGAGAAGATGCGATGAGTCATGGAGGGTCTATGGCTGCTGATGAAAACTTGACAAAGGATGCATGATGCCAGTCAAATATTGAGCGAGAGATGGGTTTTAATGTAATGAAAAGTAATGGAACGGACTCACGTGATGAAGAAGAGTAATCCAGAACAAAAGATACTTGGCCATGTTGAAGGGGACGTCAAAAGTTAGAGAAGATGGTGAAAGTTTAAGAGCGCCCGCACGTCCGCTGGCTCCCGCTGGCTTAAATTAGAAGAATCCTTGAAAGAACAGAGACAATGTAAGGGATTTCAGACAAAATTAAATTAAACAAATAATAACAGACAATAAATAAATAAATAAAGTTAGATAAAAAAAAAACCGGTAAAAAACGTGACGAAAAATAAAAAACGAAAAAAAACCACGTTTTTTGGAAAAAATAAAAAACGAAAAAAACGTTTTTTACAAGTATGCTTAGCCCATATATCAATATCCCTCCCACTCAGTCTCTCACCCTGCATGTTTACCCCTTATACATACCATCCATCTCACCCTGTGGCCTGTTTAACCCTTATCCATATCCTTCCCTCTCAATTCCAGTCACATACCCCAATGATTTCCGTCATCTCTTTTGGTTCGATCGTTCCATCTCCATTGACGTCATACATCTGGAAGGCCCATTCCAGCTTCTGTTCCGGTTTTCCAGCGGAAGTGATGTTGATGGCCAGCAGGAACTCCTTGAAGTCGATCTTTCCGCTGTTGTCCGAGTCGAATGTTCGGAAGACGTGCTCGCAGAACTTCTCAGCGTTTCCTTGAGGGAAGAAACTCGAGTAGACATCGAGGAACTTGGAGCGAGTCAGCTGACCGTTCGGACAATCCCTCTGCAACCAATTGACGAACGCTCGTGAATAAGCTGGTGCCCTGCGCTTAACGTTCAAGTGGCGCTTTAGAAGTTTGAAGTTTACGATTACGATTAGGATGAGGCGGTGTATCGTTCGTAATTACATTTTAACATATACAGATTAGCACAGAGAGCGCCTCTAAGTATGGATACCTTGAAGAAGCGCTATTTAAATTAATGTTCAATTATATTAAAATACTGAGAAATGTCTACTGCATTCCTCTTCCTCAAACTGTCAAATTGTGCTTGAAATGGTAAGAAACATTACAGGTATAGGTTATTAGAATGAAATTGTGTAGGCCTATAGTTGATTTGAGCTATTTTCCTGAAAATTCATACCACACAATGCACACTACACTGCAGACGAGTCAACTCCACATAGGAAAACACATTATTTTATGCCTGAGGGATTGTCCCACAAAGTTTTTACTAGACCCTCTGTTCCCCTCGAAACACAAATATTTCACATTAGCATCTGTTCGTCATATTGTTTATTTCGGAAATAGGTCGGTTGACGTTATAAAGTAAGTAAAAAAATTAATCGAAAATTAATCGAACAAGCCAAAATTAATCGATGTGTGAGGCAGTTCATGGCAGCCGATCAATCAATCAATTACTGATCGATTGTAATTGATCGATTGGCGTCATTGAATCTTTTCCTTACCCAGAGACACCTTGAAGATATTTGTTAACCCCTCAGTGGTAAAGGTCACACCCTGTCGTCTGCCCACTTATGTATCCAGTGACCCCAGTGACCCCTTGACTCCTCTTGTCCGCGAGGTCTTGACCCCCTGACCGATCGGAACGTCGCCTCAATTACCATCTGGGTCAGAGGTCACTTCCGGTCTGCGTTATATAGCGCCATCATGCATGAGAGAAGAGCGGTCGATCAAATGACAGGAAGGACGTCCGGGTCAATCTGCGCATGCGCCACGCACCACTGCCCTCTGGAGTTCGTCCTGTGGAGAGAGAGACAAACAGACAGAGAGACAGACAAAGAGAGTGAGAGACAGATAGAGATAGGTAGACAGAGAGAACATAGACAGACAGACAGACATATACACAAACAGAGACAGACAAAGAGAGACAGATACACAGATAGACAAACAGATACACAGACAGAGACATACAGAGACAGACAGACGCAGACAGACATACAAAGATAGCGAGAGACACAGAGACAGACAGACAGACAAACAGAGAAGGTGTTACTGATGATGGGAGAGTGGGTCGTATGGTGGGAGGAGACGGGGGCTGAATGACAGGATTCGGAAATTGACCTTTCCTCGTTTCTGGATCTCTCTTCCATCAGATGGACGATCGCATCCGAGTAAGAACAAACTGCACCGGGTGGGAAAACGTTGGCTTATGTGATGCTAATTGCATGCGTAAATTGGAGAAGCATTCCGTAAAATGGCGGATCCGGTGTCCCTTGCCAATCATACCCTTATATCGAGATAGGATATGGTAGACGTGGCTCGTGTACCCGACATTGGATTACTGTTTACCCAATCATTGTTTACCCCACAACTTTTTCCCATTGTAATACCACCATACAAAACTGCGTTCCTGTCTGAAGTACTTATCACATCGTCCTTCCATCCTCCTCCACCCACAACTTTCACCCTTTTAAGCGTTTGCTTGCGTTCAATAAAGAACATTCTTACTTACTTACTTACTTACTTATATGACGCTTGAGTATAAATTCTGTCCCTGAATCCAACTTATCTAACCCTTGAGGTCTTCAAGACCAAAGTCGAACTCAAAGTGTACCCAACTCTGCCCCTCTGGTAGCCTAACCGGACTCGGATCTCTTTCTCTACCCTTTGGACAACCCCTCTGACTGGACGCAGCGCTCGTGAATAAGCTGGTGCCCTGCGCTTGGCTTTCTAGTGGAACTTACTAGTTGGGAGCTTACGATTACGAACTGTCTCTGCTAAAACTTTCATTCGTACGCTACCCAGTGTTGTTGTCCGTTAACCGATACAGCCGGATCCGACCGCACCAGAAACTGACAGATGCCAGAACAAATTATAGAGCGCCGTTAAAATATATTCTCTGAATCCTCAACACTCGCAGCAACGCACAAAATCAATCAGAAATCTAGAAAATCTATATTCGGCCCAGAGTATTATCACTTTCAATCAAAATTAATTAAATTTTATCGGCAGTTTAATTAGTCTCGCGGTTTACAGCCTACAGGGAATGTCACGGATAGGAAATAACGATAATTAATATGCTCTAATTATAGTCTAATAAACCCCAACATGTTTAGGGAAATAGAAAAGTACGTCAAAGCCCCGCACAGCACGTTTCGAAGTCCTAAGCCGCCTGGATAAATAGACTGAGCTACACCCTTAGGCCTATGTAGGCCTATATTAATGATTGCTCCTCACGTGACTACATATTCGTTAGCTACTTGGCTACGTTTTTCTATTAACCTAACCAATTTAGTGATAGGTCCTATTTTAACAAATATTTGGTAGATTTTTCGAAAAAAATATCACTGCTTATGTGGCTTATATAAATTCAAGCCCAAGAAGGGACATATCCTATTTTTAAAACAGTAGTATAGTCTACTGCTGCAAAATAGGTCTATCATTGCTTATAGAATCTTCTAAAAAATCCAATCCTAATATGTAGACTTCCATAGGCTAAGTCCATGTCTAAGAAAAGACCGGTCCCAATTTTAAAGCGGTAGCGTTGCTGTAAATAATATAGCTTAGGCCTATAAGCGTGCACATGTATAAATCCAAGCATATATATAAGGAAAAGTTAAACAGTAGATAGGCTATAGATTACATGCAGGGAATATTGCTGATAAGCTTCATACGTTGCTATATAAAACGTGAATATTTTTACAGTTCTGTATAAATAAGGATTACAGACTTTCTCTCACTGATTTTGTCTATATACAACAACTAGGCCTAACCCAGAAGCATTTCGAATATACGTATGCAAATCGAAAGAAATCAAAAATGAACCGATTTACAACAACTGTTTTCTAAGACGTTAACAGCCATAACAGCAATAAGATTTCGCTAAATACAAACCTCCTAACAACACCTTTAAAACGGTTTAATTGTAAGGTATATATATGCTCACAACCGTGCTTGGTTTATAGCGTGAAGCAATCGTATTGTGTAAAACCTGGACAATAACTTCCTCGATAAAGAACTCCGCCGCGGTCCGTACTCTCGTAGTGCCAGTCCCACGGCCTGGAAAATGAAGAGGGCGACGCTTATCATCCTTGTTATGACACAGCGGCGTTATAAAGTAACTAACCTAAGAGTACATTGCGCACTGACAGATAAAAGGTAAGCTATTAGATGTCGATAAAGAATGGGGCCCGATAGCGCATTATATAACATCTGGCGTAGAGAGCGAGAGGTACCGAGTTCGAGTCCCGTAGGGCGGATATGCTTTGTAGGCTACTATTAGCGCCGTGTATTGCAGGCTGTCTGTTCTGCTAGTAGTTAAGATTTAAATTGCATAACATGTAAATGTACAGCGCAGTGAGTTTGTCAGGCGCTTAATTAAAGAAAAGATATTATTATTATTATTATTATTATTATTATTATTATTATTATTATTATTATTATTATTATTATTATTATTATTATTATTATTATTATTATTATTATTATTATTATTATTATTATTATTATTATTATTATTATTATTATTATTATTATTATTAAAAACTTATTACAATTTTACCACTAACCATGAATCCTTTGTACCATGCTTTGATCTGTTGTTTGTTGAAGTAAGTGTTGTCCATCAGAAACTGCATGTCTTCTTTTGGTAGTTTCCTGCTCCCGGAGACACCCATGTCTCGTATATCTTCCTCTGCCCACCTCAATGTATGTCTGTATGTCTGTTTATCTGTCTTTCTGTCTGTCTATCTGTCTTTCTGTCTGTCTTTCTGTCTGACTGTCTGTCTTTCTGTCTGTCCGCGAACTTGTTTCTTTGGATGTCCTGTTCGATCTGTTTGTGTTGCGATGGAGTTTCTTGCAGTGTATCCTTGAGTCTTCTCGTCAACTGTTTTGAAGTTTGGCTGAAAGGACAATCAACCATATTTTCAAACCATCTTGTAGGACGCACCTCTTTAGATATCTGTCAGATTGCCATGTAATGATGTAATAGGGTTCTGAAAGGCGCTTTGCAAATAGCCAGATACTTACACACATACATATGCAAACACATATATACATAAATACATACATACACATACAAACATACGTGCATACAAACATACTTACATACATGTACATACACACATACATAGTTACATACATACATACATACATACATACATACATACATACATACATACATACATACATACACACATATATATAAATAGCCTACTCACATACATACATACGAAAATACACGCATGCATACATACATGTGTGAACTAATGTTTTGCATATATAATGAGCACAGGTGTTCCTTAGGTTGATATATATATATATATATAATGTGTATCGATTGTTAAGCGTTTTAGTCTTAGGCCTTAGTTGCGCTGTCGGCTCGTGGGCGCTTGGCCTAAAAGTAGCCTAAACTTTGGCTGACGATAGATTCTCTACACGTGCAGTTAGCGCGCCAAACTTAGAAACTGCTGATGACAGTGAATTTGAACTATACAGTGTAGTACGGTTGTTTTAAGGCAAGAGTTGAGTTGTTGTTATTAAACTGTGTTTGAAGAAAGGAGAAACATTCAAAGAACTGTGTCAATTTAATTCTTAAACAGTTAGAAGACGTTGAGCAATTTATATGTAGAGATAAGGAAAGTTCTTGAGGTAGGTCACAACTAAGAAAGAAAAGAGTTGGTGACAACATGTATAAGTAACAACATCGATTGTTTAACGACGTCTTGTGGCCGGTGACATCGACCTTACCTTATCCACTATAATAGACAAGGCTCAACACGCTACTGCAAGCCACTGGATGGTTTGGTTTCAATATCTTCAAATAATATTATAAATAATAGTTCCTTATTGCAACAAGTAAGCTTATGCTACTGCACTACTATGCAGTGTAATAGTTACTCTCGTACAGTTGCATCTTCTCCGATCGTTTATGTATTCCAATGTTTAACTAAATCTTATAGGTATACAAAGGCCATTGAAGTCTTTAAAGATTTTAATTTATTTCCGTTCATTTTCAAAATAACTTTGTCATCGGTTTTTTCGATTTCTGATGTTTATTATAAATCAACACTGAAACACCTGGCGAATAAGAAGTTTTACGGTATTGGCGGCAGAGATGGGTAACTAATCGATTAGATTCTAATCGACTAGACAAGCAGCTAATTCTAATTTTGATCAATTAGCTAAAAGATTTTCCCAATTCTAATTTTAAAATCGATTAGCTAAAAAAATTGCTAATTGTAATTCTAATCGATTAGCAAATTTCAGCAGCTAATTCTAATCGATCTGCAGTTTAGCTAGTCGTGCTGCTCTCTGATTTGTAGCTTGAAGAACACACTTACTTACTTACTTTGTCAACCGAAGCGGTAGCTTGTAGGCGTATACCAGATATTACCTGAACGAATAATTTCTGTACGCATATTTATTGAAAGGATGCGATACTTGTAGACGAGATGATCTCGTCTACAAGTGTCGAGATGGCAACCTCAGAACCTATATACTGCGCTATACATAATAGGCCTACATATTTCTCCCATTTAAGACACTTTCTCTCAAGGAACAAGTATGTATCTGGCTAGGCCTACTTATGAAGCGCATTTCAAGAACTTCACCACGACTATGTAGGCCTAAAGAGGCGCGTCTTACGATGGCTTCAAAATGTTTCAACAGCAGCTGCTGTCTGAGTCTTGTTCCTGACACACCTCCGCCGTACATAGGCAAGTCTAGCCCACCACATTGACCGATTGGTTAGAGCTCGGCCTGTAACGCGGAGAGTACGGGTTCTGGCCTCGCCAGGGGCAGTTACTGTGTAGGGACCTTGATCAAGTCCTTCACTCACAATTGCTCTCTATCTATATATATATATATATATATATATATATATATATCATTGATGTTCTGTCGTATGGTCGTGTGTGCACTTCTGAGCTTTGGAAGAAGGGCAATATCAAAATATAATATTATTGTATTGTTTTTAGGCCTACAAGTTACATACCTTTTCCAAAGTAGTCCGTAGGGTACAAATTCCACACAAATCTTTTCCCTGCACTCATGTTTCCCCGCACAGGTCTTTCCTCATAACCATTCAATGCATGCATACATTTTCCTCTGACACTCCACACACAGCCTACCCCACCCGATTATTTTTTCAATATGCATGGGGACCTTAAATGGTGTGGCACCCAGGCCCGCCGAGAGGGGGCAGGGGGGGGCAAATGCCCAGGGGCCCGGCGACTTTTAGGGGCCCGGGCCGGGCCCGCAATCAACTTATGATATATATTATAATAAGATATACAAAGTTTATGATGTATATACAAAGTTTATGATGTTAAGCCTTATAAAATAGAACGTAACACGTAACGAGGGGGCCCGGGAGGGCGGAAAATGCGGCTTGTGACAATTTTCCTTGTGTGGAAGTAAGAAAAAAATTCAGTTTGTTCAAAAAAAGTTGACTGCTCTGCCTAGGGGCCCGGAATTTCTGTCGGCGGGCCTGGTGGCACCCAGTCAAATGGGCAGCGCTGGTGAATTTTCTCACCCAATCAATTCATTGACATTATGGGCAGGGTCGGACGTTAAATTTACATTCATTCAGAGCATATAATTATATAGAGAGCGTCCAATAGATAGCTACTCGGCGGCGCTCCCAGCTCCCCCCCGCCCTGCGGAAGAGTTTTCAAGTATAACCTATATAATGTACTTACATAAATTTAGCTGGATTCGATTCAACGGTGGTTCATGCAGCTCCTGAAGCAGCTCTAGTGTCTCGTCGATGTTCTTTTTTATGCGACTCGGCTACTGTTGGCAATCAACATCATTATAGATGTCCCATCCAGAATACGCTGGAGACATACTAGCGCGCAATGCGACCGCAAGGCGCTGCGGTCTGCAGCGCCGCGTAGCGAATGGGACGGCATCGCTTTAGCACCACCTAGCGACAGCCAGAGATCACCGGATATCGAGTGTAATCTTGTGCCGTGCAGCGGATGGATGTGTAACAAATTCTATAGCGCCATGTCAGCTCATGATTAAGGGGCCGTCCATAAATGACGTCACACAATTTTGGCCGATTTTTAACCCCCTCCCCTCGTCACACTTCGTCACAAAAAGTAACACCCCCTCTGAAAATGACGTCACAAAGCTCTGACCCCCCTAAAACCAAATTTCCATGGCGAAGCAAAATGCTCCTTCATGGAACAAATAGGGAAAGCATGAATATTTTAAAATCTAACGGTGACCAAATATTGAAATAATTAGAAAATTATTAATAATGGTGCCCGTATACATTAAAATAATTTTAAAAAATAATGAAAATTTAATCCTCAAAATTAGTGCTGTTATTATTAAAATTAAATTGTTGTAATTGTTAAATTTAATAACATAGACCTGGTGTGACGTCACCCTTCTCAGACCCCACCCCATGTCACACATCGTCACAAGTTTTCCTTCCCTATAGTTAAAAATTTAAAACAATTTAGGTGACTGAGAGAATTTCATATTAAAAATTAATATTAACTTACCAAGACATAAAAATTAGTTGACGTTGTAAAAAAAAGCATACGAATGAAAGCATGCAAACACAATAGCCTATATGTTGCCAATAATTATATGTAACTAAAAAACTAACTAGACATTTATTTAATAATGTGTTACTGTTCTTACTTTGTAGAATTGGTAGAACTTATAACACTGTTCAGTAATATTATAGTATTCGTAGTTATTGCGTGGTTGCGATGTATTTTTTGTTTTGGGGCCGCCGCGGGGCCCCCTGCTGCGCGGGGCCCGAGGCACGTGCCTCGCGTGCCTAGGCCTTAAAACGGCACTGTGGACGGCCCTTTAAAGCTAGTGACGTGGCTTTTGTAGCTGAGAAATTTAGGAGAACTACGTTAGCATTTACATGCTCACGTCATCGGTCTATGATCCCTAAGCCAAATTCCACGATTAGGCCAGTCAAAAGCCAAGGAGAGAATCAGAGAACACACGGAAAATTGCGACGTTCAAACCAGTACACGTGTATTTGCAAACGGTTTTCATGGGCGCTTGACCTCCCTGGATTCTGACCTGGCAGGCTGGCACCAGAACGGACAGAGCAGCCTGACTATTGCGGATTTTTGATAGCCTATAGCGTCGGTGAATTAGCTGGTCTCCCTGACGAGGCTTTCGTGTGGCGCTGAGAAATTTCGAAGGTTTACATTTAACTAAGAGAGGCTTCTTAGTCGGGAGCGCTTCGGAGTAGATAATCTTGAACGGACGCTATATAAATCTCTTAAATGAATTAATTAATTAGGCTACGTAAGCTTACTCGATTACTGTCGAATTGCAGTTCTTTACCTGTAAAACACATCCACTGATAAATTAATATATGCAGCATAATAATAATTAGGCCTACATTATTTTTGCTGCAAGACAATACGGCAAGAAGCTATAGGCCTATACAAACTCCGCTATTCAGGGTTTTGCCAGGTCGTCGCGAAAAGCGCGAGTTGGGCTACTTTTCAAAGCGCTCGCGACTTAAAATTTCGTCCTCGCGACCTCGCGCTATTTGGGCTACTTTTGAATTGTCCCGCGGTCGCCGAGGCGACATGAATTCTCATAAAATGACCGCAGTAGGCTACTAGGCCACTGTAACTAGCTACTATCCTGCTTACTTGGTAAATAAATACATGCTCTACGGAGTAGGCTACGGACTAGTCTACGGTATTAAAACACGAAGCAGTGTGCCATCTAAATTTTTACCTCAGTGGTTTCATCACGTGTCTTGGCGAAACCAATAAAGTATTTATATTGACGTACCAAAAAAATAAATGTCTTCATTTAATGTTCATCTCGCGACTTTTGGGCTACTTTTGGACGTGATTTCGCGACCAAGCACTTTCGAAATCTGGCAACCCTGCCGCTATTACAAAATATATCGTCTGCGGTCAGACTGAGGTCGACTAATTCCCGGAATTGAAGACGCTGCGGACGAAAATATTCCGAACTTCGAATCACGCGATCTTTCCATACTAGGTCCACTTCCTTCTCCCGTTTCCAGAAATTTACGGTCAGACAGACCAAAAAGCGACGGCTCACAATAAATTAAATAATCGCCGAGCAACAGAAACATTTGCGATATTTTCGACCACGAGTCCACGAAGTAGGCTATCGCGATCGGATCCCGTAGATATAATATATAAGGCGGTGGTCACGCATGCGATTGACACTTGACTCGTGTTTTGGCGTGGAAAAGATTGACATTTTCCATAATGCGAGCCTTTATAACACCCATATCGGCGGATCTCATTTACTTGTATTTTATATACTCTGAAACATGACAACACGAACGTTTGATAAACCCCAAGCATAGAGATTGATTTTCTGTCACAAACGTAGACCCCTATACAACAATTATGGTTTTTCGAAGAAATGATGAAATTTCGAGTGTGCACGCATGATGGCGGAAAGCAAGCTATAGGGCCTACATATATATATATTAATCAGAAACGATAAGATAAATGAAAGAAATCCACATGAAATCGAATTTCTTGTTGATCGTGGAGGAAAATCTAAAATCCAAGATTTCAGATTACAATACGATAACACGTCACCTTGGGAAGGATGTCAGTCATTGGAGCTTACTTCTTGATCGATAACTAGGTACTACATGTATAATTATTATGCTTAGCCTGCTTAGAAAAGACTTATTAGCCAAAGCTGCAAATGATATGGGATGTGAAGATAAGTCATGAAAAGATCATTTCATGTTTAATGAACAAATTCGGATTTCAAGACAATGCAGTCATTCTAAAAAATGTGCAGTAATGGACATTGAAATAGCATTTAATTTATGCAGCGCAACCTATATACACTTTCAAAAGATGACCTACAAATCAGCTTGCAACCATAACTTGGCTTTTATGTGCTGTAGAAATCTTTTTCCGAACCCCACACTTCAATACCGGACAGCAAGAGTGCGCATCTACAATCATCCCATCGACATTACTGTCTGCCAGTCCGAGTCATTTATACGCATCCAACAGTGCGCTCTGCCAACGAAATAATCACCAGTTACAATCAGCCAGTCAATCAATCAATCACTTGGTGTCAGACCAAGTCCCTCCATTCGATGCTCGAAAGGCAATCAACGACGTCCCCAAAGCTTCTCACGCTCGATGTCGAGATCTTCCATCGAAGGCATAGGTCGTGGAAGGTCCAATAAGGATCGCTCCTCCGCCAGAATATGCTCCGCTTCCGCTAGAAACGATCAAAAGAATAACAACCCTTCTAATCGTAATAATAATAATATATTCGTTTATTAATTCCAACTGACAAGTACGCAGTAAGATTACATGACATACATGTAGTAGTAACTAGTAAGTTAGTAACAGATGATAACATGTTTGACAGGAGTCGAATTTAACTGTATGGCAGATGCCACATGCCCATCTGTCCTGCTTGTCATTTTACAGTCGCTTCCTAGGGAGTTGAAGGCTGAGTCAACCTTATGGGGCCAGCAGGTATCGAACCCACGTCCTTATGATCTTTGTGCCAAGATGTTACCATTGAACCATCTCCCCATACCCGACTGTAATTGTAATTAGTAACTTCTATTGCGCTGGTGTCTAATACATAAGGCATCAACCGATGGCACACCAAAGTCATCAGGTCAATACCCAGATCAGCCTGCAGACAGAGAGGCAGCCTTTGGTGGAAAAACACCGATAGCTCCTAAAGCAATATTATTTATTACTATTCATATACATGTAACTTATTAATTATAATGACATCATCCTAAACATTGATATTTAAAATGAAAGCAGCACTCTAGCCAAGTGTGCAGTACTTTTGCGAGGTACTCGAAAGGCACCAGACTACGACATACTTACATACTTACTGATGCAATTGTAATCGAACATTTATATTGCACCACTTCAGGAGCAAACTAATCAGAGGTGCCGTTATGTTTAAGATCTAATCGAATCCAATGACTTCTATAGAGCCATTATCGTAATGCCAAAGAGATCAACCGACGATCCCTTCCAGTGAAATTGCAATAAAAAACAATAATCCTTTGGAAAACCAGGTCAAAGATTAATGAATTATGAGCACAAATAAACTTTGGAAATATGCCACCCGAGCCCTCTGCAGGTCAGTATTTGATATTGCCCTCATTCCTCAGTTCAGAAGGGCATACACGACCATACACAGAACATTGATGTCGCTGAGCAACAGTGAATGAAGGACTCGCTCAAGGTCCCTACACAGCGGAAGCTCAAACCCGTGCCATAGCTTTAGCATGATGAACATTGAACAATGCTGAAGGCATTAACCGAGTATTGCTTTGCAATGAAATCAACGTGCATGCCAAAAATCTTGTGAAGATCAGTAAAAAATATACAAATGTCTAACAAACGGATAAAATAACAGCTAAGAATTTAGCTGAATTGAAAGATATTCTGAAAATTTTTATTACAAAGTACCCAATACTTCATAATATTCTTAAATTCAAACTTCAACCTCCTTCTCAGGGCATTAAGGATGACATTGACATTGGTAATCTCATGTCATCAACATTTTCACATTGCCAATCCTCCCCAACAATCCATACGTTTGAGGTGGATCTATAATAATTACTGCAATATAATATCTGATTACTAATAACAATAATAATAATAACACCAATGACATATATCACGAAAACTTCCAATGTCATACTGAACTCAGTTACAAAGTTTCTTCCCAAGTGAGGAATTATAATAGAAAATGTTTCTGTTACCTTTCATTCTTGCGATTTTACTTCCATAAGCCAGGTCACCAAAATATCCAACAATGAACGTCAGAGGCAACAAGGGTACCAGAGCAGCTGGCTTTCGCATCCTTCGAAATCTGTAGAAATTTCAGCATAAACATATCGTACAAACATAAATAGCTTAAATATCATAACAAAATAGCAGATAAAATGGTTATCAGCTTTAAGTTTTAGTCATGCAATCAATAACATCATATTCAAAATTGCATAACACACAAAATGCTATTAACATTAGCTGAACTAGCCAATGAAAGCATAATTATATTGGAAATAAGGCAATGAAAGCATAGCATTCATGAAAAGGTAAAAACAAACCAATCAAAATACAGCATTTATGGAACAGCCAATCAAAGCACAGCATTTATCAAACATTCAACATAGAGCATTCACGAAACAGCCAATCAAAGCAGTTTTTATCAGAACAGCCAGTCAACACACCCTTACGGAGTAGCCAATGAAAGCACAGATTAATCGAATGGTCAGTCAAACTAGAGCATGTACAAATACTTTTCAAAATGGGAGGCAGTGGGGGAAAAGTAACATCAAGTTCATAACCCCTACGCAAAGGCTGTAATGATTGCTAACATGTCTGAAGATATAGCAATAAACTATCTCAAAAATCCCATAGACAGTTAAAATAAAACTATTAATAATAAGAATAACATATATATACTAAATCCTTAGAGAGAATGAAGGCGCACCCTGCAATGGAACCAAGAGCGGCTACTGAGTAGAAAGCGGCCCACCAGTGGAAAATGTCACGACCTCTGGCCAGTTGAATTGCCATCTGCTGTTCCCTCATGATGTTCTGCATTGCCATCTGGCGCTCCAGCTTAAAAACGAAAACACAACACCATTTATATAGCACCATTAGTCGTAATATTTGTGTAATGAAATAAGTAAGTAAATAAGTATATTCTTTATTATACATGTACCACTTGAATATCTGCACTTTGGTGTGATTTTAAACCAAGTATAACATTCTTGTTATACTTGTTATAACTGCAACTGCAGACCAGACTAAATATAAATTTCTTTATGATAGCATAGTGGTGAGTGCACTAGATTAAGAAGTCAATTGGGGTTCAAATCCCACAGGGAAGAATTTTGATTCAAGATTTTGGCTTCACCTGTGTCCCCTAGCTAACTCAAAACTACAAAGCTTAGAGTGGAGTCAGTGGGAAGACCAGGCAGCGAGGGAGAGGGCTGGCCATCCACCTTCACAAGCCGAGGTTAAGAAAATGAAGTCGCCAACACTTCACGTCCAAGGCTACCTCTCAGAGATAGCTTAGACTGGTCCCCTACTTTCTCTTAGCAAACACATTCACCTATACCTGTGCTATTGGGGTACTCTAGCGATTTCAAGAAGTTTGTGGTCACCTGAGCTCGCTGGCTGGTCAGCATAAACTCCTGGTTCTTCTTGAAATTCTCGTCCATTGCTTTTCCGAAGATGGCCCCCATGTTTCTTTAGAAATACTGAAAAGAAAACCATTGTCATAGGTTAACAAGAAAACGTTAAAAGAAATTACACAGATGATACTAAACAAAGTGCAACAGAAATTGGCCCCAAAATAAACAAGCTCGCACAAAATTTGAGTTAATTCTACAAAGCACAATGGAACATCGAATTGTGACATGAACATTATAGAAATTGCTCCCTCATTCTGACCCTATTGTAGAAAAGCAACATTTCCAAAATGACGGATGGCAGAGTTGTGCATTACTAGTAAAGCAGCACTGTAACTAACTACTGAAACTACAGAAACGCAACATTTTGGCAACTTGAGGTTACTTCGATCCTCTGGAAACCGGACTCGGACCTCCCTCGCAATACTCTTGATGGACAAATTCTCTGACTAGGCACAGCGCTCGTGGATGAAATTTAGCTTTTCGATTCAATAGAAACTGGATTGATGAAAATAATTGTTTCCGTACGATTAGAAGCTGGATCCATGAGAATATATCTTTGCTTAAATAAAAGTTCCATTGATAAAAATATTTCTTTCATCAAATAGAAGGATTGATAAAAGAAATTTTTTTCCAATTAAATGGAAGTTGGATTGATGAAAATATTTCTCGATGAAATGGAAGCTGGATTGATGATAGTTAACATGCACATAAGTAGACTGCTTACTTACCAACGTCAAGTATGACATTGAAGACATTAGAATAATTTAGCAACGTAAACTACGACTTAACCCAGCAGCACTGTAACTGACTACAGTGCTTTTTGGTCATTTTGATGTAACAGGTAACTACTGTACATTGTAAACAATAATGTGGATTAAATTTACGCTGTGCAAAGAAACGCAACACTTTGGCAACCTGACGTTAGTTGAAAGTGTGCTTGCGTCATATCGGTCAATTTATTCGTACCCATCGCCGCCAAATGGCTGACGTCATGAACTGACGATGGAATGGCTCACAGGATATCGTTTAATGTGAACAGTAACGCTGGTAAATACTTCAAACTTGAGACATGGAAGAATTAATCCATTTTCCTCAACCAAACTGTGACGCCTTCATTCAGAAATGCTCTAGAAAAATCCCAATGACTTTTCGTTTAGCAGACAGGGTTGCGTAAAACTAAACGAAATCGTGACACTTCTGTCTGTTGCAAACTTTTGAACCACAATCTACGACGAACTCGTATAAGATAATAAATATCACTATACCAAACGATTTTCGAGGAACTTTCGAGGAATTTACTCTACGCCTGTCGTTAACCCAGTTTCGTCTTGACCTCTGTTTCGACCTTTCTGTTTTCTTTCGCACGTGCTGCAATATTATTGCATTAGGTTCAGACCAATTGCATTAGGTACAGACCTATTGCAATTGCAAATAAAGCTTCGAACTTATCATCCAAATTGTTACCATTCACAGTCACAATTGCAGATTTAGTAATAACGCCACTTTAATTTAATTATTACTGTACTCGATGCGTAATGATGTAGTTCCTCTTTCTGTACTCGATGCGTAATGATGTAGTTCCTCTTTCTGGCTCATACTCGCTGCTTAGTGGCCTTTGGCCTGACCTTATTTTCTGCACAAACCATTGGCAGCAGGAATTTGGGTAGGTCAAATGTTTGTAGCTGCTATCTTCTAAATTTAACCGCACGGCTGAATTGTGTGCAGCTGTAAATTGTTGCACAGTTTACCACTACCAACCTCGTCAATTATCTCTCTTCTCTTTCTTTAAGTTCTCTGCCCTTCGGCAGGTTCCAACTTCCAATGACGCCACTCTTCTCTGTGCTGTGCTTTTTCCTTTAGTTCGCTGTATCCGTCGGTCATCCATCCCAGCATCATCTGCCTCGGTCTTCCTCTCCCTCTTTTCCCTTCCATTCTCCCTTCTATGATTTCTTTCAGGAGGGAGTCTCCTCTTAATACGTGCCCCACCCAGTTCTTCTGTCTTTCTCTTATTGTTGTTATTAGCGATCGCTTTTCATCAACCATTTGTAGGACCTCCTCATTCGATATATGCTCCGTCCAGCTCACCTTCTCCATCCTTCTCCAAATCCACATTTCAAAAGCCTCTAATTTCTTCATATCCTCTTTCCTGATGGTCCAGGTCTCTGACCCATACAGCGCCACACTCCATACCAGTGTTTTGACCAGTCTTTTCTTTAGGCTTTTGTTTAATCCTCCTCTCAACAATTCTCCTCTTTTCATAAATGCATCTTTTCCCAGGGCTATTCTTCGTTTCACATCGTTGTGGCTCCTTGCATCTGTTGTTATCATGCTTCCCAAGTAACAAAAGCTCTTAACCTGTTCCACCTCCTCATCGTTGATTTTTATTTTCTCTGTTACATCTCCCTCCTCTCGGCTTATCTTCATACTCTTTGTCTTTCCAATGTTTATTTTCATGTTGTATGTCTTTGTCGTCAATTATGGTAGCTAGATAAGATTAGATTAGATAACTTGAACTTTTTAAACAAGTAGTTGATCCCAAACAGACCAAAACATATGCTAACAGTTTTCAGAATAGTCGCTGTATAAATTATTACGTTACTCGTAAACGGCGAAGAGTCTTAGAAGGTAAGGCTGCTTCTCTTTCGCAGATTTCCGAGGTTTACAGTAGGCTACATTAGTGCCAGAGGCAGAGACACAGTATGCTGATTTACTAGCTCCATCTAGCGAATACTGCTATAAACCAACATCAGTTCGTGAACCATTGGATCATTCAGACATTAACCCTAGGGCTACCAAGCTTTTTTGTGAATCGGCTACCAAGGGGGGGGGTGGTTACCACCCCCCTGGATTTCGTGTTTGGTTTCACATATCATAACTTGTAATATAGCAATGGATTCAGCATTCATTTCTGCACAGAATGGTATATTTAGTTGTACATTATGTGAATGCACCTCGAAATTACATCACTTTTAACAACGGAACCCATTAATTAGCAATATTTTATATTATTGCGTACATTTTGTACTTTTGGATAAACAAATATAAGATTATGTGTTTTGAAACTAATCTATGTATAAAAGATACACACAATCATCCCTACACATGTTTACATAGCATAAATGTACATCCATAGGCTACATATATATCCATACTAGGGAATGCAAACCCGGGTTACCCGAACCCGGGTAACCCGGGTTACCCGGCTTTTTTCCAAACCCGAAACCCGGGTTTGAACGCGATTGAAACCCGGGTTCGACGGGTTTGAAAATCGTAACTCCATAACTCTAATTCCATATCTTTATTGGTGACTTCGTATGAGTGTGCACCATGGCTTCCCATTTCACATGACCAGTGACTAATTTTGGGTGTTTTGACACGTCGGCGTCGTAGCTTCGAATTCGTAAATAGGCCTAATAGCAGTAGGCTAAACTGTTTTTATTTGAATTTAGTGATTTTAGACACAAATCCAAACAATGTCTAAATCAGCAAATGTAAAGGGTGGTGTTTGGGATCATTTCGTTCACGATTCTGAGGGCCAGTTATGTAACTCGCACCAAAAATTCCCAGCGGTGCAACAAGAATATGCATATGCTCATCCAGGGTCCAAGCATAAGATAAACCTGCTGAAACACAAGGACGTTGGTGACCCTTGTCGTTCTGACGAAGCCAATGACGGTATACGCCTCTTAGTCCAAGCACAATCACAGGCAGCGATATATCTCCAAACCAGCATCTACTTTAGTAAGTTCTGGCTCTGCCATATTGGGTTGCAGAGTAACGATGACTAAATTATCTTCTGAAAGCAAATGGACAGGCACTGGATTGGCCTAAAGCTGTGATGTAGACGATTAAGCTGTCATTTGACAATTATTTTTATAGGCCTATGCAATGTTTCTTTCAGACAGAACGCTCCGGAACGGCATTCCGTGAATTTTTTCAAACTGCTAAAAATTATTTTATTTACTTACATTTTAATAAAAAAATTATTTAGTTAATTTAATTTAATTTCAGCGTTTTCAGTGTTTATTGGTATTCAAGATGCTATAAAATTAGAGGCTCAGGTTTAGGCCTTCGGAACCCTTGCAATGTCTTCCATAGGCCTATTACTGTTCTGGAATTGTTCAGTTCCGGGACATTTTTTATTGAAAAACACTGCTTATATAAAAAAAATATTTCGATTATCCTAAAGTTTTCTTTTTATGCAAATTTCTTGACTGTTGGAGAACTTAGGACATGTAGTTGCATACGACGACGTTGTTCTTACGTAAGAAATAGTGCAGTAGGCCTAATAATATTTATAATGTAATATTTGTTAGCCCGTCCAAACCCGGGTTACCCGGGTTTTTACGGCGGTCAAACCCGAAACCCGGGTTTCGAAAAAAGACCCCGGGTTTGCATTCCCTAATCCATACATATATATCGGTTTACGTTGTAATGCTGTATTCAGCCATTTTCACACAGATTACGCGTATTATTATTTATTTTGATCACTTCCGGTATTCAAAAGACAAAGATGTAGGTATGCAAATGAAGCCCTGCATTCCCTCTAAAGAATGGTATCTTTGTTTCTCTTCCAGGAAGACAAATGAATACGCTACAGACAAAAACTAAGGGGGAGTGCTTCCATTCAGTATGGCCATTTTTCACGCATATTACGCGTATTATTATTATTTATTTTGAGCACTTCCGGTTGTCTCAGGTCAACTCAGTGACCATAGAAATGTAGCCCCACATTCCCTCTATAGAATGGTATAATTTGTGTCTCTTAATATTAAATGACGGATAAGATATAGTCGAAAATCTAGGGTGGGTGGTATCCACCCACCCCTCTGGTACCTCGGGTATATTGTGTATAACTTTTGAACGGTGTGAGATATCATCTCACATTTTACCTCAAAACGTGTGTAAATGAACCCCTACAGCTACCTAAAAGGTCAAAGTTTTATTCCGTACGGAAAAGTTTGAGATGAAAAAAACCTAGGGGGTGGCAACCACCCCCCCTTGGTAGCCCGAGGGTTAAGGTAAACGTACACGGTTTTCTATAGCGACCGTATATGGCCTCATTGACCATGTTCATTTTACAATGAATTGATCGGGTGAGATCCTTCACCGCAGCTCGCCCGTTTGAATGGACGCCACGCCATTTAAGGTCCCCGTGTAAGGACCGTGATAGCCCACGATTTAAATCTCTGAAGTAAGCCAGCATCGGGAAGCGAACCCGTGACCCGCACGCTGTCTAACACAGAGGAGAATAAGACGCAGCCTACGCTCTTACCGATGTAGCTAACTGGGCCATCTAGAGGACAGTACTGAACTACCATATAAGCGGAGACTAAGAAAAAGGTGTAAAGATTCTATTCAGGCGTGTAATCACGTGTTTTGAAGTTACTGTTATCCAATATCCAGGACACGAAACTGCAGTTTTAATGACTGTACGCTAATAGGACTTGTACATGTGAACTCTGAAGTATCTCGAGCAGTGCAACACAAAATAACGCTTGAGAATGTATGTAAGTATTCATATTTGTATGTATGTGTGTAAGCAAGTGTATTTATCTACATGTATGTATCTATGAATATATTTATTTATACACACACACACACACACACACACACACACACACACACACACACACACACACACACACACACACACACACACACACACACACACACACACACACCTTGTCATGTCACAAACATCCACAGAGAACAATTAACAGAACAGACATGAGCAAGACTTGAATGTTTCATAACAGGAGTTTCACCATCTTTACATTCCGGTGACAAGTACAGCCCACATTGGTCTCTACAGTAAGTACAATAGCAGTCCCTTAAGTTAGCCCGAGATGCAGCCATGGGTATGAAGTGTTAGCGACCAGTTTCGTAGCATCGACATTATGAGGGTGGGTGGCCAGTCCTCTCCCTCGCTGTGTCATCTTCCCATGGACAGTGTACTCATTACAGCTAAGATGACAAGAAGGTCAAGGTGGAGCAGAAATCTTGAAAAAATTTGGCTTAGCACGGATTTCAACCCCATGAACCTCTCACTTGACAGCCCAGCACACTAACCATTAGACCATCGTGCACACATACAGTGAACAAATCCACTTCTGAACCTTCACATTTCC
The DNA here is from genome assembly GCA_020284085.1 of Aporrectodea caliginosa. Classification (NCBI taxonomy): domain Eukaryota; kingdom Metazoa; phylum Annelida; class Clitellata; order Crassiclitellata; family Lumbricidae; genus Aporrectodea; species Aporrectodea caliginosa. The sequence goes on from JACEVL010000399.1 coordinate 37,241, forward strand.
AGTACGTTCATTTTCCCAGTATCAATTTCCCTTCAGTAAGGATGCAACTTGTGGTAGTGAGATGGGTTAAAGACTCGGGTGGGGAAAGAAGCCTAATAACTGGGGCAAATTCACCTAATTGGGGAAATGGTTTTGGGCCAGAAATCTGGTCGATATGGCTGAGGTCTTAAGATATTATGATCTCGACGCTATATAAATCGTCACAAAAAATCACATCCTATTTACAAAGACCCAACAAAACAACACTCTTGGCGTGATCCATGAGGATGCATAGAGCGTACTTGAAGCATTCTCAACATCGCGACTGTGATACACACGCCTCATGTTCCTGAGTGAATCATTCATGAGTTCCGTGTGTAGGCCTACTGAGAGCAAATATTTAACACGCCCGTTGTGAATCATGCTGGACAACAGTGCAAGAAACGCCTAAGGCACGACCTTTAATTTCATTCAAACGAGAGATTTGTGGCATTTAAAACACTAAGTTTTACAAGTAAAACGAAAAGTTTCAAGAAATTACACAGACGATAAGCTTACTAAACAAAAATGTCACAAAGATTGGTCCCCAAAATAAACAAGATCGCACAAAATCCAGCTAATACTACAAAACACAATGAAAAATTGAATAATAATTGTCAAACGAAACATACTATATTAATTGCTCCTTCATTAAAGCCATATTTAAAAAAGCTCCTCAAAGGCTCAGCCCAGAGGCCTAAGCATATTTAAACCAAAACAAATAATTATTAATAGCAATGCATTATAATTATATTATGCTTATATATATATATAAACGTCAATAAATTTGAATATGAGGCGTGAAGCAATAATTGTGAATAAAAGGACTACGTCATGGTCACTTCACAGCTGTCGGCCCAATCAGCGAAGACGTTTCATTTCGAGGGTCCAATGAACACCGATGTAACATCATCCTAAGGCAACTTTTATTACACCATCCGCCAGCTAGAGCGGCTTTTTGCTCCAATGGCGCAACTAACACCGTGTCGCATCTAGTGTATTATAAAAACTTTGCTTTCCATACGAGCAACATAGAGAAGTTGGCGACAAACGTCTTATGTAAATGTACACATTTCTACGTAAAGCCACTAAAGCGACCGTATGACCTCATTGACCCTGCTCATTTTTCAATGATCTGATCGGGTGAAATCCTTCACCACCCGTTTGAGTGGGTGACACGCCATTTAAGGTCCCCGCGTAGGACCATGATGGGACGCATACTGTCACATATTAAAGGGAATGTGAGTCCCATATTATACGTATGATGCTGGCAGAGTAGGCTAGTTGGCTTGACAGCCAAATTCGCATAGACAGACCCACTGAGTTTTTAACCCCGAACATAGAACTGAAATGCAAGGACAGTAACTGTTGCCAACACTAGTCCATCGACGTAAAGCGAGGTCGAGTTGAAGCAATTCAGAAATTACTTGTTTCAAATACAGTGTACTACACCTACACATAAACCAGCACCACTAAGAGACATGTCTTGTTAACAACAGACACTCCGTTATAAACTCGATTCAAAACTGCGGCCGTAAAGATCAATTTTTAGTGTAACTGGAAGTGTAATAAACGTAAACATTTCTATAACGCCCTCTACCGACGACCTGTTACATGGCGAAGAATCACCGAGACTAATCACACACAAGTGCCTGGCTGTAGGCCACAATACCTGCCAGACAATCTGCCCAGACACCGATTTCCTTTGATGACAGTAAATGTACAGCAAACGATAGCAAATGCGAGAAATTCACTTCCTGGGGTAAAACATCGCAAAATTAACAATAATTCCTACACTGGAGATAAAATAACCCTAAAACCAGCGATAATATAATCAGCAACAGTTGTGCATCTTCTTCTCAAAGCCAAGCCACAATTTTGCAAGCATCTGAAGAGCAAACAACAATTTCCTAAGCACTGAAAAATTCGCCCGAAGCCGTTGTTTCCACAGCGTGCAACTGGATTCTAATCGTGAACACACTGGCGCAAAGAACACTGCTTCTCCGTTTAGCCATTAGCAACAATCGAGGAAACCAACTATAGCAAAATATAGCCGTACAAAATACAAAGATTCCCAGTTTATAAGAAACAAGATTAAGACAACATCCATCTTGCTTAGGGTTAAACCAAATATCCACCCCTTTGGGTTAAGCCCATCGATGTTTACCCCTTAGGGCCAGGTTCAATTTCCATCCAAATGTGTCATGGTTAAGCCCAATTTCCATCCATCTCTTAGGATTAAGCCCCGAATTCCATCCATCTCAAGGTAACTGCAAAGAGGCACCTTCAAAGGGGTGAAACAAAAGTGTTAGCCCACTACATGGTAACTCCAAGACCACATCCCCATAGAAGTGACTCCAGGAATGTAATTACAAAATGGTAACTTCAAAGAGGTACACTGTAACTCCAATGGGGCAGCCCACAAAGAGCTAACTACAAAACTTCATCTCCAAAGGTGCAACTCCAATTAAAGGATTACCAAAGAGGTCAGCTGAGAATTGTATTTGATTCAAATCCCTCATATTTTTCCTGCCGCAAAAACACACTTTGATATCGTTAACACGTTACAAAATCCACTCGTAACTGAAATTAACATTTATGAACACTCATCTATTATTTTTAAGAATAACAATAACTTTAATTAATGAAACACTTCAAGCTTAGCCATACCATAGACTAGTTTCCATAACTATAATCTCAAGCTTACAGTTGTTGCTACCGTGGATACAAAAATAAGATCTTCCATAAACAAGTACATTTATCTGTACACAGACTTATTTTACAATGCACTTGGGGCACTTCACGCCCTACTGTACAATGATAAAATAACAAAGGGTCGTCCATAAAATGCATCCTCAAAATGACCTTCACCCTGTCCTCCTACTTTTTTGTATTTATCCACATCTGGGCCACCCTTTCTCCGTCCCTCCCTCCTTAATGGACAACCTCTCAGCTTTCACATAGAAAATTTCTACATTTCTCTATCAGTGCATATCTATGTCCATTCAAAGACCAGACATTTACGAAGAAACGTTCTCTCATACTTTAAAAAACCTAAGGATCAACTTCACCTCAAGCAAAATCAGAAAAATATGAACATTGATAAGAAAAACATTGCACCTTCAGTAAATCAATGGACTAGTCTCTTCAGACTGTTTACTGTTTAACACCGACCTTTGGGACTTCTCCCTGGAATGGAAATGCGTTGGTACAAAAAGCGCTGAACTATGCTACAAAAATCGAATTCATACGTGGTACTACTTCCTTCTGCTTAACTAATTAAGAACAGTTATGAAATTCATGAGAAGAATTTGACTACCATAAAAAACGGAATTTGATTGGCATTCAACAATAAAAGAATTCGCGAAAATCATAGTGAAATGAATAATTCCGCATTAATTGTAAACAGTTCTCAATCTTCCTTCAGGCATTGAAACAAGGCACCTGCAGTTTCTTCAACCTGTGTCAACCAAACCACTTCTTGCACACCAGTGGCACTGTTTAGCCATTTATCGGTTGTAGACAAATATTGAAATGCCTTTGTAGTCCTATTGAATTACTAAATAGATAGTTTGTTTGGAAGAAAAACACATTTTTATTACAAAGTGAGTTTTCGTCCACTGTCACAAATTGTAATAATTGTTGTAAGTGTTCAGCCCAGATGAAAACTTCTCTGGTATTTGGTAGGCCTATATATCAGGTCTCGTTCACCACTTTAAAAAGCTACAACTTATCAGTTCTAGTAGGTAGAATTTAGAGAAATAGAAGATACGTAGGCTCCAGTGTAGTTGTCCATATTAGGCCCTACAGTAGCCTAATATTACTTGCCACTTGCTGGGAGATTTCATAATTCATAGTAGGATTTCTGCTACAAGAAAATGGTGCATGAAAACTAGTTGAAATTTTGGAAGAACTAACCGAGTATTATTTCAACACAATTCAGCAATCATCCTACATTATTTGTCAGCGGGTGATGAGCCCGCGAACAGAAAGAAAGAAAGAATTTTACACAGCAAAGCGCATAGTGCATAATATATCTGAGCAACACCCAAGCCTATGATTACTACAATCTTGTGAATGAAGCTGAAATTGAAAACCTTAAGTGAATATTGATGCTAATAATATTCATTATGTTATTTAATAGGTCCTAAGTGAAAATAAATAAAACTGTAAGCATTTACTAGAATCTTTTTTAAACATATTTTACCATTGAAGAATCGCTGCGCACAACAATGACCCAGCAGAGACTTCAAGCTCTGTCGCTTATGTGCATCGAATCGGAAGTCCTGCAAAGTGTTGACTTTGACGACATAATAAACGACTTCGCCAAACAAAAACTCGCAGAAGAGACTTGTAGGAAACGAACGTGAGTACGTAGTAGCCTATGATACATTCATTGTAGTCTATACACTCTAGCACTGTGGCACAGTAAGGTAGTAATGGTTTATACAGAATATTGTTCTTTGACAGACTATGTTCTTTCCATGTCAGTGCGTGAGTCGTGAGCTCGTGACAATTGTCCTATCTACTTCTTATGTGCTGTAAAGTATAACAAATTATGTGTCGGGTTATTGTATGTCTGCCTTGCTTCTTAAAATTGTAAGGGGCCAAACATTCGATCAGCACAGGAGACTTGTAAGACAGCACGGTAGCCTATGATACACTACATATCTAGCACTGTCTCGAAGCTGAACGCCATTTTTCAAGCGATAGTCATACATATCTCAAGAATCACGTATTTCACTCACCTCCCATGATACTGCGCACATTAATACAACCTTGACAAACTCTCGTAGATGTCAAATAATATATTATGTGATAAGATCCATAATGCAGAAGAGCTGATTGCCCGAGCAGATATGTAACTCTTCCAGAAATCTCAGTTTTTGGCATCTGCATTCATCAGTTCTTGCCAGCTCTTCGTAACAGAGGGCATTCTTTCATGCTGCCTTTTGTTAAATCTAAACTGTTTAAAAGTAGTTTTCTTAATCGATATATCTTTAGTAGGCTAGCTGTTATATTTAGTTGTGCACGTGTGACTTTAAAATCTGCAGATGTTATAGTTTATTTATAAAATGTATGTAATCGCTATATACAATGTTATGCATGAGCGCTTGTCAGATGCAAATAAAGTCTACTTATTTACTTACTTACTTACTTACTTATTATGTTTAGCTAGCATATTTTACTCGTATAAGCTTACTAGCCATTTAAGTAGCCTAATTATGCTATCCACTGCAGTTCATTGCATATGGGTCCAGCTAGTCTACTTGCGCTGAGAGCACTAGTTCGCGGACGTCAACGAACGGCATGCAGTGCACAATCATGTTTATCATTCTTAATAAGCAAGAAAATAGAGGAATTCATGAATAATGTTTTGGGCAAATTTGGCTAATCTGCTCCTTCAGTTTCCTTTTGAATAGGCCTATATTGTGCATACTCTGTGATGAGTTTATTCAAAACTCAGTTTCTCGACAAGAATACATTACTTACTTCATTGTATTTTATAAACAGTTGTGTGACAGTGTGAGTCTATGCGTAAGGTGCAAACATTTTTTGGTAATAATTGTCCTTTGTTGTAATGTTGTAATGTTTACTGTCGATTTGTACCAAAATAATATTATATGGAATCTATGCTTTCAGTAGAAGCTCCTACCTTAATATGCCTAGTGATACAATTATTAACAGCTTAGCTGCCTTGTCGCCAGTGCTGAGAAAGCACTTAATCTGCAGCTAGTATAGGTGTTTTGTTAAATTGTTAGTCGGATCAATCTACCAAAAAACCCACCTAACCCTAGGCTGAGATATATATACAATTTTAGTTCCAGGCAGCCATCTTGGACGCCATCATGAAAATGACCCTTTTCCGATGGTCAGATTAAAGGAGACTTTTACTATGTTAATAAGCATTAAAAATAGTACCAGATTCCGTTGAGAAACCTTTTGTATCAATTTTTTAGGGTTAAACCATATATTGACCCGTCTATGTTAGCTGGGTAATGTTTTAACCTTGTTAGTCGTAACTCACGGTAACTGGTCAGAACACAGTATTAATGGACATTTACAGTATATATATATATATATATATATATCTCTTCGTTTATTAGAACCAATCAAGCTGGCAAACCGCAGCTCAGTACATACAGGTTAAATGCATTAATATAAGAAAAGAAAAAGAGGTTGAAAAGGCCTAGGCATTAGGATCACCGATTACAGGGTTAAGTTCTCGAGTTATGTTTTGATAAAGGGCTCTTGGAATAAAGTTTTTATCATCCTTTGTTGGTAAAATGAAGTCATGACGGCGCGGCCTTAGACTATAATGGCGTTTGAATGTTGGTGGAAATAGTCTCCGCAGGACGTGGGCTTCGTTCCATATAACCGCCGACAACAGCCGATTATCGGCCGTCCTTGCCATCTCGTCCGCAGACGGCGAATCCATCCGGAGATAACCAATTCGCCTTGTTCTTATAAGAAACTGCTCGATTCTGCTTCTATCCTCGGCTGATGCGTATCCCCACCAGGCTGGGACAGCATACATCAAACGAGAGATAGTGGTGGCATCAGTTACAACCTGCAGGGCCTCAGAGGATAGGCCGTGTGATCTTAGGGTCCGTAGTGCATGGAGGAAGCCCGAGCAAGAGGCCAAGATCTCATCGACGTGAGAGGTAGCTCTGAGATCTGATCGAATTGTGACGCCAAGGATCTTCATCGTAGTCACTCTTGTGACGCCACTAAGTGGCGCTGGTGGTTCCACGTTAGCGCGTCGATGGATGATCATCTCTCGAGACTTTCCTTTGTTCAACTGAAGGTTGTTCACTTCTGCCCAGCTCTTCACTGATTCCAGCTCCTCCTGGACAGTATCCCTCATCTTAGATCCAACCAACAGGTACGAATCATTGGCAAACTTGATTATAAGATTCTCCGAATGTACTGGTTGGAGGTCCGAGGAATTCACAACGAAATCGCCTGGACCAACACCCGACCTCTGCACAATGCTGGCGGCGATTGATGCTAGCTCAGACAACCGACCTTGAAACTTCGTTGTATGCCGTCGTTCTCTGAGGAATTAAACTAACCAATTGTATATGCAGTCGGGGATATCCAGTCTTGATAGCTTGTCCGCCAGAGTTGAATGACGGACCGCATCAAAAGCCTTCGAAAAATCAAGCGATATTAGAGTCACATATTTGTTGGTCTTGAGAAGCAACGTGACGTGGTGGAGGATAGAGATCAGAGCTGCTGTAGTTGAACCTGTTGGTCAGAAGGCGTATTGTTCTGCCAGGAGGATATCCATTGGTGGTTCTGTAAATGTTGGATACAAGAACCGGTGTACTAGTTCTCTCTCAACCAGCCTTGAGAGAATGGGAGTGACAGAAATCGGTCTGAAGTCCGTTGGAACAACCGGTTGTGTCACCTTGGCCACCGGGTGGATGATCGCCGTTTTCCACTGAGCCGGCACGTGAGAGGAGGAGGAGAGAGAGGTTGACAAGGTGGGATAAGACGCAAGAGTATACAGGTGCTGTCAGGCGCAGGTACCATGCAGGCAGTCGGTCTGCACCATCAGCAGTGTGGCGCAGGCGGTCCAGAATTTGGAACACTCTGTACTCAGTGAATATTGGTTGGTTGTCCCACACCGTGTCCCGGAACGCAGGGGTGGTGTAACATCTGTCAGTTGACACGGCTGCATAATGGATGTTGAGGTCATCCGCTGTAAGCACACTCTCAGGCTCCGTTGTATGCAGAGGCGTAGCTAGGGGGGGGGCAGGGGGTACATGTGTCCCCGGGCGCCAGAGGAAGGGGGCGCCAAAATGAGGGTTAGAATTAATAATAATTTTAGTCTTGATTTTGATGATATTTAAACTAATTTATCCCAAATAAATTTATAAATCTTAATTTTGGCGCCCCAAAACCTCAATAGGCTAGTTACAAACTAGTTGTCAGACATTATTTTGGCGCCCCATTGAGCACTGAGGGGCACCATATACTCATTACAAATTATATACGTATACATTGCAAGATTGTTAGGCTAGTCAGAATCAGAAAAGTCATTTTCTCATAAAATCATGAATAAAATCAGCTCAAGTATATCCTTAATGTATTAAAAGTGGCATCTGGTTTTAATATATAAACAAATTAGGTATAGTAATTTTCAACTTTCCTGTATGGGAAACTTTTAAGCGGCTGGAATGAATAGCTGCATTCATAGCCAATGAGAGGGAGGGTGGGGTATGCAGTATACCAACTCTTGTAGGAGAAGCATCTGTCTGATGGCTAAGCTAGCTGGGTCCACCTTGACTCATTACGCCTATGGCTGCATCCATGATCCCCAGTAAAAACTATTATACTATAGCCTAGGCATCATGGACACAGGGCGACCGCTGGATCGGGCTGCTGCATCTCAGTGATTTGTAAATTTATTGGGCCAAGAGGTCAAAATTACAAGCTAACTTTCAATAAGAGGCAGACTGACAGTATCAATCAGAACTCTAGCAGTTCAGCTATCTTGGATTTCAATTCTGCTGCTGTATGGGCCTAGTTTTGGTTGAATAAAAGTAGGCCTACTTAATCACTATTTCATAAAAAACAAGTCTGTTAGTTTAGCGATACGTAGACTAACATAGTACAAATCAACAACCTACTGCTTAAATATTTTTTATTTTATCGACAACAGATATGTGTTATGACAATTGTTTGATAAATAAATTCATATATAATTTGAATTTATTGACTTTCAAAAACACAATGAACAATCGGTATTTTTAATATTTTATTTCACTAAAATTTAAATTGCCATTCCGTGTATTTGGAAAATGTGAAATAAATTTAATAGGAAGGGACGAGGAGGGGCGGGGGAGGCCGGATGGGGCGCAAATTTCATAGTTTGTCCCCGGGCGCCAAATATCCTAGCTACGCCTCTGGTTGTATGTTTCCTCTTTATGATCTGCCCCACCCGGCTCCACAGGTCACCAAGTCCGCCTCGTGGGTCAATGTCTTTGAGATGGCGCTTAGTGGCCCGTTCAATTAGTAGGCCAACTCGGCGATCAATGGCAGATGCTTCCTCGACCCTTCCAGCTCGCATCAATCTGTTCTTTTTACGCAGTAGATAGGCCTATTTTACTTCGGGCGTCACGAAATGAGGATCGGCTGATGTCATAGTTATTGTCTTAAGAGGATAGACTTGGTCCAGCCTCGATGTTGCCTCGCTATAGAATTGATTCCACGCGTCTTGCGAGTCAGCGGTGGCAAAGATCCCTGATAGATCAACGCTTTGGAGGCCCCAGAGGAGAGTCGCGTGCTGCTGTGGGGACCGTCGACTAATCACAGTAGGCTACCCGAACAGATCTTTTGTTACGACTAATCACAGTAAGCCTATCGTGAGTTGTTGCAATGATGGCTTTGTGGTCAGTCTTAAGCGCCGAGTCTAGTATCTTGATGGTGGTATAGCAAGGCTCGGATACGAATAGTCGGTCAAGTATGTTTGTGCCTCGAGTCGGATTTTTGATCATCGGTATGAGTCCTGTTCTTTCCACGACTGCGCCCTCCTCCAGCTGGTTGAAGTCTCCTCCTAGGACGATTAGAGCTTTTGGATCCAATTGAGCAAGTTCCTCCACCCATCATTCCAGTCTTGTTAATAGGATCTCGGTGTCGTATACTGGTCTTGGAGGGTGGTACAAGGCGCCAACGAACACAGTTCTACCCGGAAGGGTTACTTTTACCCAGAGGAGCTCCAGCGTACGCGTGTATCCAGTAACTTCCTGTTCACTGGCTCGGAGCGCTTCGGCCACAAGAACAGCTACCCCACCCGCTCGACGGCCGAGACAGTCTCTTCTATAGAGACGGTATCCATTGATCTGAATGGCTTTTTCAAGATGATGTTTCTTTAGATGGGTCTCTGTGACAATTGCAACGTCAAGTTCGTAGCTTTTCATCTCTGCATACAGCTGTTCAAGGGCGTAAGGCTTGGCTATAGAGCACGCGTTTATGATATAAAGACCAGGAAGAATGAACGCGTCTCTCCTCAGAGTTAGTAAGAAAGGTCGTTCACAAGGTTCAAGGTTCACAAGGTTCAGTATAATAACTTTTTATTTCAGTTGTTGCTTGTAGTAACTTTTGTTATGGACTATGCTGATGTATATTAATTTACAGTTATGAGTTACTTTTGAGTCTCATTTTAAGTCGGCCAGAATGGGGGGGGGGGTTTGTTCTCCTATTCCAGGTGGGGGTTTAATAGACGACACTGGTTCAGAAGTAAACGATTTGAGGCCATCCATGATGACAGAGAATGTTACCTATACTCACTCAGTTCTCGTTCACATAACCGTGAGATCACGCATGCTGACACATTAACTCGAGATGGCTTTATTACGCGAATGTTATTCAATTGACTTTATTGCTGATTTTTTTCTCACTTTATCCTTACTCTCTCACAGATCCATATATGTCTTTTCATTATTGTATATTATGATTTTTGTGATTTTTTTTATTTTATCCGATGTTCCCGCAGAGCGTTTGCAGGCGGTTCAATAAAGCATATACTTAATTACCTATATACCGACTCATGTCCACATACACTGGCAATATAAATGTATATAAACAAACATATATATATTATATATATATATATATATATATCAATATGCATAGGAACCCCTCCCCTACCCCAAGATGTCGACATTGTCGAGAACTGCCGTCAGCCCCCTAGTGTCGACTTTCGTCAACAAGTGCAGCAACAGCCTCCAAAGTGCCAGAGCGATTTGGCCTATAGCCCATTACCGTTGTTTTGGCTTAACGCCAGCCAGCTGCGACGTCACATGAGCTGACCCTTCGCCGCCCGTGTCCAGTTGCCCGCCGGCCACAGGCAGCGGGGCACGTGATTACCAGATAGGGGCTGATTGGTTGACTGCATTTTACGCTATGCATAAAAATACTATAATTAAGGGCCTCGCTATGCATGCAAAAGTATAGACTTAGTGCAACCGGTGCCACTGGGTACAAGACCGAAGAACCGGGCTCACAAAATTTGAAGGAGTGTGAACCGACGCTCCCACGCTGCGAGTTCTACCAGACCAAACCGGGACATGCTTCCGATTGCGCTAATATTTGTTTTCTAGGCATTTCAGACCCCCAGGAATGCAATGGCACTGTTATCTCAATCCGGTGCCGGCACCGGTTCGAGCGCTGGCACCACTACGCGGTGTGTGTTCTCACACGTGGTCCCAGTTTACCGGATTTACACACACACACACACACACACACACACACACACACACACACACACACACCTTCGAGAAGCTGCAGGATAGATGCAAACATTGGAACCTATGTCATGTCACAAACATCCACAGAGAACAATTAACATAACAGACATGAGCAAGACTTGAATGTTTCATAACAGGAGTTTCACCATCTTTACATTCCGATGACAAGTACAGCCCACAGGGTCTTTACAGGAAGTACAATAGCAGTCCCTTAAGTTAGCCCGAGATGCAGCCATGGGTATGAAGTGTTAGCGACCAGTTTCGTAGCATCGACATATGAGGGTGGGTGACCAGTCCTCTCCCTCGCTGTGTCATCTTCCCATGGACAGTGTACATACTCGCTACAGCTACGATGACCAGGAGGTCAAGGTGGAACAGAAATCTTGAAACAAACTTTGGCTTAGCACGGATTTCAACCCCCAACCTCTCACTTGACAGTCCAGCATGCTAACCATTAGACCATCATGCACCCCCTACAGTGAACCAGAAAAGAAATTCACTTCTGAACCTTCACATTTCCAGTAGGTTAATTTTCCCAGTATCAATTTCCCTTCAGTAAGGATGCAACTTGTGGTAGTGAGATGGGTTAAAGACTCGGGTGCGGGAAGAAGCCTAATGACTGGGGAAATTCACCTAATTGTGGAAATGGTTTTGGCCAGAAATCTGGTCGATATGTCTGAGGTCTTAAGACATTATGATATCGACGCTATATAAATTGTCAAAAAAATCACATCCTATATATATTTACAATGACCCAACAAAACAACACTCCCGGCGTGATCCATAGCACGTGAGAGGATGCGCAGAGAGTACTTGAAGCATTCTCAACATCGCGACTGTAATACACACGCCTCATTCATTCGTGTGTACTGAAGGAAATATAGAACACGCCAGTTGTGAATCATGCTGGACAACAGTGCAAGAAACGCCTAAGGCACGACCTTTAATTTCATTCAAACGAGAGATTTGTGGCATTTAAAACACTAAGTTTTACAAGTAAAACGAAAAGCTTCAAGAAATTACACAGACGATAAGCTTACTAAACAAAAATGTCACAAAGATTGGTCCCCAAAATAAACAAGATCGCACAAAATCCAGTAAATACTACAAAACACAATGGAACATTGAATAATAATTATTGTCAAATGAAACATACTATATTAATTGCTCCTTCATTAAAGCCATATTTAAAAAAGCTCCTCAAAGGCTCAGCCCAGAGGTTGAAGCATAATATTATTTAAACCAAAACAAATAATTATTAATAGTAATGTAATGCATTATATATATAATATTATGCTTAACGTCAAAAAATTTATATATGAGGCGTGAAGCAATAATTGTGAATAAACGGACTACGTCATGGTCGCTACGCAGCTGTTGGTCCAATCAGCGAAGACGTTTCATTTAGCGAGGTCCAATGAACACGGATGTAATATCCTACCGCAACTTTTATTACACCATCCGCCAGGTGGCGAGGCTCTTCTGTTCCAATGACGCAACCAACACCGCGTCGTATCTAGTCTATTATGTGCTCTTTACTCGTTATACAGACGTCGCCACAATCGTCTGATGTAAATGTACATTTTTATATAAAGCGACCGTATGGCCTCAACGACCCTGATCATTTTTCAATAAATTAATCGGGTGACATCCTTCGGGCCAGAAATCTGTTTGAATTGGTGCCAAGCCATTTAAGGTCCTTGTGTAGGGCGGGTAACTTACGTATCGATAGTCCGAAGGTTCGATAGTCTGAAGATTCTGTAGTTCGACATTAATCCGACATAAAATCGTTGCATGAATCCAACTTCTACTTACACTGCGATATCTTTTCAACATTTCAACTTCCATTTAAGCAGGGGTTATTTTCATCAATCCAATTTCTACTTAAGTCAGAATTCTATTACTTAATCCAGCTTCTACTCAAGCGAGAATGATTTTCATCCGTCAAACCACTACGAATCTTCGGACTATCGAAACTTCGGAATAGCGACCTGTTACCGTAGGGCAGTGCTGTCCAACCTTTTCGACACCGCGGGCCACCGAAGGAGTAAATTTTGAAGCCGAGGGCCGCACCAGTCAACTCAAAAGCAGCGACTAAAATTTGTTGAAAATTATTAACTGTATTATAATTAATTATGGAGTTATCATAATGAATGCGTCTTGGGAATTGGATTTTGTGTACACATTGTCAAATGATAAGCCAAGTTACGAACGAATAGCTATGGAAGTAGGCCAGTGACTGTCTTTTACTTCATTTTAACAGAAATTGCAAATATTTAGCGAGTGCGGCGGGCCACTTAGAATCTGCTGGCGGGCCGCATGCGGCCCGCGGGCCGCGGGTTGGACAGCACTGCCGTAGGGTCATGATCGTAATCGTAATCTCCAAATTTCTAAAGCGCCACTCGAAAGCCAAGCGCAGGGCACCAGCTTATTCACGAGCGCTGCGTCTAGTCAGAAGGGTTGTCCAAAAGAGTAGTCCGAGTCCGGTTTCCAGAGGATCAGAGGGGTCAGAGTAGCTGCTAAGGTGGGTGTCGTTTAGGTCGAGAGTTTGAAGGTAGATGATCAGTTGAGTCGGGGTAAGAGTTCTTGAAGAGGAGAGACTTTAGTTTCGAGTGGAAAGCCTTGGCGGTGATGGATAGAGGAGCCTGATGGAGATGATGATTGGTGATTGGAGATGATGGTTGAGGAACCGAAAAAGTGCGGAATTCAGGAGGTAGGTCGTTCCAGAGACGTGGTGCAGTGTTGGATATTGCTCGGTTGGAGAACTTGAGATGAGTAGTGACAGGAGGTCGAGAGAGAGTGAGAATGGAGGAAGATCTGGTAGAGCGGGTTGGCTGGATGGTGAAGAGGTCGCGAAGATATCTGGGCTGGGAGTGTTGTAGAGAGTTGTAGGTTAGTGATGGGACGCATACCGTCACATAAGGAATGTTGGTCCCAGATGTACATCGCCAACTGCCAAATTCGCGTAGACCCACTGGGTTTTGAACCACGAACGTAGAATTGAAATGCACGGACAGTCGCCAACACTACGTAAAGTGAGGTCGAGTTGAAGTAATTCATCAAATTAATTTCTTAAAATACACCTACAGATAAACCAGCACCACTAAGAGACATGTCTCGTTAGCAACAGACACTACTTGTTATAATCTCGACCTAAAGATAAGATCTGTAAAGATAAATTTTCAGCGTAACTGCATGGAAGTGTAATAAACGTAAACATTTCTATAACGCCCTCTACGAGTCTACCGACCTGTTACATGGCGAAGAATCACCGAGACTAATCACACACAAGTGCCTGGCTGTAGGCCACAATACCTGCCTTCGATCACCAGACAATCTGCCCAGACACTGATTTTCTTTTGATGACAGTAAATGTACAGCAAACGATTGCAAAATGTGAGAAATTCACTTCCTGGCGTAAAAATCGCAAAATTAACAATAATTCCTACACTGGAGATAAAATTAATAACCCTAAAACCAGCGATAATATAATCAGCAACAGTTGTGCATCTTCTTCTCAAAGCCAAGCCACAATTTTGTAAGCATCTGAAGAGCAAACAACAATTTCCTAAGCACTGAAAAATTCGCCCGAAGCCGTTGTTTCCACAGCGTGCAACTGGATTCTAATCGTGAACACACTGGCGTAAAGAACCAGTGGCGTAATGAAGGGTTTCAGCGCCCGGGGGCAAGGGTTGATGACTGCGCCCACTTTTAATCTTTTTGTTGACTTTTCATCGTTATTTTCATAGTACTGTGTACCACTGAAAGCTAATTTTGCGCCCCTCTGGTGCTGCGCCCGGGGGCGGCTGCCCCCTCTGCTCCCCCTTCGTTACGCCACTGTAAAGAACACTGCTTCTCCATTTAGCCATAAGCAACAATCGAGGAACCCACTTGCAGCAAAATATAGCCGTACAAAATACAAAGATTCCCAGTTTGTCGTTTTGTAAGAAACAAGATTAAGACAACATCCGTCTGGATTAGGGTTAAACCACATCATATCCACCCCTTTGGGTTAAGCCCAGTGATATTTACCCCTCAGAGTTAAGCCACATTTACATGTATGTTAACCCCGTAGGGCCAGGTCCAATTTCCATCCAAATGTGTCATGGTTAAGCCCAATTTCCATCCATCTCTTAGGATTAAGCACCGATTTCCATCCATCTCAAGGCAACTTCAAAGGGGTGAAACAAAAGGGTTAGCCCACTATGTGGTAACTCTAAGACCACATCCCCATAGAGGTGACTCCATGGATGTAATTACAAAATGGTAACTTCAAAGAGGTACACTGTAACTAAAATGGGGTAACCCACAAAGAGTTAACTACAAAACTGCATCTCCAAAGGTGCAACTCCAATTAAAGGATTACCAAAGAGGTAAGCTGAAAATTGTATTTGATTAAAATCCCTCATATTTTTCCTGCCGCAAAAACACAATTTGATATCGTTAACACGTTACAAACCCACTCGTAACTGAAATTAACATTTATATGAACACTCATCTATTATTTTTCAGAATAACAATAACTTTAATTAATGAAACACTTCAAGTTTAGCCATACCATAGACTAGTTTCCATAACCATAATCTCAAGCTTACAGTTGTTGCTACCGTGGATACAAAAATAAGATCTTCCATACACAAGTACATTTATCTGTACACAGACTTATTTTACAATGCTCTTCGGGCACTTCACGCCCGAGCATACAATGATAAAATAACAAAGGGTCGTCCATAAAGTACATCCTCAAAATGACCTTCGGACCCTGTCCTCCTACATTTTTCGTATTTATCCACATCTGGGCCACCCTTTCTCCCTCCCTCCCTCCTTAATGGACGACCTCTAAGCTTTTCACATCGAAAAGTTCTACATTTCTCTATCAGTGCATATCTATATCCATTCAAAGACCAGATATTTACAAAGAAAGGTTATCTCGTACTTTAAAAAAACCTAAGGATCAACTTCACCTCAAGCAAAATCAGAAAAATATGAACATTGATAAGAAAAACATTGCACCTTCAGTAAATCAATGGACTAGTCTCTTCAGACTGTTTAACACCGACCTTTGGGACTTCTCCCTGGAATGGAAATGCGTTGGTACAAAAAGCGCTGAACTATGCTACAAAAATCGAATTCATACGTGGTACTACTTCCTTCTGCTTAACTAATTAAGAACAGTTATGAAATTCATGAGAAGAATTTGACTACCATAAAAAACGGAATTTGATTGGCATTCAACAATAAAAGAATTCGCGAAAATCATAATGAAATGAATAATTCCATAGTAATTGTAAACAGTTCTCAATCTTCCATCAGGCATTGAAACAAGGCACCTGCAGTTTCTTCAACCCGTCAACCCGTATCAACCAAACCACTGTTCTTGCATACCACTGGCACTGTCATAGAAGGAGCATTTTCTGTGATCGACGGTATCAAAAGCAGCCAAGAAGTCAAGGAAACACTAACGCAGCACCTTTCCTCAGTCCACGAACAGATCATGTGATTGTGAAGTGCAATTATGATGTCCCTAAATACATAAGAGACTACATACTATACCAATACCCACACTGACATGTATAGTATACTAGAATGTGACGTGGAATGCAACGGCTTTGTGGCATCACGTGAAATACATGGCTATGCTCGTGAATAAAGCTGTTGTGCTTAGCTTTACACTTTAGAAACCTAGAGTTTCAAAACTACGTGCACTATATGGCTACATCACACAAGTGGGGTTGCCAGGTGGCTGTTTCGCAAATACTGGATGCGTGCCCATGACATGCAGCTGACCGTAAAACATCTGAAAACTCTCACCAAGAGTGTACCAAGCTTACAATTTAGATATGCTCACTTTACCGCATAAAAAATATGAGCACCTGAAACACAGCGTTCAACATCTACAGCGCCGAAACTCGTACAATCGAATTTATTTATGGCCTACGCATACTAACGTCTAACAGTTGTTTCTTAGTAAAAAATTATGCAAACTTTAATTGCACATTACATTACCACCAGGCACCCATGTGTCCATTATTACCTCTGATTTTTCTCTAACAGATGGCACAAGTATCATAGAGTCAGCTTCAAAACGAGACCTCTGGTGATTGTAGTTGTTATAAGATTTAAACACTGCCTCTTCAACACTCATCAGAGGCAACCTCACACATGAGTTGCCCTCTACAGAGAGGGGCACAGCATGAACCACAAACCCTGTGGAGTAACACAGTAGGTTGACTGAAGAAACAAACAAAAGCTAAGGCGTTAAGCTGGTTGGCGATGCTTTTTAAATCCATTTCCGTCAATGTTCTCCACGACTTGTTTCCACCTACGAGGTGGGGGACATACATTCTCAGCTAGAAATTCTGCTCTTTACTCCAATCTCAAGTAAACTGAGTCTTCTTTTTTACTAGTAAGAATAATTTGTGCATTGCATTCATATAGCTCCACTATCTAATGACAAAGGCATCAATCTATGGTGCTGTACAATTGTGCGTTTAAGACTTGGTCGAAATCTCTAACCCAATCTAACACAAGTGAAAATAAAATTAACCACTGTAATACTTGTGAAATAATCATGACAGTAAAATTAGCGCAGAATAATAGCAATCAATTATAAAAAGAAAATTATGATAAATTTAAAAGCTATAACTCAAAATAAAAATATTATAGCAGCAATGAAGCACTTTAAAAATTAATAATAATCATAACACTAAAACTAATAATTAAACTACAAATGATAGATAAAATGATGACAAACGATAAACAGCACTGAGAAAAGTAGAAGCAAATAATAACGATAAATTTCACAGTCATAACCGAATAAAAGAATTAAAAAAATAATAGCAGACAACGAAACACTTCAAAAATAAAAAACAATTAAAAAATTAATAATAATCACCACAAGTCCCGAGGGATTATATACATCTCGGGCCAAAGAAAATCAAAAACATTGGAACACCTCAAAGCATCATAGCTACCTCGGGTAAAAATAAAAGAAATAAAAATACAATTAGCAGACAAAATAATAATAATAAAATAATAATAATAATTATAGGCAATAATGAGAATAGAATAGGTGACACTGCCATTCAGACGAACATGAGCGGGCGAAACGCGTCGAACGTAAGCGCTAGACGATCCTCTGTCCCGTTCCAAAGGCGGTGAACATGAGGCAACCGGTGAAGCAGACGGCCGACGTCATGTTGAAGACGACGCTCCAGCTCTTCCATCGATCGAGCATATACCCGGCGACGTAGACTCCGATGAATCCCGGAATGGCACCAGCCGTATTCATCAGACCTACGATAAACAAATTACGTATGAAATACGGAGTCACATACTTTTCCGTGTTTTTCTGAGAAGGAATCCCAGAAATATTTTGTGTGCTGGCCGATCTGACCCACACAACCATTACGAGCTTTGCTGCCTACATTCCAACCACTACTGTTGCCTTACAGCCCTACACGCAGTCTGTGATCTTCAGCTATGGGTCTCTTGGCTGAGCCGTGATGCAGAACTCTCCTGGGTTCTTGTGTGTTCCGCATTACTCCCCCCACCGAATGGAACTATCAACTAAAGTCTTATGCTCAACTCTTTTTCTCCTTTCACGAAACACCTCAAAACCATTTCTCAATGGCTTTCAAATATTTTTATCTGTATATCTAAACGCTCTTCAACTGGTGACTGACTAACCATGTCTCGGTGGGACATTTCTGTATGACTTTGTGCATATTAAACAAATTTTATAATAGTAATAACCAGTGCTTTTTCTAGCAAAAAGGTTTCGGAACTCAACAAATTCAGTACAATTATAGGGGCATATTTTATGCTAATATTTATATTTCAGTATCAATAAACAATGAAAGCACTGAAATTAAATTAAAGTATCTAAATAACTGAAAATGATTTTTATAATGAATTTTTTAATTAATTAAAATATTTTTAATAGCTGAAAAAGGTCGCGGAACGTTGTTCCGTACCGCTCGGCTGAAAAGAAGCACTGGTAATAACTGTATAATATAGTCATAGTAACAATGGTAATAGTAATATTATGCCTTATAATAATAATAATGTGTGCATACTTCCCCTGTGGAAACTCTTTTGATTCTTCATCATAAGGATCATTTGGCCGCGGTATAAAGCGACCACACTGCAACCTAATGTCTTCTAATATTGTATTGTATTGTATTTGAACACTTGTTATAGCGCCCCTACCAGATTGCCCATTCAGAGGCGCTCCCGACTACTGCGCGGACGCTGAATCGGAGTTTCACGCCGAAGCGCATGAGCAATTGCGAGTGAAGGACTTGCCCAGGGTCCCTACGTGGCGGCTTTGAGGTGGATTCGAACCCGCAAACCTCTAGCTGCAAGGCACCGAACATACCCCTATACCACCGCGCCCCAATAGCACGTCTATCATAAATTGGAAGAAAACAAATATGTAAACCAAAACCTAAAACAAGAACCGACCGAAGACTGAGCCTGCGTAGTCGGGCGCGATGTCTTGGACATTGACGGAGATGGCGCTGTGATGAAAGGCGCAGAAAGCGATGGCAGTCGTCATGCAGAGGAGCGCCGATTCATATGTCGTCATGTAAGACATACCGAAGAGAAAGAAACCGGCGCCACAGAACGATATGGACTGCAGACAAAAGAAACAACACACGCCAACCGTCATCAGCACAATAGGCATTGCTAATAATAATAAATAATAATTACAATAATAATACTTATAAGGGATCATATGTACCTCTAATAAATAAAACACAAAGAAAGATAAAATAATAATGATAAATAATAATAACGATAAACAGCAATGAGAAAAAATAATAAAAGAAAATAATAATAATTCAGAACCGGTCATACTAGAACACGATTTTATTACACGCAATCACTATATCTGTCAACCGTGGAAGTTGGCAACAGTAATAACAATAATAACAGTATATGGCAGTCATAGTAACCATGTTAATAGTAACAGTAATATTAGGCCACATAATAATAATAATTCGTTTGTTAGGCTCTACGTGTGTGTGTGGGCTCACCATTGGTGACTCTTCCAGTTTTCTATGCATTGGTTTGCCTGCTTATGACTTTTCTCTCTTAATTACATTTAACGTCATATTGATTGGTGCAAGCAGCCCTTTTGTGAGGTACTTAAAAGGTGATGTAGTAAATGCCCAGATACATGCAAAAATCATTAAGAGTAACTGCATATAAATACTGTCTGCAGCTATACATGCAACTGTTATGGGCAAACGTTGAGAGCGAAGTTGATACACATACCTGAATAAACTTACGAACAAAAGTCGTCGAGTATCCTGAAAGAAAAGAAGAAACCAATATTACTCGAATTAAAGATAGTGTACAATGGTCTAGTGGTTAGCAAGCTGGACTGTCAATCGAGAGGTCGGGGGTTCGTATCCCCGTCAGGGCAGAAACTTGTTTGGAGATTTCTGCTATACCTGCACCCCATAGCCAACTCAGCTATATTGAGGACACAGTACACTGACCGCTCGCTGTCAGTGGGAGGATGAGATGGTGAGGGAGAGGACTGGCCACCTGCTCTCATGTGTAAATTGCTGTAATGAATCAAATAATCACTTCTTGCTCATTCCCTGTAATTCTGTTACAGCATCATTCCTCAAGGGCATGGTCACAGAGTTGAAGGCTCTGTTATCTGAAGCACACATATGACAACAGCAGGATAACAACACAACAGGTTGTCAGATGACAACAGCAGGACCATGGACAACAACAGCAGGACAATGGACAAGTCCTCCACCATCATTTAGTCTTCTAACTGATATAACAGATTTACTTGCTCTTAATAACTATTACAAAAAATTACAGATTGTTCGATTTCTGCATATTTATAAACAGCACTATTTTCTGCATCATTACGGATACACATACATACACACATATACATACACGCTACACACATTTCTGACACTTTAGTAAATAGTAACATAGATTAGTGAGCACTTTACTGAGGTACTGAATGTCAAATGTCTCGACACATACACATATACATACACACAAATATTACATTATGTCAGCTTACATTACAGTAGCTTAGCATAGAACTGGATTTATATCCCAGATATAAAATGCACCAAGAAATCCAACTGGAAATAAAATAAGCGTGAAAAAGATGGACTGGCAAAACCTTTGACGATCAGTTTATCTGACAGCCAACCGCTAAACCACTGGCAAGGCAAAGACACGGCCCACGGCACAACGTTAAATATCCACCCCTGTCAAACACACAAGCACACAAAAGTCTTAGTATTCATGTGTAATTGAAATTATAAATTCTTTACTTGTAATTAGATTTTAACTGTAAAGTCTGTAATTGGAAATTTTCACAGCAAACCGTAATCAAGTCCATATCCAGAAGGTAGCTCTCGATAAATGTGTGATGATCATAAAAATAATAAAAACTGATCAGAAACTGTTTTATGCTGGTCTTTGCATAACTCTGTCTTGGCCACAAGTGAATGCATTTGATTCACACCTTTGAATCACAATTCAGATTCACACCTTAGAATCACACTTCAGATTCACACCTTAGATTCACACTTTAAATTAACGCCTTAGATTCACACTTCAAATTCACACCTTAGACTCACGCCTCACATTCAGACTTTCTCAATCTTTGTCTGTGAAACAACTCAAGCGCTAAATACAGGTAAAGATCTGGAATAACGGCTTCTGTAGAGCCATAATTGTAACACATAAATTAATAAATAAATAAATTAATTAATAAATACAATACAGTACCTAAGTAAACACATATTAAAAGTATTGATTAGCATTGGTGTAACGTCAATGTCTGCTGAATGTAAATTTTCCAGACGATTTATAAAAGCATTTGCAAATAAGCAGAGCTTTCAAAAACACGTCATAGCATAGTATCTAGGTCATAGGTGAGAATATAGGTCGGACCAACCTTGGCGTCTGGGAATGTTTCCCTGAAGTAGGTCGGCAGCCAGGAGAGTAGAATAAAGAACGTCCAACTTCCGCAGAACTGGCCAAAGATGACGGCCCTGAAAACAAGCACAGTTGCAATCAGACACTGTCAATCGCGGAGACCGAACTTCAATCAAATTATGAGTCAACAAATGAAACCAGATTTTGAAATTGCTCGGTTCGTTTGTCGATAAACTCTCATCGAAAGTTTAGGAAAGAGGTAAGATACGACAAAGATAAGGTAACAAATACTAAAGTAATGGAAGATACGGTACGGTGAGATAGGGTAAGGATTGAAATAAAGTAGCAGAAAATATATCAAGGTAATTAAGGTGTGGTAAGTTAAGGTAAGTGTAAGAGGACAAGACGAGGAAAGGTAGTGTAACGTGAGGAAAGACAAAAACAAGGCTAGGCAAGGTAATGTAAGTAAAGTCAAGGTAATGTTATGTAAGGAAAGACAAAAACAAGGTTAGGTTAAAGGAAATGTGACTTTCAATTATGTGAGTAAAGCCAAGGTAATGTTATGTAAGGTAAGACACAACAACTGTAAGTTGAGGTAAGACGTGATTAGATACCCAGTACATACACACAAGCATTCAAACGAACCAGTCACACAACCTCAAGTCACGTCTTCACGAACGAAGCTATTCAATTTATGTATCAACTTTTCTTAACGCTCAACACAAATTCAACCAGTCCACGAACAGCTATCGGTCTGTAGCATAACAAGGAGGATTCGCTTCCTACCAGAAAGGAACCCTCCGGAAGAGCTTCATCCACGGCACGACCAGCGTTGGCCTGTTCGGAGAGTCTGTTCGGAGTTCTTCCGTGAGGTCCTTCTTTGAGCTGCTCAGTCGTAGGGTGTGCGTGTCGTCGATCAGGTGGTAGTGAATGACTCCGACCCACGCCATGCCAAATATACCTGGAAAAACACAGAGTGTTAGTTATTACTACTAATTACCATTATTACTATTATTACTACCATTATCCTTATTATCATCATCATCATTATTATACGTAATAGTACTATTATTATTATTATTATTATTGTAACCATCATTATAATTGTTACTAGTGCTGCTGCTGCTGTTACTACTATTTTTATTATCATTATAATTAACTGCTCTACTAATTGTCGAACGACGCTGTGTAACTAGTTGCGTCTTTTGTCAACAAGCTTTTTGAATAAACGAATATTTGATTTGATTGATTTTATTATTACTATTATATTTATCATTGTCCTAATTATTATCACTATTACTATGATCATTATAGTTATCATCATCATTGTCGTCATCATCATCACTGTCATTGTTATTGTCATAATGATAACTTACCGATGACGTAGAACGGATATGTCCAGCCGACATAGTCAAGGAGAATCGACCCAACCATTCCCGTCAACAAAGTCCTAAAATCAAACAAACGCATCATCCACAATGGTTCATAGTGGAGCTACATAAATGCCTACACATCTTAATCTAATCTAATCGAATTACTTCTATATCGCCGTCATCGATAATGCTTCAATTTCAAATTTCAAAACTTTCAATTTGAAATCGTAGACAAGAAATCAGACATTGAACAGATAATCAAGAAGAAAGGACAAGATTTTAGACAATCAATAATATCTGCTTTCATATTTCAAATCTGCAGTGTTTACATAACTGAAATCCATGCACAGAGCATCTCTGATTTTTTGGCTCTTTGAATGGTGCTATATAAATGTTCACTTACAATTACAAATAGTGGTCGTCTCTTACCCAAAATGAGACCCGGACGAAGCAAAGCTGAAACTGAAAGCTCTGTCGGCCGCAAGGACCTTCTTTGACAACAGACTCGATATTGAAGGATAATAGACGCCTAAAAGACGGACAAAAGAAATCGAACATTGAAACAACCACAGGTTATTTCTTTAAGGTATTTCCTGAAGAAAAAAAACAGAATTAGATATTTGAATTCATACTCTCCGACATCTCCGTGTTATAGGCACCAATTGGCTACACCGTAGGTATGCATATGAAGTTTTAGCAAACTTCATTTTCTTAGCCTCGGCATATGAAAGAGGGTGGCCAGTCCTCTCCCTCGCCGCCTCGTCTTCCTACCGACACTGTATACCATCAATGTACTCATTCCATGGATAAGTTCACAAGGGGGGTGACTAGCAGAGCAGAAATCTAGAACATCTTTCAGCCCTGGTGGGGCTTTGAACTTCTTGGTCGAAAGTCCAACATGCTAAACACTTGCCTATTATAGACTAAACACTTGCCTATCACAGACTAAACACTTGCCTATCACAGACTAAACACTTGCCTATCATAGACTAAAAATTAGCCTATCATAGACTAACACTTGCCTATCATAGACTAAACACTTTTCTATCATAGCCAAACAAAAACCTCATAACATCAATTTCACCGACCTTGACAGCATCCGATGAGAATTCGAGATATTATTGTGTTGTATCGAACGAATGACCTTGAACTGGCCTGCATTATGAGCGGGGTGACAAAGGTCAGAAGTGACCAGCAAATCACAGCACCGGAAATGATGGTCTCTCCACCAAACTGGTCAGCCAAATAGCCACCAAGAATCTGGGTCGTGGCATAACCCCAGAAAAACGACGACAAAACAGTACCCTGGATCAGAAAGCAAGCAAAAACATGTGGCAGTTATATCACAAGCGTCACATAAGCACACACAAATACATCTTGTGGGGCACGGTGGTGTAGGGGTATGTTCGGTGCCTTGCAGCCGGAGGGTTGCGGGTTCGAATCCACCTCTAGCCGCCAGCGTAGGGACCCTGGGCAAGTCCTTCACTGCAATTGTTCATGCGCTTCGGCGTGAAACTCCGATTCAGTGTCCGCGCTGTAGGCGGGAGCGCCTCTGAGTAGAAATCTTGAAGAGGCGCTATAACAAGTGCTCATACATACATACATACATACATACATCACACATACTCGATATTCTTGTAACACTGACATTCTGAGTCGCACCACAAGATTAAATAATTCGTACCTGTGTCCCCGAGTTCCCTTGTTTGGTGCTAGATCAAAGAAACCCTCCCACTGTAGTGCTTCCTTTCCAGTCATAATCTTACAAGCTCCTTAGATTACAATAGATGAGATTTAAGTACATTAGATAAGATTATTTCCACCAACCGTGTCTGTTTTGTTCCAGCCATACTGTTGGCTGATCGTCACGATACAGACCGGCATGACCGTCCGTGCCGCGTACAGCACGGCCCCAGCACAAAACAGCGCGCTTAGCCATACGCCGCGTCGAAACCTGAAGCACAAGAAACACTATACTAGACAAGGCTTGTTTCTCTTTCAAAGGAGCTACATAAATTTCCTATTGCAATTACAATATTAGCAATAGTTAGGTAAAGGTTTTCGGTGGAAAACATGCACACGATAAATAATGTGGCTGACCCAGATTGGGATATAATAGAGAGCTACGACCTGTAGGTAAGTAAATAACATGATATTTCAGGCTAAAAATTACTATTATTAGAAAATGTAAACAATATCTGCAAAGGTAAAAAATGAACTGTCAAACGAATAATTACAAATGTCCGAAATCAACTGTTATTGAATTAAATTAATTTGTACATGTCCAAAATAGATATTACAAAGTTCGAAAACAGGTTTTGCGTTGAAAGGCAGATTGCCACATAAATTCATGCTCATGTTTTAGCGCTATACTCAGTACTTATTTACTTACTGACCGATTTGACCATGTCCAAATATTGTTTTTTACATGGACACTTACTTACTTATGCAGAAGTAGTAGGCTGTTGGAGATTGTAGTTCTCTATTCTATCCCAATCTGGATGGCCATGTTGTTAATCTTGTGCATGGTTGCAAACAGATTGTATTGTATTGTATTTTCGTTTATTTCATAACTTGCTGTCAAGACGCAGCAAGTAACACATCAATGCAATTATGCAGTTATAGTATTAGAGACTATAGTACTATATTAAACCTTTACCAATAGTAATAACAGAATCTGAAAGCATCTAGTTGACCAGGATAGGAGCTGAACCCTAACCTCTGGGTCAAGGTAAGGTAAGAAAATCACATTAAGGTAAAGTAATGAATTAACAACCATCACCGCAAGACTACCTGTTCCACGGCTGGTAATCTGGGATGAATTCTTTCTGCTTCTTGTCGTTGTTGAAGATAACCGATCTTCCATCGTCAATCTCGTCGATCACAATGTTCATTTCAACTGTTGCTTCAAACTTTGCGGTACATGACGGATGCCAATCTGAAACAGGAAATTTGCTTCTATCATTTTTATCAATCTTTAATTCTTTATTATTTGGTGTCTTGCATCACTGATAATTTCTAGAATTAATCAGAATATGTTAGAACAGATTAGAGTAGATTAACCACTAGACTAAAACATAATTTATAGTAAAGGAAAACAACCCAAGAAACTTCTTCTCTCTTTCAAGCCTGTTGTGGATAATTCATTATGAAAAACAAAATTTATAAAGTTATTGTCGTCTGACGAATTTACTTACTTACGAATGCTATCAATTTAGTTTCATAACTGGAATACAATTCTGGGTTATGTGTTGGGCGGTAAACCTGCATTTTAGCGTAATTAATTATTGGCCATTGCATTGGTTTCAGTGTTAGTCGAATACAAGTGTGATTTTACAAACAGAATTCTTACTAAATAGAAGTTGGATTGATGAAAAATAATTTTTGCTTAAATAGAAGTGGGCTTGATGAAAGGAATCTTGCTTAAATAGAAACTGGATTGATGAAAACTAATTCTTAATTAAATAGAAGTTGTATTGATGAAAAATATTCCTGCTTAAATACAAGCTAGACTGATGAAAATTCTTGCCTAAATAGAAGCTGGATCGATGAAAAGGATTCTCGCCAAAGTAGAATTGGATCCTTGATGAAAAATAATAATGCTGCAACGGGCGAATAATTCAATACGCTAAAATGTGGGATTACCTCTTGTGCCATATCGATCTCTTACATTACTAGTCCTGAATCATGGAAATTTTTCCAATTAAACGTGGACTATCGGTCACCATATCCAGCTTCTCGATTTAAACTACTTACCACTGAAACATCGCATCAAATTCCTGATATGCCAAGAGTTTACAGCAGCACGCCGACGTCAGTATAACACAAAAGAGTATTTAATTAATTAGTAGCTAATTATATAACTAATAGCATACGAACCGTAATTATTTTCGAAGGTGTACCAGATGTTAGAATGTAAAAAACATTCGCCACAGGCGACGACTTCACCAATCAACGTTAAAAATAAATAAAGATAAATCGTAACTTAGTTAAGAAGCCGATATTTGCAATTTTTCGTTCGGGATTTTCTTTAATTTAAGTTTAATTCGACCAAAATTCAGAAACCTGTGACAACTTCATTGCTCGGCAACTCGCCACAACGTCAACTTCCGGCAGTAAGTAAGTACC
Source organism: Aporrectodea caliginosa (assembly GCA_020284085.1). Classification (NCBI taxonomy): domain Eukaryota; kingdom Metazoa; phylum Annelida; class Clitellata; order Crassiclitellata; family Lumbricidae; genus Aporrectodea; species Aporrectodea caliginosa. Next base: position 64,950 of record JACEVL010000399.1, read on the forward strand.
TTAAGGAAAAGTAAGTAAGTAAGTGTGTTCTTTATTAAACGCTGGCAAACGCACGGCGCTGTACATACAAAACTATACAGTTATACAATTACACATTACAATTACAATTACAATTATCAAGGCACCATTGTAATCGTGGTACGGCGCCATATAAATTGTTTATTATTATTATTATTATTATTATTATTATTATTATTATTATTATTATTATTGTTGTTGTTGTTATTATTATTATTATTATTATTATTATTATTATTATTATTATTATTATTATTATTATTATTGTTATTATTATTATTATTATTATTATTATTATTATTATTATTATTATTATTATTGTTGTTGTTATTGTTATTATTATTATTATTATTATTATTATTATTATTATTATTATTATTATTATTATTATTATTATTATTATTATTATAAAATCAGAGTTCTTAAAATCATGGTTCTTAAATCATGGTTCTAGGGCCTCATCGAACCCAGGCACGCGATAGCGTTAAACCGCTGGATTGTAACTGAAATCTTTTGGAACAGGAAGAAAGTTTCTTGAAGATCTTCCGTTGTTCTTGTCAATCGTCGGCCGAGTTCCAAGATGAAGGCCAGGCCTTCGTGGTCCATAGGCCCCATCGTTTCTATCGCGATAGGGGTAAAACAGTATCTCGTCTGAAGCTCAGCGTATTTGGATTGCTTTCTAGTCGCGGCTATTTCCGCCGCTCCTCCTGCCGCTGCTGATGTCTCGGCCAAGTACGATGGCGCGAAAGTGTCAATGATTGTCACATCCCAAATCAGAGAACGCCCGCTTTTCCAAGGAATCAAGGTTTGGCCATCCGGTCTTTTCCCATCCAGTCGGGTAAGGCCAACCGGTTCCCTGATCGATGGTATGCCTGCCCTGATGAGACTGCGCAGCACAATATCGTTAATTGTAGAATGTCTTGCTTGTCTACCGAAGCCCAGTGAGCAAGCCAATCCATGCGAGCCTCTGGCTGAGACCATTGTTCCACATGCGCATGCGTGTGGGGCACAGATGACCGCCCCTAGTCTCAAGCCCACTGCCACCCTCATCTCCTCGTCGTTCAGCCTTAGGCCTTGGGCTGCTAGCGGCAGGGCGAAGAGCCAGTCTGAAGCGTGTGGGGCCTGTATGGCGTTTAGCCTGGCCAGGTCATACGGGTCCCGGGCGCGCGATTCGATCCCCGACATGGCCGCTGACAGCAGCGGTGTATCCCATGAAGACTGTTTGCAGTCTGAAGATGGGAAGTCGGACGTTTCAGCGGTGCTCTGCTGCCATCTCCTTCTCATTATTTCCAAGATAGAATCCTCAGGCACCTGTGTCAGGGCGAGGATGAGCGATTGGGTGAGCTGAGATCTTGCGGCTGAGGCTAAAAAAGCTGGAAGTGCCAACGAAGATGCTCTTCTTATTCCCAACCCGCCCATCCTGATAGGCATGGAAGCGAGTGACCATTGATCGTCAGAGAGAGCGATGTTAAGAATGCTCTCGGTGCCATCACGTAATCCTTCGTCGAATTTCGAGAGGCCCGGGTGTTCATGACAAGGCGTGCAGCGGAGAATGTATATAAGCCTCGGAGCCCCAATTGAACATCGTAGTATCAGGATTGCGTCTTGTCTTGGTATCTGTTCCAGCTTTTTCATAGTACTTGCCAACCTCGATACGATTGAGTTTAAAGTATCGTTGAGGGCCTCACGTGGAGATAGTGGTGCGCCTAGCAGCTCTGCTGATGATGGATCTACGCGCAGGAATTGGTTCACCGGTTCTGGTAGGTCGATATTTGCGTCCTTGGATATTACTTCGCATTTTGAGCTGTTGATCGATAAGCCCAAACGTGCGCAACCTTCTTTAATTGCCATGACGTCCTCGCACACTTTCTTGTACCCGCCGCCCACGGTGAGATCATCTAAATAACCAAAGGCTAGCGGCGATTGTAAGTGAGTAAGAACTTCTTGAAGCGGTAGGCAAAAGAGAACCGGACCTAGTGGGTCTCCTTGTTGCGGTCCTTCCTGCGATTGTAGAGTGAAGTTGCCGTACTTCAAGCTGGATGGTTCTGCGTATGCTAGATGACAATAGGCGTAGAGTTCTGGGCACCACTCCGACAACGAGGATAACATTATGTCACGGTGCAGGCTGTTAAAGGCATTTGCCAAGTCGAGTTTAACGATTATAGTGTCTTCGCTCATGTGTTCCATGAATCTTCTCGTGGCATGAATTGCGGCTTCGGCTCCTCCTGATACACCGACTCCCAGTTGTTTAGGGGAGAGGCGAGGTGTCGCTATAGGTATTATGTAAGCGTTTGCGCACTTCGAGGCCAGTCTACGCCACAAGTAGCCTATGACGATAGGTCTTAGGCCTCCTGAGCTTTTCTTAAGTGCAAACAGTGTGCCACCAAAAAGGATGGGGCGAAGCTCTTGTGGACAAATACCGGCCAGGAGCAAGTTTGTTAAGGCAGTCATTGCCTTCAGTAGCCCCTGACCTGCGACGTGGTCTTTGAGGAGCTCCAAGACGTGTTGTGGCCTCAATCCATCCGGCCCGCCGGAGGAGCCTTTCGGGAAGGATCGCATGGCGTCGTGGACCTCCTTTTCAGTGATCTGTAATGGTGCTGTTTGGGGCGACGGCTGCGCAATGGTCCGCTCTGGGGCCGATGGATGTTTAAGCCTGAGTAACTCCAAAGTTTCTTTGTTAATTGGAGCTGGACTATCGTCTGAGCAGAGAATGCGCGATGCAGCGCTGAGGTTGCCATCTTCTAACTTGGCTGCTACAGCGGCCGCGATGGAATTAGCGTCAGGTGATTTCCTGGGTTTTCCCATGTCTGCTCTGTCTCGATCCGGCCCAAATAAAAGCGATGCGGTCGTCTCCCAATCATTTTTGAAAGTGTCTATTCGAGATTTGATGTATTGTGTGAGGTTGTGTCTCTTACCGCCCCTTGTCGGTTTTTCCATGGTTCCTGATCCAAAGGAGAGGAGGCGTAGCCACCCGGCGGGGTGTAAGGGCTGATGTAGAATATCCCCTATGGTGTCTGTCAAGAGGTGTGCTGCGGCAGTTCTTGTGCCTTTCGGTATGTGTCTGAGTAGGCCATTAGGCAGATCAGGATGTTTTGTCGTTGATGCTGACTCTAACCCGTCTTCAGCGTCTGTGTTGCTGCGGCAGGTTTGCTCCGATTCGTTGGTTTGAGACTGGATTTGAGATCTGTCTGGATTCGAAACCGTCGAATTACCGGATAAAGAAACCCGATGTGCGGTCGTCGGTGTAAGCGGTGGTTTGTGGGAACCTGGGCATGGTTGTTTTCTTGGGCCGTGTTTGTGTAGGCCCCCGTCCTTGTTGTGTAGATGGAGAACGGAGTGACAAACACTGCATGTTCCCTTCGCCTTTCCTGGCTTTGATGTAGCGGCTTGAGTGATCGCTGGAGAGAGAACCAAAGGCTCCGTCTTCGCATGTGTTCTAGATTCGCTCGCCGACCGTTCCGTGGTATGTTTGAATGATCGCCAGTAGCCCGCCATCGGTTCACACCTGTCTACTCGAACCGCCTTGGTGGGTGTAACCCGCCGTGCACATGCTCGAGATCTGTACTGGTTGAGAAAGCTGTCTGATGATGAATGACTGTCGTTCTCAATGAACGCCATCTTGAGTTGTTATTATTATTATTATTATTATTATTATTGTTATTATTATTATTATTATTATTATTATTATTATTATTGTTATTATTATTATTATTATTATTATTATTATTATTATTATTATTATTATTATTATTATTATTATTATTATTATTATTACTTCTTGAGGACAAGATCCGACAAGTTCTTGAGTAGGCTACGTATGTAAATTCGTATCACTCCATTTAATATAATTCTTATTCTTCTTCTTTGTTTCTCCTCCGTCAGGCCAAGGCCAACGATGAGTCCTCAACTTGTCGTCTCCAGAATTCTCTATCCTTGATTTGTTCCTTTGCTTCTGCAATGTTCATCTTCATTCTCTCCAGATCCTCTCGTATATTATCCATCCATGTCTTTTGTTGTCTTCCTCTACTCCTAGTTCCCTCCACATATCCGTGTAAAGCCATCGATGGTAATCTGTCATTGCCCATTCTCATCACATGTCCCAGCCACTTTAGCCTTTTCTTCCTTATTCTATCGACAATTGTATCCGTCTGTCCCAGCTCTCTTCTAGTCACCTCATTTCTAATCCTATCTCTTTTGCTCCTGCCCTTTATTCTTCTCAGCCAGCTCATTTCGGTCGTCAAGAGTCTCCTCTCATCCTCCCTCCTCAGGCACCAGCATTCCGAGCCATATAGTAGTACCGGTATGACAAAGGTTTCGTATAACTTCATCTTGGTTCTCGTTGATATGCTTTTATCTTTCCAGATCTTATTTAGTTTACCGAACATTGCACACGCTAGAGTACTTCTCCGTTTGATGTCTTTTGTGCATCTGGCATCTTCTGTAATAAGCCCTCCTAGATATGCAAACTCGGTTACTTGCTCCAGCTCCTCTCCTCCCAATCTGATGTCCAGTGCCTCCTGTCCTTTCCCCACTGTCATCGTTTTAGTCTTTTGGGCGTTGATCCTGAGCCCTAGTCTTTTGCTACTGGAGTCCACTTTGTTGGTCAGCTCCTGTAGCTGTACTTTGCTTTCCGCCACAAGGTCTATATCATCCGCGAATCTAAGATTATTGAGTCTTCTGCCTCCTATAAGTATTCCTTCTTCAGCATTATTCAACGCCAAATTCATTACTGCTTCCAGTATCAGATTGAAGAGATCTGGTGACAATCCGCATCCCTGTCTTACCCCCACAGCCGTTCTAAACCATTCTGTTAGCTCTCCGTCCACTCTCACTGCGCTGATCGATTTGCTATACAGGTCCTCCAATAATCTCACCAGTTTCTCAGGCACTCCAAAGTGCCTCAACACCTGCCATAGCCCCTCCTGCCAGACGCTGTCAAAAGCTTGTCTGAAGTCTATGAAGTTGTTATATAGTATCTTGTTTTTTTCAAAGTATTTTTCAGATATCTGCCTTATCACGAACAGCTGATCTATCGTACCTCTTCCACTTCTGAAACCTGCTTGTTCTTCTGCTATCACCTCCTCTACCAGTTTTCTCAGCCTTTGTTGCAGCACCTTGGTATACACCTTCCCTGGACAACTCAGCAGGCTGATACCTCTATAGTTTCCGCAATCCAACCTGTCTCCTTTCTTGTGTATCGGTATTATGATCGCCTTTCCCCAATCTGTTGGGCAGCTCCCTTCATGGTAAATTTGGTTGCATATTGTATGTAGCATTTCTACCGAGCACCCTTCGTTGGCCTGTATCATCTCCGCCGTGATATTATCTTCTCCCGGGCTTTTCTTCTTCTTTAATCCTCTTATTGCCCATGTCACCTCCTCCTTGAGTATATCATCCATCTCTGCACTTCCATTGCACGCCGGTATTTCCAATAGTACCGTCTCATCCACCGGGTTTTGTTTGTTGTACAAGTCTTCATAGTATTGCTTCCATCGCTTCTTAATTTCTTCCGTATCTTCCAGAATTTGTCCTTCACCGTCTCTCACTGCCATAGTCCTTGTCCTGGGTGTACCGCATATTTCTTTCACTGCCTGGAAGAGTTTATCCGTTCGTCGTGTTTTTGCGTTCATCTCTAGATCATTACATTTTTCCTCCATCCACTTCTCTTTGCACTCTTTAGCCTTCCTTTTGATTTCTTTGGTGATCTTGTTGTATATTTTCTTGTTTTCTTCGCTAATTGTTCTTGTTGGTCTCATGTCTCTTCGTTTTTCGCTCAATTCTAAAACTTCTCTGGAGATCCACGGTTTCCTTGGTTGGCTTCTTTTGTATCCTATTGTCTTTTCTGCTGTTTCTGTATAGATCGCTCTGATTTCTTTCCAGGTGCTCTCTACCGATTGCAGCTTTTCTACCTTCGTTTGTCTCCATTTGTTGTCCAGCATGTAGCTGTATTCTTGTCTCACTTCTTCCACTTTCAGTCTTTCAGTGTCAAATCTCCTGTTTGTCATTTCCTTCTGTACTGTCTTCAGTCTAATTCTGAAGCCAGCCAAAACTAGTTTATGGTCCGAGTTGACATCTGGTCTGGAGAAAGTTCTACACATTGTCACTCCATTTTTCCACCTATTTCCCACAAGTACGAAGTCGATCATGTTCTTTGTGCGTCCATCTGGTGATTCCCATGTCCACTTTCTATTCCCTTTTCTTTGCTGGAATACTGTGTTCATTACCTTTAACCTGTTGTTTAGGCAGAAGTTTAATAATCTTTCGCCTCTTTCATTTTCCTCTCCATATCCAAACTTGCCTATTACTCCTTCCCATTCTCTCCAATCTCTTCCTACTTTTGCGTTGAAGTCACCCATAACTATTGTCAGGTCTCTGTCCGGTATGTTCTGCATCACCTCTTGTAGTTCGGTATAGAATTCCTCAATGTCCTCCTCCGTCGAGTCCGATGTCGGTGCATATACCTGCACCACCGACGCTCTTCCAAACCCTGTTCGGAATCTTGCTTTAATTATTCTCGAGCTGACTGCTCTATATCCGAGCAGTGCTTTGGCCGCCTCCCTTTTCATGACCAATGCCACCCCCTCCTGGTGTCTGCCATCCCTTCTTCCAGAGTAAATGATCTTATATTCTTCTCTGTCTATTACTCCCTCTCCAGTCCATCTCACCTCCGACAGTCCCAATATACTCCAGTTGATTTCCTTCATCTGGTGTAGCAATATATCCAGTTGTCCAGTCGCGTATAGGGTTCTTACATTCCATGTTCCCACATACATCCGTTCTCTACATCCAAAAATGTTTTCTTCTTTTGCTTCTTTTGCACAGGGATTTCTCTTGTTTACGACCTGGGTGGCCCCGTCTATTCCACCCCTGCCGGACGCGACGCTCCTCATCCAATGACGGGGAGCCCCGTTCACGTCGTTGCCCACTTTTCTATTTTGGTACATAGTCATGTTGAGGTTTCTTGGTCGCTTTACCAGACGGTGACCACTCCTCTTCTGGCAGGGTAAGGAAGCCGGTGGGTCACTTTATATGACCTCTTGCGCCTTCAGGTGTCCTTCCAGCACCTGCCTCCTGCGTTGGCCAGCTATTTTCGGGGTTCCCGGTGAGCCTGTCCACCTCGCGAGACGCCCAAGGTGGTCCTTCTGCCCAGGGCTTTCACCACTGGGCTTTCACCACTGATGGCATAGCCTCACCGGGCATTCCCCTACTTAGCCGTTCACCCCCCACCGCGGTGAGGTGCAGGTAGGACTTTGGGGGGGATTTAATATAATTATCACGGTGCATTTATCATCCCGAGGGCGAAGTTGTAAAATACTGTTTAAATTATGGCAAGCTTATAGAATTCTATAAGCCTGTCTAATTATTATAACAAATATAAAATGTTGCATGCAATATAGTCTACAGTCGCGGTTTATATGCCCACGGGAATTTATCACGTGACACGTGTGTAGGCTAGGATGAAGTCAATGCTCTGCAGATGTAGCAGAGAGAGAATACTCACTGTCTGAGTCTGTCTGACTCTCAGTTCCATTTACTGTACTATGAGCCTGGGTAAAGGAGGAAGGTGACGTCAACTGCCATGACAGCCTTAAGATGTCGTTTAACTCTGGAATGGTGGCTTAAATGGGGGTTTAGGTTTAGCCGTTTAGGGTAACTGTAACACTCTGGCTTGGGGAATGGGGATGCATAATAATATTATATGCTATCATCCAGGCCACAACATTGGCCAGGATGTTGAATGCCTCCCCATCTTGGTGGGGCTTTATTGGCCAGAGTGAGCGGGACCGTCTCCACTCCACCACGTGCCGCCTTATCCGATTCCATAACCTCCCCGAGGATACTCCCTCCTTTGTACAGCTATGTGCTACGGCAGATTTCAGATTCTGTACTGCTGTCCTGTTTAATCGGGGTCATGTACTGCATGACCTGCTCCCGCCGGTCAAGGCCACCGCCTACCACCTGCGCCCACGCGCCGATAACCGCAATATCCCTCCGGCAGATGGCATCATTCATGAGGAAATTTTTATACATTAGGATGATATATGGGATATAGGATTAAATTATAATTTTAAATTTAACATTTTGACTGTCCTGATCAGTTCAATAGATGGTGTATGTTTATTACCGTGTTTGTAGGCCTACACCAAAATGCGGATAGCAATTTATTGGTTCAATTAAAGTAGATTCTTATCTTATGTAATAACTTTTGATCATCCGTTCATACTACGAAGGTGTATTGCTGTGAGTGGCTCTGAGCGTAGAACTGCCCTGGATAGAGAAACACCGCCCATGGAAGTTATGTCCAGTCCGTGCCAGCATTTTAATGGGCGTTAGATGGGACCAAAATGGATGTTAAATGACCCCATAATATTAATATGGGTCACAGATGAGCTGAGCTCTGTGTCTCCCTTAAGCTGGGAGAGAACCGCGACACTTAATTCCAATAATTCGACAATAAAATTGACAGGAGAGCAATAATTTGCAATGAGACACCGGTCAAATTGATGGGACCAAAGGAAGTTTTTTGAGCAATTCGTATAAAAAGGGTACTTTTTAAGCAATTCTTATCAATTCTTATTGCGAAATGATTGATACATTTTTTTGGATGTGATGACGTTTTTGATTTTTTCAAAAGACAAAGATGGGGAGATTTGGGAAAAAATTTCTAAGATCTGGGCTTTTGGACCTCGATGCTCAAGAAAAAGCTCAGATTTTACCTAATTTTCTCAAAAATCGTGTCTATGTTTTTCTATGTTTTTTAGCGGTGATCTATGTTTTTCCTAAAATGTTGAGTGGTAACACTGTCCATATGGGACTAGCGTAGAGCCCGTATGGGGCCCACCTGCCCATGAAAACGCTGCCAGGCTGGGTGTGGTGTATTTTTCTGTAAGAACCGCTCGCAGTATTTCCTCCTGTATGGATCTCATGATGTTTTCCGTTCAAATATCTTACATGATTGATTTACATGGCTGCAGTATATTTATGCAGAGCGTCATACGTCGCACCCTTTAATGAACGACCATCAGAGCAATAACAGCCGTGATGATTAATGATACACGAACAGTTATTAACACATGTTGCACGTGGCACAGGTGTAGGCCCAACCTGGCTATAACACAATAATAATCAACGGTGGCAACATCAGGTCACGTCAGAACGAGTGTTTCACAAGCGACCAGCTGTAATTAAGCGAAGCCGCGTCTGAACACCGTATACACGCTAAAACGCGTCCTATAGGCCTAACGCGCGCTAGTTTGACGTCAGGCCGTTGGGCAGACGTACAAAGCAGACGATCAGACGTAAAGAAAGAGACATTCAGAAGGACTGGCAGACGTAATCAAGCAGACATTCAGGCGAACATGCAATGTGAACTGCATGCAGACAAACTGATGCAGTTGAACACGCTATTCCAATGAGCCGTGCAAACAGACATAACAAAGAAAACGACCAGACATAACAAAGCAGACAAACAGTAACAGCAGAGAGCAGACGATTTTGCTTGATGCCGTCTGCTCAATGTGTAACATTATAAGTTCGTGTGTAGCAACCTCTCTGCTTACAATATGGGCGACTTGCCCATCCTTAGGCCTACATGTTGTGCGATACATGCAGTCGCTTAACTTAGTAATGTCATGGATGCGATCTCATTAATGTCGTAATTATTCAGAGTAGTTTTTAAGCTAAACTGTTCGCATAAATCACTGTTTTTGAATCAAACCGTGCATGAGAGTAGGCCTTTACAATTATACATAAAATTATCAAACTGGATAAAATTAAGTAGGCTACACAATTATTGAGAGAAAAAACCAACGACAGTAAAATATTACATCAACCGTCGATTTTGTAAAATGTGAGCACTATTGAAATGCTACTTACTTACTGTTATATAGGCCTATTACATGGCCTATATATCTGTGTTTTTATATAGCGCTGTCTGTTTAAGAACTCTGCGGAGCCTACGGATTGGCTGTATACATCCATACAAACTTCGTCAACCTGTCGCGGGTAAGGCTTCTTTGTGGGTGTACATTTTAATCAGGCTCACCCATATGGTCTCTACCATCTAACAATCTGCCACCATAGGCTATAGGCCTAGCACAGGATTTATTACCGCCTCTAATGTTAATGTTTCAAAGTTCTAACTAAAGCTAATATTGTTTTTTTTAAACTTTCTTAGTGTAGGCTTACATCTGGCGTTTATTATTTTTAGATAACTTTGAGTCTTTGATCGAAAAGTAGGCCTAGGTCTATATGTCACAAATCGTAATCGTAAACTCCACATTTTAAAGCGCTCCTTTATAGATAAGCGCAGGGCAACAGCTTATTCGCGAGCGCTGCGATGTCAAGTGAATATCAGAGTCCGGTTGCAATAGAGCAATAGAGACGAGAGAGAGGATGAGGCATAGGAGTAGGCCCTATGCCTAGGCCTACCAATTAAACTTATGGTCCATATATAGTAGGGTATATACCGAATAATGCATCAATAGGCCCTATAGGCCTAATTATCATGTTACAGGAAAATGCAAACCAAACGAATGCATGAACGAATAGAATGAATGTGTCTCAGATTCGGAGTTTCTTACCTTGCGCTCATATCAAGTGATTTCATTCATTTCAAGCAATCAAATTAAATACACATGAGATTAACGCGTCTGCCGTCAAAACTTCAACCAGGTGCACGGTCAGTCGCTAGGGGGAGGAACATAGTTGACAGCGAAGGAGTGGACACTATACATTTCCGATGTAGGCTATTCATGATAATCATGAAATTCAGTTTTAAATCGCCACTTGAAAGATTAAATTGATGGAACCAACCTCAGCCTATCGATAATGTCCATATGTATAGGTGGATTTATTTTTTTTAAACTAGCGAGGTCAGCATATGAGCGGGAAAAGATGGCAAAAAACTTAAAAATTTAAAAGAGCTCTAAATTTAATTAAAAACTGATATAGTGAGACTATAGAAAAATTATTAAGTATAGGCCTAATCATAAATTATAAACGCAAGATGTACGCTCTTTTTCAAACTGAGACGCCTACTAATAGGCCTATATAACCTATACTTTTTGCAAAACAGCCACGTTTCGAACTTGATCGATACAGTATATGGATTCGACTTCTAACTCAATTACCGTGGAAGCTGGTACAGAATCTTCAAAAGCGAAGCGATTCGACGATTTCTCAGCTCCAAGCGGAAACCGTTGACTGCGGAGCAGATGGTCGAAGAGGCAAGGACCTCGGACGAGAATGTCTGTCGTTCGATCCAGTTTGCGAAAGACGGCAACAAGAGAGGAGTGCAGCTGTCGAAGGACTTTTCGGAAGAGGAATGCGTGCTGATCCTAGAGGACGAATCCTTCGAACAGCATGCAGTCTGCGAAATGGGAGCTAGACAGACTGTCAAGCTGTTCAAAGAATACCAAGGTGAGAGTGAATTGTTTTCGAATCGTGTTTATCGAAACATCTGGCTGCAATCATCAATCATGTGTATACCTAGCTGCCAATTAATCAATTACAGACCTGTATCTGCGTGATAAGGGTGTTTTCACTGAACCGAGAAATCTATAGGCCTACCGGTCTAGCTTCTCAAAAACCGACGTGAAAACACTGCATGGTTGACACAGCGCTCGTGAATAAGCTGGTGCCCTGCGCTTGGCTTTCGAGTGGCGTTTTAGAAGTTTGGAGATAACGATTATGAAAATGTGGGGCGGTGAAAAGTGGCAGAACCAGGCCTTGAAACTATTGGGTGTTGAAAAAAAGGGCAGAACCCGGACTTGATGTCCCCTTAAATCCGCCACTGCTCGTATAGGCTACTATAGTGCCGCTAGTGCCAGTCCACGCCTACAGAAAGGAGGAGGGCGATGTCAGCGACCCTGGCAGCCACAAGATGTCGCTAAACACTGAAAACTATAACTGAAGTCCCTATGATACATCACACTCAAGATTTTCTTTGGGGTGAGCTTAGCAGACTGCATTTCTGCCTTCTAACAATTATTCGTTGTCTTACGTACTGCAACAGGTGAAGACTTCTCTCACTACCTTCCGGACCCCATCGATCCAATCGACCCATCCACCAAATCTAAAATCATCAAACGCCGCCGCTCTTCATCCGCGATGCCAGACATCAAAGGCGCCGTCACTTCAAAGCCGTGCCGCCTGCCTTCCACTCCTCCCTCGAGACCGAAGCACGGCCTGCGTCACCTGCTCCGCCATCTTGCCAACAGCCTACCTCCAAAGAAACGCACCAACAAGATCACCTCCAGCTCAGGCGGCATCCACGCCTTCAGCTTCACCGACTCCAAGATCGGGTGTCCTCACTCGGCCGACTCTTCAGACGTCCTCCTCCTACACACCCTCGAACCGGATATCCGGTGCAACGAAGGGCCGTTTCCGGTCGAAAACCGGATGTTCGAGAACGGATCGGTGACGTCACGACGCAGCACTCACAGTAATAACTTCACTCTGGTCTCGCGCAGAAGCCAATCCGTTTCAAACGTCATCGCTCACGTGTCTGAATCTGCATCACAAGCCACGCCTACCTGTCAATCAAAGTCAACCGGACCACAAGCCACGCCCACCAGTCAATATAAACCTCAGGCCACGCCCACATCTAAACCAAAAACTGCACCACAGACCACGCCCACCTGTCAGTTAATATCACATCATCGTTCCGGTATCCAGCAGTACCCGGATGATTCTGTGAAAGCGGATACGGAAGAGGTAGTCAAGGAGGCGTCGTTTTGGAAAAGGATGCGGAGCACTTTCCAGAAAGGGGTCGACCGCCAAAGACGCTCCTACAGACGCCCAATTGACCAATCACAGTCTGCCTTAGACGTCATCGATTAATAGAGGCTTCCATTTGTTTGATTTTAAATCGCTTTAGCCAACTTTGCATCCAGTAACTTGCAAAGGGGCGGAGTCAAGCAGTGCCTAAAATAATCATGATGTCAAGTGTACACTTTTTCTCAAACTGTCTTACTGTACTTCAATGTGTAAGTAAAATATTAGAATGGAATTGTGTGTAGTTGATAGGATGAGCTAATCTCTCAAAATTCAGGCTACACAATTACACTCCAGACAGTGTCAATTGCTCACACGATAATGTCAAGTGCACACTTTGTGTTAGAAAACACAGTACTTATCAGAAAACACGCCATGTATCAGAAGTCGGAACACACTTGGTGTCAGATAACACACCTTGTGTCAGATAACACACTGTGTCAGAAAATGCAACATGTGTCATAAAACACATTTTGTGTCAGAAAACACACTTTATGTCAGAAATCACACTGTGTGTCAGAAAACACACCATGTGTCAGAAAATGCACCATGTGTCAGAAAACACACCATTTGTCAGAAAACACACCATGTGTCAGAAAATGCACCATGTGTCAGACACTTTGTGTCAGAAAACACACTTGTGTCAGAAAACAGTTTGTGTCAGAAAACACACCATGTGTCAGAAAATGCACCATGTGTCAGAAATCACACTGTGTGTCAGAAAACACACCATGTGTCAGAAAATGCACCATGTGTCAGAAAACACACCTTTTGTCAGAAAACAGTTTGTGTCAGAAAACACACCATGTGTCAGAAAATGCACCATGTGTCAGAAATCACACTGTGTGTCAGAAAACACACCATGTGTCAGAAAATGCACCATGTGTCAGAAAACACACCTTGTGTCAGAAAACAGTTTGTGTCAGAAAACACACCATGTGTCAGAAAATGCACCATGTGTCAGAAATCACACTGTGTGTCAGAAAACACACCATGTGTCAGAAAATGCACCATGTGTCAGAAAACACACCATGTGTCAGAAAACACACCATGTGTCAGAAAATGCACCATGTGTCAGAAAACACACTTTGTGTCAGAAAACAGTTTGTGTCAGAAAACACACTATATGTCAGATAACTCATAATTATATTTATCAGAAAACACACTATTTTAGTCCCTGGTTTGTAGGATAGGTCATAATAATAATTCTGGCAGGAGTTTATTCCAGAGAGGCGGCTCACTTTGAGTTATGGAAGGATTTCCGAATTATACTTGGAAATCACTTTCCACAAACGTAGAAAACCGCACAAGAAAAGAATCCGATAAAAACTTTATTAGTAACGAATAAATTTATCAAAACAATACAAAGCGACCGTAATGAGGTCTGTTTTGGTAGGAAAATAAAAAGAAGACTAGGTAACATGGACGTCAACAAAAACAGATCTCACGGAAAAACAACAAATAAAAACAATCGTCAGAAAAAACAACAGCGATTTTGTTCTTCCAGCATATTTCTATATTAAATCATATTTAATTCATAAATCATACTTAATTCCTAAATAACTTCTCTCTCCTTCTTCCCTGTGAGTGTGTCCATTAACAGTTGACCCACGTGAGCCTTAACACAGGGTCCCATATGGAAATATCGGTCCCGTATGGTCCCCATGGGTATGCTGGTAGGGTTCCGCTATATTTTTCTCTTCCTTACTCCCTAAAAGAAAATTGATTGATTGATTAATTGTTCTGTGTATTTTGGTATACGACAGTTTTACAAAAAGAGCGCCAAATGTGGAGTACAGCCCAATGCAATTTAATTGGGTCGCCATTTCAAACTTAGACATGCTCATTCGGCAACTTGCAAAGCCCGAGCTGTTTCAAAACGAGTTAAGGTTAGGTTCATTAGTAAATTCTATTGCTGAGACGACACTGGAACCTCAATCGATGGTCTATGATTACACCATCTGATCATTCGACCCTTCCTGTAGCCAACATATTTAGTAAGTGCACACGTCCTTTGGTTGCAATAAACTTCATTTCCAAATAACTAAAGACCTTCTGTGAGCTGAGAAACGAAAAATGTATGATTGCTCAAACAGCTCACGAGAAATACATACACCAACATCACACAACTACCATACATTAACAGGTATCTAAATTAATAGTATACAAGTACCGGTATACATAGTTAACAGCACAAGTACCATACACTAACAGCACACAAGCACCGTACTTTAACAGTATACAAGTACCATCTGTTAAGTACTATACAAGTACCACAATTAACAGCACAAAAACCATACATTAACAGCACAACTACCACATGTTAACAGTACCACAAGCACCGCACTTTAACAGTATACGAGTGCCATATGTTAACAGTGTACATGTACGATACAGTAACGACACAAGTACCATACGTTAACACTATACAAGTACCACAAATCCACAATTCCATCTAATATTCAATACATTATTCATTTATTGCACTGAATATGCACTAAAGGTCCGTATATCAGAATCTACGGCTCAAACATACACAAACAACTTGTCCAGGGTTTGTCACATGGAGTCCACTCTGCATACCTGAACTCACAATCATTGGGTTGCAAACATAGCGCTCTACTGGGCATACCATCATATATGTACATGCCAACAATAATCAGGTACATATGCAACAGATACATTGAAACACGCATTACGTGCATAATGAAATGCACGCATACATATCCTATTCTGCATATACTTACACCTGGTAGTACTTCAGTATGAAAATGAGTGGTCAAATATGTTTTCAATCCTGCCAGCATCCCATGAACTTGGATGAGACCCATATGTTTACTGGAATAGCCACCTTGCGTGGATATTATTATTTACAATACAATATAACTATAAAATTGTATAATGCCCTTCTTACTTTTGCAAAGTTAAGAAGTACACATTGAAGCCCGGGCAGCTATTAAGAACCGTAAGCATACTGTAAGAGGTAAGTTTTCAGTTTAGAGCGCAAGACAGTGTCTTGGTGGGAGGGTTGTGAACATGAGGCGGTAGAGTTTCATACGGAGGTACCAGCAACTATGAATGAACACCATTCTAAGATAAGACGTGTACCAGGAACAACATACTTTACAGCATACAGTCTACCGGTCTTTAACCAAATTATTTCTTATTGCAGACGATGCATTTAAACACGTTTAAGCACAAGTACATAGAAACCAACAAAATTCCTAAACATTCAGAAACATCAGCTGCGATTAAATCAACCGTTCAGTCAAAAGTTACTTGTCAGATTTCGTTTACAAAGTCTTTGGTTCTTACCATTGGAAGTAAAAAGCGAGATTAAGCTGCCTGTAACAGTCAAGCATGAGTGAGATTCCTCTTAAAACTATTCAAATGACAACGAGATTTAAGCAAAGCATTTGTACATAACTGAGATTTGACCTCAAATGACACTTGAAAAGAAGCATGAGATTCAGCTGAAAGTAATCGCTAAACTTGTTTCAAGCGGAGTACAAAAGATTCAAATTTTTAAAAGATTGTGAAGCACGGTAGCTGACTGGGCGAGTGCTTGGCCTCTAGCACAGAGTATGGGTTCGATCCTCCTCCCCTGAGATGGTTGCTGTGTAGGGACCTTGAGCAAGTCCTTCACTCACAATTGCACAGCACCATTGATTGCTGCTTGGTCATTACATAGTGGTGCTTAATGTATTCTTTGACCTATAAGGAGGGTTTCAGTTGTACCATTTCATACAATAGCACAGTTTCCGATAAGCCAACGAGAAACAGCGATAGCACGTTTCAACGAGTTCACTAGAAACGCTAAACACTAATCACTCAGTCACAGAGAACGTTACACGTTTCACAGACTTCAAATAAGTTAACAAAAAGCTTCAACAGCGAGGTACTACAGTACGAAAACTAAAACGACCAGGAAAAGACTTCCAAGAGCTGTCACCCTATCAGGAAAAAGAGATTCTTCAGCATATGCACTCCACTGACTATATACACTGAAAGTTACTGCGAAATGACCAGAATCAGTTTCAGAAACTAATGGAAAGGAATATAAAAATACGTAAAATATATAAGGTTTCAAGTTAAAAACAATTGGCAAGAATGACTCAAGTCGTGCATTGGATTTGATATTTAGTTTAGCTATGCAAATAGAGTATCGAGCACACAAGCCAGTTTGAGTCTGGAGTGGCTGAACAGTCACAAGTTGTTTAGAACCAAAGACTTTTACCATGGTCTGACTTGGACAGGAGAGAATGGTATGGGTGAACAAGTATATCAATGCAATGTGCCACATAATCAACAACAAAGGGGTAGTTAACAATCCCCTCCTCTGTTAATTGTCATACCTTCAACTTGCTTCAAATCGCAAGAATGCTGTCGTATCACCAAAAATGTTTCAGCACAGGGTCATAAGGTGGTCATGACTGTCACCACCGTTTTTGAAAGAGGTGGTGACAGTACACCACCATCACAATACAGAGTTACACCTGTGGTTATTACCATCATCAGCGGTGCACCCTAAGTTTCCACGATTACCAACATTCCCGGTCCGGGCAGTTCATAGCTTCAAGTTCAGTGGGCAAAAACCTGCCTCCACCCGTCATGTCAGTACCCAGTCAGTCGGTGGGTAGAGTACTGTCCTTGGTCGGTCGGTGGGGAAGACTACATGGTTGATCGGCGGGGTAGAGTACGAGTACTGTACCTGGTCAGACAGGGAAGAGTACTTACTATTCTGAACCATTTTTAGTGTCCAGTGATATAATCAAAGTGATCGCACTTTTATAGACATTTTTCACAAATAGCAAATAAAATTCTGAACCTCTGTTTTCCCAAAAATGCCAGCCGGATAAAGAATAAGGAGGCATTATTATCAACATCATCATTATTAATTAGTAACCTCTATCAAGCCTGTGTCCTATGCACAAGGCATAAACTGATGGCAAACTAAAACCAAGCATTGTAACCCTGGTCCACCTAAAAAGCGTTATTGCAAGCCAGCCTAAGCTCCAAAGAAGCATGAATTCACAGGACAATAACACTAAGAAACGCGTACACATCTCACGTACTCAACATCTCACACATAACAATACAAATCTACGCTCGCTGTACATAAACGACTACACGCGTTGAAGCCACGTAATGTATTCGTGTAATGTAACAACATCGTAACTGAGAATCTGCAAAGTGCTGCCTCCAAAGAAATTCCCGGTCAGACCACTCAGCAACTCAAACGCTTTCATAGACAACAACAAAAAAGAAAACAACTGAAAGAATAGCTGACTAGAATCATTCCAAGTCGCACAAAGTATTGCAGCTTTCTGTAAAAACTACATTGCTAAAAATTGCCGACAGCATTACAAAGAATTCAAAATCGATTTAAGACTTAACATAAAATCCTAAAATTGCTGTTTACAACGCAGTTGATTCACTGGCTTATTCAACTCGCCTGGGTGCACCACCAACCCAGTACATGTACATCAAATCGTCAATTATGAATGACTTTAACAATCAGCATCATTAAAATTTGTACACAGTCAATCTCGATATCAAATAATCAACAATCTACTCTATATAGCTAGATGCTGAATAATATGAACTTGCTTTATTCTGACCTCACTGATCCCTGGGAATGTCAGTCACTCATGCGAACTTACTCAAGAATGAATCATTGCACATTTCAGCAACAATAACACCAGAACTAGTCAGGAATCACACACGACAGATAATTAATTAGTTCATTATTTAATTAATTAATCAAATCAGTCAGGTAAGCCAGTGACTGGCACACCTTTGATGCGCGACCCAGATCGAATCGGAGAAACCCAACATGATGCATTTCTCATCCGTCAACTCTTCGTCTGCTGTTTTACGCTCCGACTCGATGAAAAATTTCCATCGTCGCCGAACGCCTCAGCAATCTCGCTGTTCGACGACGAATCGGACGACTTTGGAATGCTCAGCCGGGATTTTCCCCCCGCAGTGGCGCCACCTAGGGGCTGAAGGGAGTCCGCAGGATGAGCGTCATGCGCAGACTGTCCAACGGAATTTTCCACTGCAAGCGTTGACCAGTTGTCGTCGAAAGATGGAAAACGTCGAGCGAAGTCATCCATGACGCTGTCGAATGACGCCTGTGGGTCGAAATTTGATTTGGCATGACTTTCGAAGGAGTCGACTGCGGGTTGCCCCCCGGAAAATTCGACGGAGCTCGATCCGGGAAAGTTGGCAGCGTGAATGTCTGTTGAACCGTAGCTTACAGTGGTTGTGGTCGAGTGGCTGACTACGGTATTGCATCCTGTTAAAGTGTTAAAGCTACCCAAGACTTTGTCCCTTGTGGGCTGCACCATTTCTTTTTCCTTGCCTCCATTTCTCCGGTGCCCGTTTGAACCTACGCTGGCGGGCGACCGCAAACTGTTCTCCGTCTTCTCGTCGGATTCGTCGCGGCTGGAAAAGACGTCGTCGAAAGCGTCAGAAGTGGAGTCGGTCGTCGACGCGCCCTGGTTGTTTAACGACTGCAAGTCGGCGGAGAACCGTTTTCCAAAGGGGTCGGAGGTCGTGCTTCCCAAAGACAGGACGTCGGAGATGCTCGCAAACGGGTCCACACGAAAGTCCTTTGCTGTAAAGGGGTCGAGGGCGGAGAAAGGATCGTGGAATTCAGCCGTGCCGTTGCGACAGGTCGCAGATGGAGAGAACGAAAGGTCATTGTCGGCGCAGAGGGTTGTTGTGGAGTCCTCCAGGAGACTGGCCTTCTGTGAAGGAATCGGAGAAGGGCCGTGGAACTCTTGTAGACCCTTGGACATATATTTTGGAGTGGACTGGATGGGCGTGTGAGCTGGCATTGGACTGACAGCAGTGTCTGGCTTTGTAGACCTTTTCGAGATGGCCACAGCAAATGGGTCTGGAGAGTAGTCCACTTGTGGGGCGTTTGTTTTCTGGGGAGGACGGGCAAATTCCGCATTTACTGCTCCGACATTAACATCCCCATGCATGGGTGAGAACGCTGCCAGGTCTGACCGTGGGGGCGGCGGTGGAGGGACTTCCGACGCTCTGACCAGCGGATTATCCAGGGTAGAAGGTCGCGAGGGCAGTGCCGGTGGAATGCTGTCAACCCACCTGTCGATCGAATGTTCCTGGGTCGTAGAGGGGTCCGACTTGGAACAGCTCGACCCGGGTCGAGGAGGTGGAACGGGCGCTTGGTAGTCGAGAAGCACTGGTGTGTTCTGGGGTAGAGGAGGTGGTGGGGCATCGGGAGACGGAAAACTAACGGCATCTGACGAGCTCTCTCGATCGCTGGAGGTCTCTTGGACTGGCCCTGTCGCCACGTCCAAAGTACCCTCACAGGACATTGACCGCAGGGCGGCATTCTCCTCAACCCCAACCCCTGTTTGCACTGGAATCCAAGCGGCATTGCTGGCCACCGGCTCGTCTTTAAAACCCGAGAAATCGGCAAACGCGTCCGGCTCCACGAAAAACCCGTAAATCGGTTCGACTCTCGTACCGCGACTCGCGTCGGCCGAATCATCTTTGGCTTGCGTTTCAGCCGGTGACCATATGATGACTTCTCCGCTTTCCTCGATCCCTGGTGTCTTGCTGAAGAAAGGATCGTTGGCAAATGGATCCTTCTTTTTGGCGCTCGGTTTGCTTTCCGAAACGCTCTCGGACGATTTTTCTCCCGCATCAAAAGAAACCCACTCCTTCGCGCTGTCGGGAAGCTGAATTCTTGTGGGTGTGTCCGATTTTTCTGGAGTGAAAAAACGTACGGAAGCACCAGTCGAGCATGCAGGTGGAGTCGAACAGGTTGTGGTTGATTGCATCTGGCAGTGGAAACGCCCAGAGAGAACAGAAGCGTTCTGGTAGATTGGTTCTGGTGTTGTTGTTGTTGGACGAGACATCTGATGCGAAAGATGGGAAATGCCCTGAATGAAAAATTCAGAAAAACTAACCATTAGGGCAGAAAAAACAGAAAACTTTAACATTACAACAAGCCTTATCATTATCTCTGATTATCATTAGGGCTGCGGCAGTTAATCGATTAATTAATTCGTTTTAATTATTAGATTTATATTTAATGATTAATCGAAGACCGCTTTTTATATTTGATAAAGTACCTCGGCATAAGAGCCCTTGTGATTAATACTTTCAACATTGCGTACTTATTTACATATTTCCCACTGAAAAACATAAACAAGACTACTAATATGAACAAATAACTACTAAGTAACTACAAACTAGCAATAAATATTTAAAAATACTATTAAAAGATAAACAATGAATAATGTTAACTTTTTATTTGTCAGTACTTATTAGGGAATACATTTAATCATAATTAACTATTAATTAATTGCTAACAGCCCTAATTATTATTATTATTACCATCTACTAAGTGCCACTATCTGATGATCGAGCTTCAATCAATGGCACTGAGCAATTGTGAATAAGGACTTGTAACTGTCTCGGGGACGCTTCAACCCGTACCTGCTTTGGTGGATTTGTCGAGTAACTTGACAGGACGGGGGACTGACGCACGTTCGACATTCCCGTGACTCCTTTCTTGACATTGACAGGAGTCGCAGAACCATGACATGGCTCTGTGGACAGGTGAGCGGGCGATGACGCTTGCAGGCTCAATGACTGACTGTAGTACTCTGACTTGAGCCAAGCGCCACGAGTTGAGGCTGGCTTCGGAGACGAAAATGAACGTGGATCAGACACCTGTTGAAGACAACAGACACACTTTCCTCAAAAGATGTAAACAAAAAGGAAATCGTAAGTTATAGTTATCACTATCACGTATTTTAATCACCATTGTCTAATGACCAAGCCATCAATTGATGGTGCTGAGCAATTTTGAGTGAAAGACTTGTTCAAGGTGGCTACGAAGTAACCATCTCATGGCAGGAGGCTCGAACCTGTGCTCTCCGCATTACAAGTTTAGCACTCTAACCACTCAGCCCTGCAGAGAATCCAACATACACTACACTATGCTAATTCCTGATTCTTGGTTCCCCTATTATTAGAACTGCTTTATATCGTAAGGCTCTGCGAACACACTGCCGAGTGGAAAATTCTTTGGCAACCAGTTGCTCCACTTTGTGTCTGGTTGTAAACAACAGCAACTGCGAGAGGTTCTTCAAAGGCAGCTTACAAAGAAATGTTCGTATGTCGACTTAATAGAGGTCACACTTGTTCGCTTCTGAAGTTGATTATTAGTCCTTTACAAATACTTGATCACGAGCTCGATAGCCACCATCTCACGGGAGGAGGCTCGAATATGTGCTCTCCACTCTACAAATTGAGCACTTTAACCAATGCCAGTCCTGCAGAGTCTCTATCTAACGAGGATGCTAACTATTAAAAACTATTCTAATTTCAGCTGTGCATACACATCGGTTGCTTTGCAAACTGCAGTCTTTACAAAAGGATAATACATCTACCTCCAAACAGGAAATTACAACCAAGTAAATATACAGCGTTACGCTCAACTATACGGTTTCAACTCACCCGATCTTCGACTTCGAGGCTCCTCTTGCTCAACTCGCTTCCCTGCTTCTTCATCTCGAAGACGACTTGGAAGAGATCGCGAAGACAAAGCACAATGCCCTCTGCCTACGTTACAAGACACGAGAACAATGCACATGGTTACAAGAGAATAGAACAATGCACATGGCTACAGACAACAGAACAATGCACATGGTTACAAGACAAGAGAACAATGGACATGGTGACAAGACAAAAGAACAATATACATGGCTACAAGACAAAAGAACAATGCGAATGGTTACATAATACTTAATCTGAATTTTGAATCACAGATTTAAATGCGTGACACACACCATAAAATACACAATACCCTAGTGACGTTTTCTTAATGGCATTATAAATATAGCCAGACACAGCAAAACCTCGTCATATCGAAGTTCAAGGTACCATCCATCACGGTTCGATATAAATAAATTAGATAGATATTCCAGCTCTACAAATGGAAGTGGACACGTTTTTGTATAGCGACCATATGGCCTCGATCCTGCAGAAGTCCCTAAGGTATGATTAACATATACCATACTGAAAAATACCATATGGCTGAACTTATACCACTTTCTCGGTCTTGATCCCATAGAACTGGTGCGATCCGCCGCCAGCGCCAAAGACGTAACCAAAGGCTCGCGAGTCGCTGGCATCGCGAGATATGAAGGAAACTCGGTGAACCGGATGGAAATAAACCAGAGACTAAAACCACAAACAAACACAAATGCCTCAAACATTAACAAATCATAAACAATCCATACAAATGAAGAAGAAGTCCCTTAAGCTAGCCCTGAGACAGTCAACGTCTTAAGTGTTAGTGACTTCATTTTCTTAGTCTTGGAATTTGAGGGTGGGGCCAGTTCTCTCCCTCGCCATCTCATATTCCCTCAAGCCAACCCCGATGAAGCCACGGACATGAAGTGTTAGCAACTTCATTTTCTTAGCCTCGGAATATAAGGACGGGTGGCCAGTCTTCTCCCTCACCGTTTGGGGTTGTTTACAGGCTCCCGAATACCTGGGCCCACTCGTAGGGTTACGCCTCACCTGCGTCCCCTAGCCAACCACAACTTCTGGGTTGTATTTAAACCCCAACCTCGGAGCTGAATTTGTACTCCAACCCAATGGGCTGAATTTAAACCCCAACCTGTGGGTTGAATTTTAACCCTAAAACACTAAACCATAAACCCCTTTCCATAACTGCTTCCGAACTTAACAAAACGATTCACGATTTAACCAACCTCTGTTTTCTCATCGATGATCTTAATTCCATCGAGCGACACATTGATCACGATCTTCTGCTTATGATCTCCGATCGTCTTGACCGCTGCCTTTAGCTTTGCCATGGCAACCTGACACATCTTGTCCCCCCTCGGCTCCTGGACGTCCTCCACCCCGATCAGCTTCCCTTTGTAGTTGAGCCCCGGATCCATAAACCGGGCAGGATCATTTCGATCCGCTGAAAGAAACAGACACCACCATTTATACAGTCAATTTAAATTAAATTCTAATAACTGTAGCTATGTAAAAATACCTATATGCAAACATGATTAATTTAGTCCAATTGGTCCATTTAGTTCAAATGGTCGATTCATCTAAGGCCAAAACAAAATAATGGTGTGTTTCCGGTAACGCGACCGAGTCAAATTTTTGCCGCGACTCGGAAAATTTTGTAAAAAAAAATTTTTTAAAAAAAATTTTTTTTTCGGAAAATTTTTAAACAAAATTTTTTTTTTGCTTCACATACGGTACATTAAGCTCATCCTCGGCCCCTTTGCATGCCGGAGATGCAGAATCGCGACATTATAAGTGCATTCACTAAAGCAGAGACGTTCGGAAACTAGCGGTCTTTCAATGGAAATAATGGTGGCGAAATTTTGGGAAATCACTGCATAAAATTATTTTACCAAAATAAAATTATTTTCCGACCTACCTACCCAGTTTTTTTTTTAACTCTGTTACCGGAAACACACCATTATTTTTTTTTGGCCTAATTGGTCCATTTAAAACATGGGGCATCACATGCTCCAGAGCAGTGTTTGTCAACCTGGCTGGCTCGATACGGGAACACAGAGCTCCTTGATGTATTCTGGGACCAGGTCAACCACTGATGCTTGGCCGAAGAATAGGATTTTGGATGTAATTCGATCCTCAACTGGAAGCCAGTACAGAGTCTCTCGCATGTGCAAATTGGTCTCGACCAAGACAGCGCAGTAAAGGACGGACTGAAGCTGAAGAACTCTGACCTTCGGCAGGCCTGCAAGAACAGCACTGCAAAAGTACAAGTGTGTTACGATAAAGGAATGAACGAGGGTCGCAATCCTTGAGACAGCCTTTGATGACAGCAGTTAACAGCAAAATACAACAGGCATTGTCCTCTATTGAAATGCTTCACTAGCAAACTGAAAATATCAAACCTTTTTTCGCTTTGCTCTTCTTTGGTGTATCATCTGAAGTCACTGACATGGTCGCCTGAAGAGAAAAACAGACAAATATAACTGGGTGATACTATTATTAATATAATTAGGAACTTCTATAGTGCCAGTATCTATTGTGCAGGCATTGATTAAATGGCACTTCAAAACCAAGAACATCTAGTTTGTTCTCAAAGAAAACTGTACAGATAAAATACAATAAGCTATCGAATGATGCCTTGCGCATTTTGTAGTGGCATTTGCAAAATTAGAACATTACAATTCAACACCATTCATGAACCCTACCTAAGAGAGGCTTCTAAACTACCTGTACACACTTTCCAGTGAAATGACTATCCTTAGTTAAACTGGAAAGAAGTTTCAGCCTCTATGCAAGCAAATATTTTCGGCTGAGCTATGGCGCTATAGAAATCTTATTATTATTATTATTATTATTATTATTATTATTATTAGAGAGTATATGGAGAAGAGTGTAGTAGCAGAAAGGGGAACCATTATATAGTGATTGCCCCACGGTTGTTTAAGAATTCTGCCTTTTGGAAACGCTACTAGATGCGAAGATGCGGTGTTTTAAAACACGCCAATAAGATGAGACTTGCAATTCAATGTCTAGTCAACTCACTTTTGATTAAATGTCTGCTACAGAAACGACATTTCATCGTCGTTACAAATCATAATCATAATCCAAGCCCTTCATAGCGACATTCCAGTCCCCTCCTTAAATGCCAATTTGTCGCTAGCTTCCTCAGTATAATGAAAGAATCGCTGAAGGGTAACAACAGTTTCTGGCTGATTCACGAATTCCTAAGGATGCATGCCTCATTCCTCAGGCTGTTTACGCCAAAGCAGTACCTATCGCCCTCTCTCTCAAATTCACTCTTTTGCAATGGAGCTATCGATTGCAACAAATCGAAGCATTTACGCAAAGAGCAGCGATTTTCGCCAGTCTAACAGTGAATTTACAATCATAATGCATTTTAAACGAGCATTTTATAATAAATAATTCTATTTAATTCCACACATACCCAACAAAAAACATTATTTACCACAGCAGAAGACCCGGATGCAGGTTGGCGTTGTATAGCGCCTTCATTTAACCTAGATTTAACTTTGCGTTTTATAAAGCAAATATAAAGTTTAATGAATCGTATTTATAAAGGAAGTAGAAACTTTCGAAGTGACATTTTATTACGTTGAACTTAGCTGAACACATTTAAAACAAGATCTTTGTTTATAATGTGTATAATTTAATCACGTCAACGACTACTGGTAAGTGCCCATATGGCAATAATTGCATAAAAATTGAGAGCAACTCGCATTTCACAACATTTATATAGTT
Organism: Aporrectodea caliginosa; assembly: GCA_020284085.1. Classification (NCBI taxonomy): domain Eukaryota; kingdom Metazoa; phylum Annelida; class Clitellata; order Crassiclitellata; family Lumbricidae; genus Aporrectodea; species Aporrectodea caliginosa. The sequence continues at coordinate 91,047 of JACEVL010000399.1, forward strand.
ATTACAAAGATGTTAGAGCCGTACGGCTCTAACATCTTTGGTTATTACAGACTACAGTTACTCAGGGCAGACTTTTTTACATTTGTTCCACCTGCACCTCGTAGCCAACTCAGCTAAAATGAGCATCCTGACGGTACACTGTCGGCGGGAAGATGAAACGGCGAGGGAGAGGATCAGCCACCCGCGCTCATATGCCGAGGTTAAGAAAATAAAGTCGGTTGTTTTATCACAGTAAGGCAAGTGCAACCGCGAATTCCCAAAAACGCTATTCCAAAGATCTTAGAGTTAGAGCTGGGACTATTATTACAGACCAGGTTAGAGTTTAAGACTCTTTTAAGTTGATCTTTGGTCTTCCTGTGGAATTAACCACAGCGTTAAGAAAAAATTTAATTCGACTGAGGAATTTGAGTGTTTAGGAAACTAGCTTATATCATACAAAACTTAAGTGGAGCTTACAATAAATTTATTTAAAAAATAATTAGTTAAGACTGTACTATCTATGCAAGAAATAACGATATGATTTTTAAATGCATTAATTCGTCAGATTTCTAACAATAAATTAAAAATGAGTATCTATGTTCCGTGAAGATAGTTTCTCTCTATGATGAAAAGATAAACATTGAGCGTCGACTTTATTATCGCCCACGTTTATCTTCCCATTATTTCTTATGAAATTAAAGCACTTATTACAAATTGATCGACATAAATCTTAAAATAGAATAATCTTTAAACTGTTATGAAAGCCTTGGTGTATTCTATTTGAGATGCCACGTTACTTTACATGACATTTTCTGTTACGTAGGCTACCTCGTTTATTGCCTCAGGGTCAAAGTTAACAGTTAACGAAATAAAACCAAATGCAACAATTTCAGAAGAGTTCATTATAATCTGATGTTTTATGAAAATTCTTTTAAACTTCAAGAAACTGTGTAGCCAATCAAATGTGGAATCGAAATTTAATCACGTCAACGACTACTGGTAAGTGCCCATATGGCATCTCGTTTTAAAGTATCCTAGGCCTGTGACATTCGAAGCGCTTTAGAAATGTTGCGATGTAGGCATTTTAAGGTAGGTACAGGTTGTTTAGAAAATTAGCTTCAGTTGATGAAAATATGTACGCCTACTGATAACGTGCATCGTCATGTAAATGAAGGCATTGTTAAGCTTGATGCATTCACATTAACTGTGGTTTTGTTTCAGGGATCCTTGTTCCGATTATTCTGCCATGTCTTCATTTCTCTGTTCTTTACAGGTAAATATTATGCCACTGATTATACTTGGTAATCTTTATGGTAGAAACACATCTGCAACACAGTATTGGCATCATCGTCATCATCTTCGTCATCATCAGGTTCATCATAACCTAAGTTTAACAAATACGATTGGTGACTGAAATTGGCAGAGAGTAGATCCTGGTGGGACACAGGGACATGCTCCACCTAATATTCAGATTGAGAACTCGTAAAGGGGTATCCCTTTCAAATTTTCAAAGGGTGTCTCCCTTTTAATTTTCAGGCATTTTCCATGCAGTACCTGTATTAATTAAGTTCAATTTTCCTGAATAATAATAATAATTATTTTATTATTAATGGTATAAACAGGATGCACACAATGTAACAGTATGATAACTAATCTAATTTTATAAGGAGGGAAGGTGAGAATGAGATGAATATGTCCCACTCAGTGTTCTGGACAGATGGGTGGCGTTGGAAATTACTCTTCAATTGTCTCATTAGATCCACTGAAACATGAAGCCATTAATGTCTAGTTAAAGTCTGAACCCGCATAAAGCAGGAACTGAACTTAACTGGGTTGTTCAGAGCTCAGTGTTGCTCAATGGGTATTATCGTTTATTAGCCGCAATGATGTGTTCTGTTTAGATGGTGGACGTCCTACAAGCGAACGGTTGACAAAGAACTATGTTCCTGTTCTTGTTGGGACACTATCTTCAAGGGTCAGTAGCCTATACTGGCCATCAAATGCTCCTTTCTATCAGCATCTATCTTCAGCTCAGTGCTCCTCTTATATAGTCATCTAACTGATTATGCACCTTTGTAATGACTAATGAGATGATCGCTGTCAGTGGCGCTGTATAAATATCTGTTCATTGTATTCAGTTGATCTAATCACGCAAATGAATTTTGTAAAGCAAGGCCCAAAAAGTATGATTTCTGGCATAAAGTGTAGTGTGCAGTGGACTATGTCAATTGTACAGTTGACTTGTCTGGAGAGTGCAGCGCGTAGTAGGAGTTTTTGAGTAGCTCAAGTCAACTGTACACAATTTCATTCTAAAAGTTTAGCGTAAAATAAATGTTGACGTCATGGCATTTCTGTTCTTTTTTATTATGTTAATGTAACAATCATAAAATTTGTTTTGAAAAAGATTGCAATAACGAATTATTCAGCAAAATTATGTACTTTTGTTTTGGCAGGTATCTATCAGGAGACGGAGGCCCCGGGTTACAAGCACTTGTATTTCAACATGACTTGGCAGTCAGTTCTCATCTGGTCCATTACTGTCGCATTTGTGATCTTTCTCTACGAATCCACCAAGTATCTAGTGACTCTCACTCGTGATGGAAAGCTCAGTCTTTGGCCGACATTAATCTTTTTAGCATCCATCTATCCACACTACTACACGTGGTGGTCCTACCTAAACGCCTGGAATGACGACTTTTACGAACAGTTCTTCCACCAGACCATCTTCAGTCTGACGGAGGCCATCTCAACTGGTCTTGTCTTGCCAATGTGTGATAGTACTAGACCGCCTCAGCCACGCCATCTAGTGGTCATTGCTGCAGTTGCCTTGTTTCATGTGACAGCGAGTGGCTACGATCAGTTTGTGCAGAATGTGTTGTTGGGCAATGGAAAATGGCATCAGTTCACAAGGGACATTGGCTTCATGGCTACGGATTTTGTGGTCTTCGTCTTGGCTTGTCTTGAATTTCGAAGAGTTAGCTCTGGTCCGTTCTTATCATCTGTGCGGCAAGCGCTGACGTTTGACGAGATCGTGTTCGCCACATTCTTGATACTTGCGCTTTCATTCTTAATTATATTTACGTAAAACTTATAATTTTGTAACAATCGATAACTTACAATTCTTTTAACAATTGATGAGAGCTCTTAAAATTTTATTTTCCCAGCTGTATCTTTACTTTATTTACCTCTAAGTTGATGCTTAGCGGTGAAATTCATGCGCGAACCGAAATCAACTCCACAAATAATTTACGCTTAATTATTTACAGAATTGGGCTACAGTTAAAAACTTACAGTTACAAGCTTACTGCTGCAAATTTATGAGTTACAAAATTAATAAAAAAATTATAATAGCAGGTGCAAGTTGTGCCAGGCTGCCAGCTAATGCTACGATACTTCTGCAGGTCTCAACTTGCCTCCACTGAAGTGGCCTTGCATTAGCCTACTTTAATTTGCTTTTCACAAAAGGGGTCAATGAATAAACGTGGCTAGACTGCCAGAATGCCACATAATAATAATTATAATAATAATAATCGCTTATTCGATTCAAACTGACAAACTGCAGTATGATTAGGCTACATGAAATGTCTAGCATATAGGAAGTTAGGAACAGATGATGACAAGTTAAACAAGAGTCGATTTTATAACTATGGCAGCCTGATGGTGCCGATCCGTTATACTGCTGCTCATTTTACCATCACCACCTAGGTAGTGGAAGGCTGAGTTAAAACCATATGGGGCTAGCGGATATCGAACCCGCGTCCTTCTGTTGTTCTATTACCATTGAACCATGACGGCATGACCCCACCCCATGGAGCTCATATGGGACTCATCTTCCCATATGGAACTTGTGTCAGAGGGGCTGTCCAGAAATGTCAAGGGAAAATCTGTTGTCAGACAGAAAGACAGACAGAGACAGAGCTGAGAGATTATCATTAGGTCATTAGAGAGTAGGCCAAGCGTAAACTCGCCGGGCATAGCCGCATGGTAGGCCTAACGCTTGAATGCTCGTAATCAGTTATATAATAATATTGGTTCGAATCCGCAATCCAGGCATTGCGTTCTTCCGTTAAAGTAGATAATTCTCTTCCCTCAGTCAGGCCAGCCGAGGGGGGCAAATGCCCAGGGACCCGGCGACTTTTATGGGCCCAGGCTGGGCCCGCAATGAACTTGTTCAAAATATTTAACCTCAAGCGAAGTAAACGTGTTCACCGATATGTTCTGAAGCAAGACGGACTGAGTGAATGGTCTTACAACTCTTGCAATCGAATATGATCTGGCAAAATCATTGAAGTACATGTACGAAATAACTACGAATACAGTCCTATTACAGGCCTAAACGATTTTATTGCAGCTAAATCCAGAAAAATTGCTGTTTGATTAGCATAAATTTTAAAATTACATTTTTGAAATTAACATTTGAATAAAATTATAGTTGTATATATAAATATAATAGCGTAGGCCTACGGTCATACCCACACTTTTATTATTTCATTTGTCCAAATTTTCGAATAGAGCCTCATTAAAGATGTGTAGGCCTAGAGACCCGAGACTGCTCTACCTATTATAGCCTAAGGGCCCGGAATTTCTGTTGCCGCCTCTGCCCTCAATTATTTTCTCGGGGTCTCTCGCACTGGAAGAGCCTCTGATTAGTGTAGCACTCTGAGTGGCGCTATATAAATTTACAGATGCAATACAATGCAATACAAAACTTATGGTCCAATATGTAGGCCTTATAACATGCCTAACATTGCCTTAATCTAGTCTTTAAACATCCAAAATGACCTTAGTTTGTTGCGTATTTTGTTGCGCATAAACTTGGATCAGGCTTAGAGTGCAGTGTTGCGTTTGTGGCGTATTTTGTCAGCTTATTTTAATAAAAGAAAATAGATTGATTACAATGCTCTGCGCCTACAGAGTAGGCCCTACGAATAGAAAGCAACAACTGTTCTAGTCTGCGGTAGGCACTAAACTTGTAGTCTGCCATCTAAATGTTTACGTCAATGGTTTCATCACGTGTCTTGTGACGTGATGCGAAACCAATAAAGCAATCGCTCCTTGGGATTTTTCCCAAGATCTCGGCATTTGGGGGTCCCACTTGGGATCTGTGGATTTTGCTTAGCAATCTTGGTCTCTAAGGTCCACAGGCTAGTTTTTACCGTACTTTCCAACAGTGGCAGCGAATCAGATTAGAAAAACTCGCTCAGTCTGAAGACGTTTATAATTACGGCTCTATAGCCAACACAAACCTGATCGAGGCATGCAGTAACATGCACCAGGCTTAGAGTGCAGTGTTTAACGACATCTTGGGGTTGTTAGGGCCTTTGGTGTGGACCTTGCCTTAAGCAAGTTGAAGTGAAGACATGGTTGATAGGCCTTCTGTTGCAGCGCGTATTTGGGCATCAGTTCAACTTTTTTGTACGTAGTCACGCTTGAATAATGTATTATGTATCCTGCGAGTCACCTTTCGAATTTGGCTAACTCCAGTCTGAACAATAATAATTGTCGTCGTTTTTCTCGAGGGTCTTAGGCGCAGATTTGAAAGTTGAAACCCATTGCGTTTTCAACTTGTAGGCTAACATTAGTGCTTAGCAATTGTCAGTTGTATACAGCCCAGTGATGTGGTCTCGAGACCGCGGTCTTGGTCTCGAGACCGTCTCGAGACCGAAAAAATGCGGTCTTGGTCTTGGTCTTGGTCTCGAATGTGCCGGTCTTGGTCTCGGTCTTGGTCTTTAAAGGTGCGGTCTTGGTCTTGGTCTTGGTCTTAAAGGTGTGGTCTTGGTCTTGGGCGTCTGGTCTCGGTCATTCGCCTTTGGTCTTGGTCTTGCTCCTTTGGTTTGGCCTTTGGAAGGAACTAGAGTGGATTATTTGTTAAATGTTGTCGATATTTTCGGTTATTCAGGGACTTCTGAGAAAGCTTCGAATTCATGCGACGATCCGCCTATATAGGACAAAGCGAGAGAGGACCGCTTTGTACGCTTCTTAACAGAAGCGACAAGAAAACGTTGAGGCACAGTTAACCATGACCTCTGGTGCTCTACTGCTCTAGTGATTAGCTAAGCTTTCGCTAAAGCAGTTTCTCGAGGCAAAATCAGTAGCCGCGGTAAACGATGCAGATCAGGTATTTGGTGGAGAATTTTTCTCTACTGCTAAAGTTTTTTTTATTCTGCAACACCTGCACCTACTGAAAGTGTCTTTAGCTAGAGTGTGCCCTTCATGAGACCTCGAAGACTTGGGGCTAAAAACCGTAACTATAAATATAATAAGCATCTGATCTGAATAATGGGAATATGTAACACTACAACTGAGAATTGCGTTTATGGTCTTGAGGCTTAGATCTTGGTCCTGGATGATGCGGTCTTGGTCTCGGTCTCGGTCTTGGACCACGCGGTCTCGGTCTCGGTCTTGGTCTTGGACCACGCGGTCTTGGTCTCGGTCTTGGTCTTGAACCACGCGGTCTTGGTCTCGGTCTTAGACCCCGCGGTCTTGGTCTCGGTCTTGGTCTTGGAATTTTGGTCTCGTGCACAACACTGATACAGCCTAATAAATAATAATGTATTTAATGACATTTAATAAGCCTACTTCAAGAAGACGGATGAGGGATCTACCAACAATATAGGCTACGTATAGGCCTAGCCAGGTTCTTCCAAATCAGACCCTATAAATGATTAGGTCATCTTTAAATATAGAGCTAGTATAGTCTATAGTAACAAATATAACTAGGTACGTATGTAGGCCCTATTTATATGAAATGTATTTGAACTTATATATAGCCTAAACATTGTAATTTGCTAATTCAATGTCATGCTCCGGTTTTTCTTTGTCATAGCTCGGCATTTTTGTGAACAATTGCGATTGTTCAAATGCATTTCATATTTCATCACAACTTCTTCCTTTTCAGTAACTTGAGATTTTTTGTACACTTTTGGTCAATCTTGGGATTTTTCTGGCAAGATCTTGGGATTTCTGAAAGTGGAGAGTGGTCGCACTGGTCCTGGCTGTCACTCAGTAGACGATTCTCTTCTCGGAGGTAAGACGCACGTATTTTGAGGTTTCTATTTCTTCCAATTATTTGTAGATTGTGGTTTAGAAAATGTCGATAAGTTTTCGGTAACCTTTCATGAACTTTTAGGGATTAAATTAACTATCGAAAGCTTGATACAAAATACGGAGATAACGAGTTGAAGTGTTATCGTTCGATGTGACCGAGTGTCTTAATAGAGTAAGTAAGTAAATATCTGACAAGTGACCTTTGTCATTGTCGCTGTGAAGTATTAAACAAAATTCGATTACTTTCGGTAAAATTATTACTGTAGGCTAATAAACGTGGAATGTCACTGGTGTTTTATCGGAACTTAATTTTCGTCAGAAGTATCTATCCGTGGAAATTTTTTATTCTGCTTTCTGTTGAAAATGATAAATTGCATGTAATTTAAAATTGTATCGTGATGGTTGAAACTACTAAACACAAACCCGAGGAAAGCCGTCTTTGACAGAATAACAGATGGCACCAATTTATACCCAGATCCTTATATAAAAATATTTACTAGTTTATTTTAAAAATTTATGATTACTTGTAATTATCCATTAGGGCCTATCACTCATGAATGTTAGCATTTCTGCGTTTTTGTCAGATTGCTTTTATCAAGTAAATGAATATATAACCAGGACTCACTATCTACCAGAACTTTATAGGGCCTAATCTTTATTTCACTCTTCCTGTTACGTCGGCCAATGCGGAATTAACTTTTAACTGATTGAAATAATATTAAAAATGACTTGCGATACACCATGACCAATGAACGCCTGTCTGGACTTGCAAAAATATCGATCGAAAGAGAACTGATTGGCTGACAATATTGACTTCAAGGCAACTATCAATCGTTATGAAGTCTGGTAGAAAACACCAGGCGCGGTTTCCTGGCTAGGATGTTGTACAGCTAGGCCATAGTGTTTTTTAGTTTACTATTAACTAACTTTTCCGTTACTATTTGATAACTTTGTACAACTTTGTATGTACAGCCCCGTGCGTTTGCCAGCGTTTAATAAAGAACACACTTACTTACTTAGTTGCCATTCATATAAATGCTTTATGATTCTGCCAAAGCATTTCGTCCCGGAACATTTCGTCACTTTGAAACAGTGTATAAAGATAGTAGGCCCTATTATTAGTATAGGTCTATATATAGGCCTACTATAGTGGTCTACTACACATGGCATTATTTCAAATATGCAAAGTTAATTCTCAAATATAAAGTTAATTAGGCCTACCAATTTACCCTAGAAGTAGGCCTAGTCTAGAACGTGGCATTCCTCAGGAAAAAAACAAAAAAAATCTTGTCCCACGCAAGAAATCCTGGACCCGCCACAGTTGAGCACTCTTAATATTTTGCTACATAACTATCAGGCGTAGTGATTAAGAACTGGTTACCAATTCTCTTCCAGTCTGAAAGAGTCGCTGTCTTTTAAGTTGGCCGAGGCGAATTTTTTTCATAAATAATAAGTAGGCCTACTATTCAAGAAGAAATTCTGGATTCTGTTCTTCTTGATCTTGTCTTAAGTCAGAAATGTCTGCGCTGGCCCTCAAATTTCCGTCAGGCGGTGGCAGATACTGAGATACGGTAGTCGTAGGTCTGAAAACGATGGTTTGGAATAATTATGTCACCTACTTTGGTTTGGGGTCGTCCATTAATTATGTCAACAAATTTTTAGGCAGTTTTTGACCCTCCCCTTGTCAACAACTGTCAAACATTGAAGGACCCCCAAAAAAAAAATTATGTCAACAATACCAGAACAACCCCCCCCACAGTCCCACTACAAAAAAGAAACACAATGGCTCAATACATGTATTGTAGAACCTCTGTTGGATTTTTAACGCTAAAAAATGCAATCTCGAATTAAAAAATATATGACTTTGGTTTATTACCAGCTTTTTAGTAGTATTTATCATTAAGCACTTTATACATTTTTAGCATTACTTAATGTTTAAGCTACCATTTTGAAGGGTCTGTGTTGATTCATTGGACAAAATTTGTTGGCGTCAAATTGTACCGAACCCCTCCACTCCCCCTTGTCAACAACTGTCAAACTTTTCCAAACCCCTCCTCCCTATTTTGTTGACATAATTAATGGACGACCCCTTTGGACATGTGCAGAAAATGCCAGTTGACCGAACCCACACAATGCACTACATGCAAGGTTCGAAGGAACATAATAGACAAAGGCAGACCAAGACTAGGCCTACGCTTGATAGATAATAATAATATCAATGAGGACATAACATCACTTGGACTAACACAACACTAAGGGGAGCATGATCCGAGCATTGGACTTGACAAATGACCGAGGACAATGGAGATAATTTATTCGTACCCTTCGCCTTCAAGTGGCTGGCGTCAGGAACTGATAATGATGATTTTGCAAACACAAATGCATTTGTACATTGCAACTTTCTTTTGTCGCTTTCTCCCTTCACCTCACTGTCAACTCTGCTCATATAATATATGCAGTGGTTGGCTGTCCAAGGCTATATTATTACATTGTATTAGTCTGCCTGACTGAGCATAAACATCTGCAGAGATACATACTTAGCTGGTGCATTATCAAAGGGTCCATGCACAATCCCACATGCTTGCGTCAGTGCGTGTGTGTGTGAAAGAGAGAGAGAGAGAGAGAGAGAGAGAGAGAGAGAGAGAGAGAGAGAGAGAGAGAGAGAGAGAGAGAGAGAGAGAGAGAGAGAGAGAGAGAGAGAGAGAGAGAGAGAGAGAGAGAGAGAGAGAGAGAGAGAGAGAGAGAGAGAGAGAGAGAGAGAGAGAGAGTAACAGATGTATTCAGGTTGCTCACCGCTGATCTAGTCCTCTTTTAGCTGCATATATACCAAGGATGAGCAATTAAAGGATATTCTTTCTCTTTGTGTTCTTATTGGATATAGTGGAAAACGTTGTCGTCTGTAAATGTGGACTCGACACTCTTTCGCGGTTGCAGTTGGTAGGTGCTCGTTATTTTAGATAATTTTTAGTTCATTTGTAGGATGAATAGATGTGTATAGCCTCCATACAGTAGGCCTATACTTATAATCGTACACTTGAAAATATCTAAAGTGCTGCTTCTAAGGTAAGCGCGGAGCGCCAGCTTATTCACGAGCGCTGCGTCAGGTCAGAGGGTAGTTCGTATACAAAGAGCCCCTCTGACCTGCCCACAGTAAGTACAAGATTCTGTTTAATCTGTTACCATCATTAGAGAAATGTAACATAAGAAAAAGGATCTGCGACCAGGTATTAAGGAAGGCACTGAAATACATTCGTCTCTAAGGTATATAGGATGGAGCAAAACCAAACAAGGAGCATGCAGGATGTTAAATACTTTTAAACTGTTTATTAGACTTTTATGCACCAACGTGCGATTTTGGTTAATAAAGATTAAAGAATATACTTACTTAATACTTATAACGTTGATTGTTAACTGTATGCATTGGCTGGGCTGCGATAACGCATTTACAGGACTGTTAATGTGATCATGAAATCGTTCTATATAAAAATGATTAATGAGGTCGTTGTTAATTTACATTTAGGAATACTGATTCCGGTTCTTCTACCTGCACTGCAATTCAACGTCATTTACCGGTAGGCCCTATACCAATCTATTACTAGATTCTTGCATGGACTTAGCTGTTTAATGCTTAGACCTATTACTTTGTGCGACCGTAATGAGTGCAATAAACAAAGATGCAAATTATTATCATTACTACGTACTGCTGCTGCTGCTGCTGCTGCTGCTGCTACTACTATAATTATGCATTTGCTTAGCGCCACCATATAATGACCAATTTCAATTGATGGCGCTGAACAATTGTGAGTGAAGAGCTTCCTCAAGGTCCATACACAGTATACTCATCTCAGGGGAGGATCGAACCTGTTCTCTCCGTGAACAAGGCTACCATTCTAACCAATCGGCTACCGTCCGTGTCCCATAAAACTGTTGTCACTTTCCGCGGTACCTGTTCTCTGGAGTTAGACGAATCGCAGCTAGCTCGCTTTCTCTATATTGATTTAAAAAGCAATTAAACCCATAGCACATTAGAATTACCATAAGTAAAACTGAATGGAAACAATTGAACGTGGCTCCTCGTCCCGCTGCTTCCCTGTTAGCAGTACCATGGGCATAAACTTGGCAATAACTGAGACCCATATGGGCTCTACATGGGCCTATAATTATGGGAATATGGATTTTATATGGGCCCCATATAGGCTTGCTGGCAGGTATGGCTGTTAACTAAAGTTAGCCTACGATAGAAACCCTGGCCGACTTTCAACTTCTGCGGTTATCGTCCGAACGTGTACAGAAGGCCAGCCAGCGAGGTTGCCTGAACAACATCAAAAAGGCGCATCCCCGAGAGACCATGGGCAATAAGGATGCGTATCGCATAGAGCGATTGGCTAGCCTTTATAATCGTAATCGTAATCGTAATCTCCAAACTTCTAAAGCGCCACTCGAAAGCCAAGCGCAGGGCACCAGCTTATTCACGAGCGCTGCGTCTAATCAGAGGGGTTGTCCAAAAGAGTAGTCCGAGGGAGGTCCGAGTCCGGTTTCCAGGGGATCAGAGAGGGCACAGCAGATGTTAAGGCGGGTGTCTTTTAGGTCGAGGATTGGAAGATATACAGATATCTGAAGTACTTGTTCATACCAATAGAACCAAGCAGTGTAACAAATATAACAAATATATTAGTTTATGTCTTGCACTTCCAAAGAAACTTCAGGTTTAACAGAATAGCTTTTGCAACGCATTATTAAGTAAAGCGCTAAAGAAATAGGGGAATTGAAATCAACCGAGAGACACGTGACTTCCTGCTTCGTATATTTTACGGCATCCTTTTCTTGAAAATATCGTTGCGGAATAGCGGAGAGGTTTGTGCATTCTCAGTTTTAATCCGTCCAATCTGCTGCTTATTTCGACTTAACTGAAAGTATGACCATACTAGGACTAAGCGAGATGACCAGTCTCTCTAAACATATCTTTTTGAGTTGTTCTGACTAGCATTTCCATATATTTTATCTTTGCAATTCACGAACCCCAATGGCCGTTCATCGTGTATTACCCGGCCATGTGAGCGGGTCACATAATCATTAAGAATTGCTACAAACAAACAACATACCGAGGTTTAAACTAGCAGACCTTTACAACATTTTTGTTATACTAAGAATTTACTGCAAGTCGTGGGTTCAGTATTTCGAACAAGGTGCTTATACTCGAGACCGAATGCAGAAATTAATGTGCAGCGTTTCTCATAACTTCCATAAATTTAAGTCGAACAGCAAGCAAGTTTTATATAATTGGCAATTTTATTGCAGTTTGCTGTTCTATCCGGCTATTTGATCAGAACTTGTTGACTAATTTTCAAGCCATTGGTTTATAGCTATACTGTTTGTATCTCTGGATTATCTGAGATCCTGAGTGGGTTGGTAGCCCGCTTGACACGCCGGCGGCCCGGGTTCGATTCCGGGTCGGTCGGTTTATCAGAGATTAATTTATCGGATCTTTACTGCGGGTGGCTCGGTCGCAATATAAACGTGGAGTACAATACAATACAACACATCACAATACAACTGGGGCGCGGTGGTATAGAGGGGGTATGTTCGGTGCCTTGCAGCTGGAGGGTTGCGGGTTCGAATCCACCTCAAGCCGCCGCGTAGGGACCTGGGCAAGTCCTTCACGCAATTGCTCATGCGCTTCGGCGTGAAACTCCGATTCAGCATCCAGCGCAGTAGTCGGGAGCGCCTCTGAATGGGCAATCTGGTAGGGGCGCTATAACAAGTGTTCCAATACAATGCAACAAAATAAGATGCACTAAAAGTTAGCACAAATTCTTGATGCACAGCTCTAAGTTTAAGGCTACTGCATAACCAAGGTTATTCACAGATCTTGGTCAGTTATTTTCATGTGATTATGATTGTTTGAATAACTTTTATTGTAGAAAATGAAGTTCAACAAACTGGTAAGTTCGTCCAGCCGCAAGAACAGGCAACGACACTTCAGTGCACCATCTCATATCCGTAGAAAGATTATGAGTTCACCTCTCTCGAAAGAACTGCGCCAGAAGTACAACGTCCGTAGCATACCAATCCGCAAAGATGATGAAGTACAGGTAAAAGCATTTTATCTGCATCTGAAACATTCTACAGCTTGCAATACCTGGTCAGTCAGATAGATGGCTTCAACAAGCAATAGTGCATTATGCTGAATATTCTGAGGCGGCTAGCCAGCGTGGCCTAATATTGTGGGCTTCACAATACTGTCAGTAAATGTTCTTATACAGCATTCTGGGAATAAAATTCCTATCGTCCTTTGGAGGCAGTTTGTATCCGTGGACTCGAGTTCGTAGATTATAGCTGGGACTCTGGTAGAAGGCTTTTTAGAATAACTTTTCGAAAAATTGCAAGAACAAAAGAAATGGAGCGTTGTTACAAATAGTGTTCTTTTGACAAGGTGTTGTGAATCGGTGTTATATAAATCTTGTTACAATCCAGTACAACTGTATTTGATTTTGCCCTTCTTCCAAAGCTACGAAATGCACACAACCATACGACAGACATCGATGGTGCAGAGCAATTGTGCATGGAGGACTTGCTCAAAGTCCCTACACAGTAACTGCCTTGCACGAGGCTCGAACCCGTACTCCGCATGTTGTTCATAGAACATTCTACAGCTTTGTTGTGTTACATGCTAAGCTAAGTTAAATTTGTTAGAATTGCAAGGTTTTTATTACTTGGTTGCACACATTTCCACTTTTTTTCATTGCTATTTTTGCATTGGTACCAGAATTTTGTGCATTTTAAAACCTATTTTACTTATAAAATTAAAAACTGATTTTAATGGACACAATGTATTGATGATACAGGTAGTCCGAGGTCACCACAAAGGCCAGCAGGTTGGAAAGGTCGTGCAGGTGTACAGGAAGAAGTACGTGATCCACATTGAGCGAATTCAGCGTGAGAAGGTTAACGGAGCTACCAGCCACGTTGGCATCCATCCTTCAAAGGTAATTTTAAATTACAACACCAGTGACAGATGCAAGGGGTGTGATATATGTATGCAACACCTCATTTCCTAATTCTCATATTGTGATTTGTTACAGAAGTCCATATTGTGTGACTTCTTACGTGTTTACCTTTGCATTATTGCAAGGTGTTCAACGAAGTTACAGAATAAATTCTGTGATCCTCATTCAGCTTCCTGTGATCCTCCTTCAGCTTCTCTGATTCCGTAGATCATCTTCACCATGTAGTTACCGAAATCTCCTCCTGGATGACATCAAATCTGTCTGAACCCTCTAAAACTGAATTCTGCTTATAGGCCTGCATGAACAACTGAAAAATTCCAGATCCCTCTATTTCTGTCAACCTTGACTTTGTGCATCCATCCTCACATTCACTGCAAATTGTCCTGTTGGCAACATAGGTGTGATTTTTTTACCAAACCTTTAGCTCCTGTGGTCACATAACCCCTTTTCTGCTCTTGCTTTATTTATATCCACGACCTTCACAGAATCCACCCTATGCTCGACTTCAAAACTGCATCTACAATTGCTCCATCTATAGTTACGCTTAAATTAGACTACTGCAATTCTCTCTTCGTGAACTTAAACATAACCCAAATGAATAGAATATAAAGTCATATAACTCACCTACAACACACTTCAATCCTCCCCGCCCTGTGTTAATTGTTCGCCATCCAATCACCTCGCTCAATCCGCTGCTCTTCCACCCTAACACGTCTCTGCTCTTCCATCACCTCATAAAAAAATGTGCAAATCGCTCCATAGCTGTTCCAACCATAAACTGAAAAACTTTCCATCAGCTGAAGCTTGGTGTAGCACTGCTTTCGTTACTAAATAACAGATTACATAAAGCAAGCTTTTTTGCCAGGGCACATTCTTGTTACTAAGGCTGACTGTTTATGTCTAGCTTTCATTTTGGAATTCCTAAAATGCAACTTGTTGTGTGCTGGCTTCTGTAGGTTGTCATTGTGAAGCTGAAGATGGACAAGGACCGCAAGGCCATTCTTGAACGTAAGGCTGCCTCACGCCAGAAGTTGGACAAGGGAAAGCACACTGAAGAGTCCGTTATGGAGTCTTAAATCCGATGACATTCTTAAAGGATTTTGCTTGTGGATTGGATAAATATAAGTTAAAACTACTTGGTTTTAACCAAAAAAAATGTTTTTGTTATATTCAGAGTTACTGTGGGTATAACCTAATAAACACAATGTTGCGAATGACAGCTTTGTGTTGTGTAGGTGCAAGTTCCAGCCAGTATGTTTACACTTTGACAAGCATGTACGAAAAGTGACTTGGAAACCAAAATGCTAATGAATTACAAAACAACAGATCATTGTTATAGTTTTTGGTACAGTAAAAGATCAAACCATGTGTCCAAATAAGGCAAATGATACCTTACAATGCCACTTGAAAGCACAACGCCTTATTAGGGCTTAGACAGGTGCAAAAGTACATCTACAATTGTACTGGACATGGCACCTTAAGAACACGTTTTCTAGGGACTGAACCAGCCAACCACATTATGGCACAGTTTGTTGATCTGCTGTGTCCAGCAAAAGGATCGCGACATTCTCAAACGACTTTTTGGACTGTTGCTCTGTACCTGAACTTGACGATTAAGGCACAGGCTGTACTACAATAACTGTACTGTACTACATTTTGTGAGCTTACAAGTATAACTCCATCCCATGTCTGCATTTTGTTGACCCTCTCTCTCTGCTTGTGACATCCTTACTTGACAACCTCATACCAGTGTAAAAACTGAAACTGATAAATATCTTAAGGGGTTAAATTATAACTACATGTACCTGTAATATGAACAATTTCCCCATTTAAATTTATCAGTGAACTCTTTTTCGTTCTCATAAACTCTTAAACTTTATCTGGCTGACAGTCAGTACAGTGTTGGTCTGTCTTGGAATACAAAGGTTATCTTTATGGATGCAATACAGGTATGTTCAAATTACAATTCCATTACAATGAAACGGCTACAGAGGTGCATAAGATACAGTTTAAATTACCTATGGTCATAATAACTACATTTCTGCAGAGCCCAAACAAATGACAGCTGAAAGAACTGGGGAGAAAATTCAAGGAGCTCAAATCACTAAACCAGGGCAACCACTTCAATGGTGGAAAATAATTAAGTAAATACATGTACGTATACAGTAAAACTTTGGTATTTTGAACTTCCGGTTGTATTTAACAAAGGCCCAGTCACAGATCAATACAAATATGATGCACCAAAATTACAGCCTTCGTCAGAGGCCCCAGGACTTTACTCTGCCAGCAATGGATTACTGCAATTTTGTCCCCAGAATCCTATATCAACAATCTGTAAAATCTGGCCCACAATCTTTAAGCAAAAATGACATTTTAAAGACATTCTAAGTTCAGTTGTAGTCCTTTTTACTGTTCCTAGTTGTGGTGCGTCAACTGGTTTTCATATTACATGTAAATGAAACTACTGAACCTTCTTATATTGAAGTCTCGCCGAACAAGGTGCTTTACAGTCCTTATATATCTGCTGACTGGCAGATATATATATCGACACTACAGGGCCACTGCAACTGGATACCACTGGTATAGTAGTAGCTGACTTAATAATTATTGGCTTTGTTTACCCACTGACTTGAGGTACGAGAAACACTGATACATGTGCATGGCTGGTCAGCGGGAGGTTGAGGCAATTGTCTTATTTCGCCTTCATATATTAGCCGCATTTTATTGACCTAAACCTTAGAACTTCTGAAAGGTGGGGTGACGACAAGGGGGTTTTGCGACAGTTACACCACTGAAACCCGCACCAATTGCACCAGCAGTGCTGAAATGGGTAGTAACAGTCGGTGTATAAAATGTGACAAACTGAAAATGCGCCTATGGGATTGTAGAAACACTTGAAAGTGCTACAATAAACAATTTAAAAAGTGCTTAGGTTATAACAGGAAAAATCTTTAAATTTAATTAGCCCACTACTGATACTTCTGGATTTTCATAATGTTTAATAAAATGGTTCACTCGTCTCAAATTGACCTACAAGCATTTTGCAAACCTTCACAAATTCAGGCTAAAAATTTAAAATGTCAATTGTCCCTAAATAGCATCTGAAAATCACGTCCACAGTAGCATTATTTAGCCTTCATATAGCATGCAGAGAAAAACATTTAGTAGAAACTGAGCCTCAGCTGCAATGGACCTGAACATCTAAATGTCACGATCTTATTGAAATAGCATTGTCAAGTGACAGTTTATCCCTTTTCCCACCAAAGTCACATATATGGCTCCACGGTAACAATTTCTGTGCATCAAATGAAGTTTTACTGATATTGGAGGTTGTCAAACATTCAGCATATTCTGTCCAGATTTTTAAAATTTTCAGTTTGTCTTTACAGAACTTTTCTTCGATTCTTTGACAGCAGCCTGGTAAAAACACAATGAAATTTGTTAAATACTTCAATACCACTGCAATTTGAAAGTGTAAGCAATGTTTAAATTTAAATTATCTGTAATAACGTTCACGATAGCAATCAAAATTTAGAAGGGTCCAACAAATATTTATGGAACTTCAAGACGACAAGTAAACTGAGCCTAGCTTAAAAGAATATTCTTGAGCAGTGGTAAATTTCAGTTGGATCACACTGGACTGAGATCCATCACCTGAACTGTGAAATCTGCCACCTAAAAGATGAGACACGTCACCTAACATGGATTTCCTCAAAAAAATTCGAATGGCATGTGTTTTTGTATGTTGTCACATTTGCAGTTTTGATCCGATCCTAGTCATTTGTAACATGCTGCTCAGTACATCTTGGTAAATGTTCTTTTGGTTACAATAATTGACAATATGGATCATATTTCACAGACTTTATGTTTTATCTGAATAGCAAATATTAATTACAGATTCACCAGCTATGTGAATCTAAAATCCTTTAGATTTGCACAAATTTGGATACACCACCCTGGATGAGCAATTAACCCTACCAATCTTTTTTTTCTACAAGGCACCAGACTTTGATGAATTCATCAAAAGTTTAGGTATTAAAAAGCTCAAGGACCACTTTTGTGCCTTAAATTAAACTCCATAGCAAAATATTTTAGTATTGATACCCAAATGCGTGCAACAATACTGTGAGGCAACTTACCTATACCGATTTTAGACAGGGCATGAACCAGGGCGCATACGAAAAGCTGTACACAATTGATAGCCAAGTAATTTGACCTTCAAGAAAACCCATACCACCTGAATTGCTTCTGTGTTGCACTGCAGGAGAGAATGTACAAGCTTAGAACTGCATTTATTTTTACTATTATTAACCCGTCAATTTGTTTTATTAATGAGGACCAATACTCACATCAAATGTAGTCCCGATGTGTTTCATAATTTCGCTAAAGTTCTTGAGCCCTTCATGAAGACTGTCAATTGCCAGCCCATCTGAAAAACATTTGAACTGTCTAGTAAATTTTCTATCAACCCGACATTCAGTTTGCTAATTCTGTACTCTATAAAATCCCAGATACAGTGACGATGAAAAGACAGTGGTATTGTATGTAAGAAGCTAATCTAGGATTTAAGGTAATGTGGGACAATAGTGGAATCTGGTATACAGGTGACTACAAATCCAGTCCGCAAGTTGGGTGATGGAACAACGGTAATGCTCAGAAGTGAAAGTGGAACATCAAGCAGGAAGCGTGATTGATACCCACCACCCCCACAAAGGTTGACTCAACCTTCAACTCGCTAGGTGGTGGCTGTAAAATGAGCAGTAGGACAGATGGGCACCGTGCATGGCTGCCATACAGTTAAATTTGACTCCTGTTAAACTTGTCATCATCTGTTACTACTATAACATGTAATCTTACTGTGGTTTGTCAGTTGGAATTAATAAACATGAAGATTATCAATATTAAGTCTGAGTGGCAAGCAACCAAAATGTCTCTTCTGAATCTACAATTCACTGAAGCACAAGTACTGCAGTCTTATCTGTAAAAGGAACTACACAAACTTACAAATACAATCGCAAGAAATAGCACAACTCCAAGGTGTTAAAACATAAATGTTCGTCATACCTGGAGATTTTGTTTCAATTCTAAAGTTAATCTTCTTTTCAAGAATATGCGGAGCGCTGTACCCACAAAATTTAACTTCTTGTCTACAATAAAACAGAATTGTTTAAATTTAACAATCAGTCTAATCCTTTATCCAGGTACAAGTGTCCTTCAAAATATACTCATATATTTGAATACGAATTTTTATATAACACGATCGATAATGAAAGGTAAGGTACGGCAGAGTAATCGCTCGTTAATTACAAGATTCTCAATAAATTGGTTTGTGCATGGAAGACCTTTTTGGCTGCTACAAATGAGAAAATACCAAGAGACCAATCACAGAAACTTCTCCATGGAGGTTGGGTATGTGCATTTCACATGGCATACTACCATTTGAACTCCAGAAGCATATGTGTCATACGAATAAATTAGCTACCCACACCATTGAAGTCATTACAACAAACTGTTGCAATTGAGTAAAGCATGAATATGTGACCATCAGTTGATGTCTTGGGCACAAGAATTAGTTTAGATTATGTAATAATGTCCTGACTGTTAATGAGCTTACCAGTTGTGGTCATGGAATGATTAGGTAATACTTACTGAGTGCTAATTAGTCGGTGCAGAGGATTACCGATTGTATGACTCTCTCCGTTTAAAACAAACGTCACACATGACTCATCATTTGTTGGCACCTAAGAAGAGACATAATCATTAGTTGATTATTTTCTCTAATGTTATTAATAAAATAGCTCAGGTACATGAAAGGAATTCATAATTTTATTATTGATCTGCAAAGGCTAGCTTTGCCAAAACTGTTATACTTTCTCCACAGTGCAAAACAAGTTATGACATCAAAAGCCAGGATTTAACAGAATAGAGCTGTATTATCCACACAGCAGTTCTCAGGTAAGAACTGAAGTAACAAGTACTTTTTCATGTGTCAACATGTGGGAAATCATATCCAATGGTGGCAAGCGTATTCAAACCTGGAAAACGGTATTAACATGCATTGTGTTGTTATTATTATTACTATCTTAATTATTACTTCATAAAAACAAAGTCATGAACAGGCAAATAAAATGCTTACTTTCAGTTAACAGCTCTACCCTACAAACTGCCACTTAGGCCTGCAATGCCATTGGTATCCAGACAGCGCTCTATTATCTCGGTCAGTGGTGGTCATATTCTTTACCCAGTAATCGGTCGAAGGAGGCTCAAACTCTGTTAAACTCCAACTTCTTTCCCAGTATACACATTCGCTGGCTGGTTTAATGTCCTATAAAAAGCTGGGTTATTTGCGGTTTAACGACACTGTGTCATAACAAAGATGATTAACGTCGCCCTCCTCCTTTATCCAGGCTTGGGACTGGCACTGCCCGAGTACGAGCAATAATTATAGAATATCTGCACGAGGTTGCTATATCACTAATTATCGCTATATAAATATTTGCTCACAAACAGAACTTGCACAGTTAAATTTTTACAGCTATTCGGTTTACCTTGGCTATTTTCTTTTCCGTGTTTTCCATTCTACCAATACGAGTTGAAAAGCAAAATAGTTGTGTTAGTCAATTACAAAAGTTTTACAGTTTGCAAAACACCGGAAGTTTTCTTTCCAAGTAATATACGCATCGACCTATATATACTCAATATAGGTCGATGAATATACGAACAACCAGTGATCTCTATTAATATTGCTAGATAATGCTAGATCTTTAATATAAGTAACAAAATTCAAATATCAATTTTTCACCGTTTAGTTACCTTCAGATTCACTAACTCTGAAAACAGTTAAATTTGATTTTTTTTCAATTTGCTTATAATGCTGTCCGTTATAATTGCTTGTCCAAGATTAATATAAGTTTAAACGATTCAGAATTTCCAATTTCATCTTTCGATTCTTTTAAACTAATCCTTCCTCTTCCGAACAATGTGTAGATATTGCTATAAGTTTACAACTGAATAGCCTACCATTCCTTATCACCTTGTGTTAGTTTTGTAGCCTAAGTATCGTTTGGCTGTCTTTCTTTTACTATCTGTATTTTTTACATGTATAGGCCTAGGTGTCTCTATTTAGCGGGATCCATGAGCCCTTCTGGGCCTCCGTGTAGCCAGCGCATGTCAAACCGTTACATTACTGTTTCATTATTTTGTTCTTTCTCTCTTCTGATGGTTTCAGAGATAAATGATCGATTGACAAAATTGTCAATTATCTTACACTGAAAATATTATGCTAAAATGAAGGTCGATGGGATCTTCAACATGGGCAAATGTTTAGCCTACGATAGTTTTTCAGATGCTAGGAAGTCGAATTGAACCGGTGCTGGCCTAATGAACGCGGCACGCGACAGGAAACACTGGGCATTGAGAATCGATTCATGTAGCCAACCGTCGCATAGCGGCGATGTTGCATGATATGACATGCACGTATAATCCTTAATGCAACAGTTTCACTTTCAACCTAGTCACGTCTATTTATAACTGATGAGCTATGCAGAGTTAAAAAGAAACAGCAAATTAAGGTCAGAATGATGTAGACAAATTTGTTTGGCTATACTGGTAAGAATGATGTAAGAAATTTGTACGGCCATAGGCCTACTGCTTTTAAACATTCTATTTTAAATCAATAGGAAACAACTTCGAATAACAAATCTTAAGCATTAACAGCCCTTTTGTTATGATGGTAAGAGCTTCGCTGCCTCCTCTCTCTGGAAAACGGACTCAGACATCCACTGGATATCTCTGGATAACCAACCCTTCAGACAAGACATAGCGCTCGTGAATAAGCTGGCTTCCTGCGCTTAGCTTTTGAGTAGCGCATTATTTTGTTTACGAGATTACGAATACGATATGGATGCGTTTGGGCTAGAACTTGCCGATTTCCATTTGGACCGTCGTTTGCCTAATCGTTGTCGCGGTGGCCCTAGAAAACTTTTCCTTCTGAATTGCTTTTAATATTAATATTAAATCTGTCCTAATAATATTATAAGAGGTCGTTGATCATTACTCTGCTGTATAAAATTAAAATCTCATTCTCCGTGATCAGTCCAGGTGTGATTTGGAATTATTTTACTGCCCTTATTCAATCTTTTAATCTGATAAGAGGTAAAGTACCTTTTATCGCTCAGTTGCATCATTATTTCAGCATATGTCCAGTGACACACTTTATCAAAACATTACATCAGTAACTGTCGTTCGCAAACATCAAGTGCACAATATTACGTTATACATCAAATTGACATCAGTTTGCGTATCGACCTGTTTGTTGTGCTTTAGAGATTTTTATGTTAAATTGGTAATATTGCTAGCCAAAAGTTTCACATGTCACATAGCCATGTGTTTTACCTCATCTTGCATGGCCTTACGTTTTGCATTTTTACGATGTATGCTTGAAAACAAATATAGAAGGACAAAAACATTGGTTATAACAGAAGAAAACTGAGAGAAATGTCCTAGTGTGAGAACAGTATTATTTAGAAAATGTAATGGAGTGACTTAGAAAATGTGGCACTGACAGCACTAACGGCAGAGTGGGATAACAAAAGCAACAGTTTTAGGCCCAATGCCATGCTTTAGCACTGCATGGAAAAGTAAACAGTTAGCTATGCCACCCAAGTTGAAAGTTGTGAAAGGGTCAATGAAATGATTAAATGTACAGAAATGTACAGTGGAATTCAGGGGCTTTCAGTCCCATGGACAGCAATTATGATTATACTGATAATTATGAAAATGACCTCAGGTAGTGGTTTGTGTTTTATATACTACATATATGTATGCATGTTATGTGTATAGTACCTTTTGAAAACCTGTAAGGTGTGCTGAAAGCCTGAAACATAGCTATATGACATCTTAGAGTAAGAAAGTACAAATGGTCTCAAAACATTTGTTGAGCTATATTAATGTTTACGTGCGAACTTCGAGACTTACTTTGTGTTTGAACTGTAGATGGAGCCTGTGCCAAAGTCATCGGGCTCAAAAAGAAGGCACAAACAAAAGCCTGCAAAAGTGCTGCTGAACAACCCTGTGATGGTTGAGCCTGCAATCAGCAAAGGGAATGGTCCAAACTGTCATTTGACAAGACCTACAATGGACAGAGACGACTTGGGATCAGTTTCTCGCACTGTTGATGTTACGAATATTTCTCCTGTGAAAGACACAGTCCAGAAGTGTGTTGCTCCTCAGGACGTTGCAACGGTTGTCCAGAAGTGTGTTGCTCCTCAGGACGTTGCTACGGTTGTCCAGAAGTGTGTTGCTCCTACAGTTGTCCAGGATAGCAGAAGTGACGTCTGTTCCACCACAGAAGCTAAAGCGGAGATCAGCACTAAACCTGACAGAGATATGAAACTGTCCGACAAACAGCCTACTTCAGAGAAATCCGACAAAGAAATTCCAACGAAAATGTTAGGTAGCGATTCAAGAAATGTTCCTTCTTGT
This sequence comes from Aporrectodea caliginosa, assembly GCA_020284085.1. NCBI lineage: Eukaryota > Metazoa > Annelida > Clitellata > Crassiclitellata > Lumbricidae > Aporrectodea > Aporrectodea caliginosa. Next base: position 114,563 of record JACEVL010000399.1, read on the forward strand.
ACCGATTCTGTTAAAGAAACGTCTGGCAACACTGGAAAGCCAGAGGCATCAACGAATAAACCTGATAATGCAGCTTCTGTGAAGGGCACAAAGAGTCCTCAGAAGAAGGAAGCTAAAGGGTTAACCACCGAGGGGCCTGCTGCAGAGGCGAGCAATGCACCACCCAAGAAGAGTAAGGGTGAACTTAGCCGAGAACGAAGACTAATACAGGTTTGTGTTTTAAATATTTTGGAAACTCTACGATATTTAAACTCTCTTTTTGAAGCCATGCAAAGAACTGGTGTCTTGGTGTAATGAGGAAATGATGAGTTGGTATTTTAATGCCAAGTTAAATTTGGCAATTTTACTGATATATCAAAATTTGCCATGTATTGAATCTTGATGCTAGTTATAAAGGAGTCCTGGTGTGCAATAGTTTTAACTCTGATACTTTGTTGACAGAGTGATAAGAGCGGTGTTTCAAATAATTAAATTTTCTGAGTAGGACAGTGCCCTGTTCTGTGTTTGATTATTTAAAAAATCTGTCCTAAAAGTCCAGAAATCCAGGGTTTCAGTTAATGAGGGTTTGTAAATGTGTATGCATTGTATTTCCACCAGATAAAAGCCAGAACTTTGACTTTTACGATTCATTTTAATGTCATTCAGCTCTAAACTTCAAGTTCAGTCGTTTAAAATGGCCTATCCAATGTGGCCTGGCTCTCTGACGCATTGGATTATTAGTAGGGATGTTAAACGATAATCGGAAATCCGATTATCGGTTTCGAAAACGATAATTGGTTTTCATTATTGACAAAACGATTATCGAATTCTGCCTCCTTATATTAAACGAAGTCTTCCAAAGTCAACGAGGTAATAGTAGAACCCCAAAGCGACGTATTATTGCCTCTTATATATGAAGTGGAGCTTCCACAGCCAACAAGGTAATAGTAGAACCCCCACAGGGACGTATTATTGCCTAATACCTCGTATATAAAGCAGTCTTCCACAGCCAACAAGGTAATAGTAGAACCCCCACAAGGCCCACAGGGACGTATTATTGCCTCTCATATATAAAGGGGAGTCTTCCACAGCCAACAAGGTAATAGTAGAACCCCCACAGCTACGTATTATTGCCTCTATATAGAGCAGTCTTTACCCGTACGTGTATGTACATTACGGTATGTAGCGATTATCGGTTTTCAGTAACTTGCATTATATGATAATATATTAAATTTTCTATGATGGCCCATGAAAAAACGATAATCGGTTTAAAATCGGATTTCTAAAACCGATAATCGGTTTGCCAAAAAAACCGACATTAACAACCCTAATTATTAGTACACTTCTCCAACAGATTATGATTTAACAGTGCTGTAGAAGATAGAAGATTAAATTACCAGGGAGATACTTTGAACATTAAATCGCACTGTATCACATTGTTTGCAGTGTTTTGTACTACACTGTGTACAACTGTTTATCTTAATCAAGCCGGTCCACCCTTCAAACAGGTTAATCAAATATGCTGATGACACTTATCTCCTGATACCCACCTCACATTGTGCAGCGATCGCAGCAGAACTAGACCACATCACAGATTGGGCTGCAACCTGTAACTTAAAATTGAACTCAAAAAGACCTTTGAGATGGTGATTCGTCGGCCACGGGGGTGTGCCGGTAGCGACGCGGTTCCGAGTACCACTCCGGGACTGACAAGGGTCTCCAGCATGGTCATCTTGGGCATTACAATGAACGAAGCTTTGAGTTTTGAGGCACACATCACCCGTATGTGTTGTCAGGCCAGACAATTGCTGTATGCCTTGCGCATCCTCGTGGCGCATGGTCTTTCAGGCCCTATGCTATACGACGTGGTTCATGCTACAATGGTGGCCCGAATGCTCTATACTGCTCCAGCTTGGTGGGGGTTTACGGGGCAACAAGAAAAGAACCGCCTTCAGTTGGCGATGCGGCGTCTGATTCGTCTGCGGTACCTGCCAGAGGACAGTCCATCATTTGAACAGCTTTGCCACACTGCTGACTCACGCCTCTTCTCTGCGGTCTTGGGAAACCTGGGGCATGTACTCCATGGGCTACCAAAAAGCCGCTCCCATACTCCCTGCGCCCGAGATTACATGACCGTTTTATTCCACAAGCGGACAATCTCACACGCAGATCGTTTATATAAATAAGAATGTTATACTCTGTATAAATGTATGTACACCAAAGTGCCGATATGCAATTGGTCTAATAAAGAATGTACTTACTTACTTACTTTAATGTTTCATTCTTTTGTCTTGACTTAGGAAGCCCAGCGAGCTGCAAAGATGGCCGGCGGTCAGAAACAGCCTGGCTCGGACCCTAGCGACGGTTCCAAGCCACAGCAGCAGAAGCAACAACAGCAGAAGCAACCACAGCAGCCAAAGCAACAGAACAGGGTGTCCGAAAGTGATACGACTGTGCCCCAGGGTCAGGGCAAGAAAGCCCCATCATCTCAACCGCAGCCGTCTAAGAAGCAGGAGCCAGTTACAGGTACTGTGGTTTGCCTTTGCATTTCTAGGTGCTACATTTTCACACAATAGCTCTGTAAATGTCAAGTTTGACCATACAATACATTTTGGGACATTATTCTCCAGTTTAGTTCTACTTTAAGAAACACATTATGAGATGTGGCTTCCAGTCTTAATATTAGTTTGGGAAAAGAACCCTATTTTGATGTAACCTATTAATAACATGGTCTGTGATTAGGTTTCCAGGAGTAACAGTATTACTACATCCGTCATTATTGAATCTATTTTGTGTCTTTTGAAAACTCGGCTGCAGGAACCAGTGCTTCAGCTAAGGATGCAAAGCTACGTTGTCCTGATAGTATGCAGCTGGATGACGAGAAAATGGTGAACCGCATCGCAAAGAAACTGGAGAAGCAGAATGTTCCAACTCGATCCCAGGCGCAGAAAAAGGTCTCGCTGTTCAAGCACCTCCACCAGTACGAGCACAGCACTTCGCTGACCACTACATTACCGTAAGTACAGCATGTTTTGTAACATGAAGGTTAATAAGTATCCTGCTGTTGGATTGCTGTGGTCATGGAAGTGCTTCAGCCAACTATTCCATTGACCGCAAGATCATGCTTCTAAATCTGTTCTAATTTAATGACTTATGTAGTTCATTATCGTAATACGCAAAGCATCAATTGATGGTCACTTCAAGTGAACTTGCAGTCAGAGTCATAATTTGGCTACAATTTTATGAATAAAGAGTATAGGAAATGTTTCTGTTTGCAATTCTTTGAGCTACATTGTGTGGCTTTTTAAACAGATTCAATACGGGTGCGATTCACCCGGCAATCCTTAAGCTGGGTCTTCAATATGCACATGGCGTCATCTCTGGATCAAGTGCACGCTGTGTGGCTCTGCTGCATGTTCTGAAGCAGGTAATTTTATTTTAATCTTCACTTACTTCAATCAACTATGAACTTTTATTTAGATTATACCAAGAAAATATAATGTAATTTAATGCATGAATCTTATTGAATGTAAAATTGTAACAGTTAATCTAAGTTGATCCACCAGCAAGTTCCTCTGATTAGGTCCTCTTGAAATCTCGCTGTATAAATTTCTAATTATAGCTACTGTCGTTTTGGATGAAATCTAATTATTTCTTAAGTTGTGTAACTTGTGTTGCTAAACTATTATAATCTATTATAAGAGAGACAGAGAAACTATTCTAATCATTCCTAACATTTAAGCATGGTCACTCATCCATGTCACTGAGCAGTTCTACAGAAGCTATGCAAGTAATTCAGATGCAAATTATTGTGCTGTGCTTGAATTTATTGGGTTTAAGTAGTAACTCTTCTAAATAAAAGAGATGGAAGCTAAAAATTATGGAGTGGGGAAAAGCTTTTGCAAGCCAGCTAATGTAATGTACGTACGGTTCCCATCCACTTGTTTCATGCTTTCAGCCTGATTCGTTTGGCTAACAGTCATCCTCAAAATGAACTCAAGTATCTTGTGACTGAAGTTAATACACGATAGGCACTAGGGTTTTGCCACCATAGGTAATGCATTGTGCTGTAATGTACCTTCTAAGGTACCATGATGGATATTGGTTATTACATAGGTACTCGTGACAATGACAACATAGGTGTTTGTGTTGTTTTGAAATTTCTATTTTATTTCTTTAAAATGTTTTTAGGTTATTAATGATTATCAAACGCCTGCAAATAAAGATTTTGCTCGGGACTTGGATGCTCATCTCAGCCCGTTAATCAGGTAATTTTCTCAGCACATCACAATGGCACAGGATATTTTTATTTTATGTTGTAGACAGACATTTGTAAAGCTCCTTTTTAGAACCTTACTGAGACAATGAAACATGGCTACCAAAGAGCTCTAAAAAGGTGTGACATGAAACGGGCAGAGAGAGAGTGTTTCTGGAGTAAAGTCTGGATGTTTTGTGAAAGGTTGTTCCTGAAGGAAGGTCCAGTGCTAGTCTGAGGCTTTGTAGTATGCATCCCCAAAGCAATACTGGTGGGCTAAGTGCCTCTTTTCATTGTCTCAAGACAAGTAAGTTACTGTGCACTGTGAAGCTATATAAATTTATAGATACAATACAATACACAAGGATAAAAATAAACACCGTACAACAAACAACATAACTTGTAACCATAAATCATAAGACATCAGCGTGATAGGCAGGAAAACTATAGCACTAAGCAACGAAAGAAAATGGCAACATTAAAAATATGGACTGGAAAATATAGCATTGTTTTTATCATTTGACTTTGTAATAAGTGATTAACTGGTACCTTGTGTTGCTAAACTTAAATCTGTTGATTTCAGCTTTCTGAATCAATGTCGTCTGCAGTCGGTGAGCATGGGAAATGCTATTAAGCACATTAAGCGCCACATCAACAACACACCCTCCAACTGCCCCGATAAAGAGGTAAACATGCTTTGATTAGTTTCTGGGATAAGAAAGAGCTTGAAGGTCTTCAGGTAGTTCACCTTTCAGTTTTGCCTGGAATTATACTTAGGAAAGTCTTTGGGTTTTTATACTCTTTTAAATCATCCATCTCACAGGCTCATTTGGAATTGCTTTCTGATCGTACAACTTCCAGACATTCCTCAAATATTTTTAGTACAACTGAGGTCCTTTGTCTCATAACAAGCAGAGTTCAGTTGTGAAGATGTGAGCTCATATGCTGTTGAAACTTGAGATGGAAGTCTCATGTCTAGCAAACAGTTGCATCTTGTCATCTAAAACGATCTCTGAAAAGTTTTTATGCATGGCTTTTCATTTGCAGGCCAAACAAAATCTGATAGATGTCATCGAAAACTTCCAACATGAACGCATCGTCCTCGCTGCTAAAGCTATCTCAGAAGACTACGCATACAATATTATTGAAGACGGGGATGTCATTCTTGTTTATGCTTGGTATGATTAACTGTTTCTTTGAGCTTGTGTTCTTGTATAATTCTGAATTGTTAATTTCACGTGGTACACCGAATTGCACCATACATGGTGGTAAAAAGCCAGTTTGTCGGTGAGAGGTTCTTAAAGGTAAATGTGTTGACATATACCGCATTTTCCTAACTATATGTTTGTTGCTCCTTTGTGTAAGCCGCAGTGACGGCAAAAATGTAAAATCAATACATAGTTCGCCATGGCAGGCAGATATGGAGCACCCATACACAGATAGATATCACTGGCCATAAATATATGGCCATTATTAGCAAATTATGCTTGCTAAAAATAACCTTTGGTTAAAATTAAATTTTATACACTTTTGAAATAATTTTTTTACTGACATTGCTAGTCAGCCAAATACTCCAGGAAACACATCAAAGTAAACTGTTCAGTTACATTGATTTGCATTATTTTATTCAGCTGAATGAGCTTTTAAGTTTTTTACAGATGAAATTTGGTCTTTTGCAGTTCATCTATTGTGCGAAAATCTCTAACCTATGCTCACTCAAAGGGCAAAAAGTTCTCCGTCATTGTAATCGATGGCAGACCGAAGCTAGAAGGCAAGTAAAGATCTGCTTGATCTCCTTGTAACATTTTGTAATGGGATATTAATGTATTTTAAAGTCAGCAACAGTGCCTCAAGGGTAACATATCATTGATGGTGATTGTGTTGAGGCATAAAGCAGGCAAGCGAGACCCGAGCGCTGAGTCCAGAAAAACAGTTATAAATCAAAGCCAAAGTAGAACTGATGGTGTTGTAACTGACTAACCCAACAGGCACGTAATAGTGGAGGTGGAACTGTAACTGCTAAGATGATCCGTTGCTGGAAACTGAGGTTGTAACTTGGAATTGGCGTTAAGTGAAATGAGGCAGGGTAACATAACTGCTTTATTTGTTACACAGCTCTGTTGGCAACAGTCGTAGGATGTGCAGGGTATTGTTGCTGAAGAACACACATGACAACAGCTGTACAACCTTACATTCTGGTTATTCATTTTCATTCATTCATTTCAGATATTTATATAGCGCCCCTTCAAGATTTCTACTCAGACGGCGCATTGTTTAGCAATGACTACATGTATGGACACTGAATCGGAGTTTACGATAAAGCGCATGAGCAATTTGTTTGAGTGAAGGACTTGCCCAGGGTCTTTTATTAACGCGGTGGCTTGAGGTGGATTCGAAAAACCCGCAACTGGTTCCGGCTGCAATGTCACCAAACATACACCTTGAGGTGGATTCGAACCCGCAACCCTCCGGAAATTTTGCAAGCACCGAACATACTCCTACACCACCGCGCCCCACAAAGTGTTATAAGTGTGGCTTGGTGGTCTACATGAGCATGTTAACTGGAATGGTGTACAGTCAGCTGCAAGGCATCACCCCATCATGTGCAGGTCACAGGTCGAAAGTGATAGCAATATGTTGTAAGTCCACGACTAGGTACTATCTCTTCCTAGACAGCCATATTCACAGTGCTTTCGCAAGGGCCTTGAAGAGTGCTATATAAATGTTCAGATACTTGTCTACATTTCATACTTTTGATATTGTTTAGTGATGTTACGGGTGTATGGAGAATAAAATTTAAGTGCAGAACTTGTAGAAAAAAACCTTTAGCGTAATAAATTGATGTTTGTTTTTTAGGAGTATCTATGGTGAATTATCTACACAAACTGGGCATCGCATGTGGCTATGCTTTTATTAACGCTGTTTCTCACCTGATGTCAAAGGTATTAGAAAAACACATTGTTTTCTGGTTATACACAGTAGAATGTCACTATAACTTTGCGTTGCGCGCCATATTACACATTTTATTGTAATGTAGTAATATTAATGAAGAGGTTGCTTTATAATGAGGCCATGTTATGAAGCCGAGTTTACAGTCCATGTTCCCTGAAATAAATTTACAATCCATGTTCCCTGAAATAAGTTTACAATCCATGTTCCTTGAATTGAGTTTACAATCCATGATTTAGGTTTGGAATCGATTTTCCCTGATTGTGGCCCTCATGCAGATAATTCTGTACTTTAATAACAAGATAATTCTGTACTTTAATAGCAGGATAATTCTGTACTTTAATAGCAGGATAATTCTGTACTTTAATAGCAGGATAATTCTGTACTTTAATAGCAGGATAATTCTGTACTTTAATACCAAGATAATTCTGTACTTTAATAACAACAAAATTCTCTCTTTAATAACTGGATTATTCTTTACTTTAATGACAAGATAATTCTGTACTTTAACACAGCAGTTGAATGGAGTGCTTGTTTTGCAGGTCACCAAGGTTTTTCTTGGTGCTCACGCCATCCTTGCAAATGGTTACGTGATGTCAAGGATTGGTTCAGCTGAAGTCTGTCTTATCGCCAAACTGTTCAGCGTGCCCGTCTTGGTCTGCTGCGAAACGTACAAGTTCTGTGATCGCGTTCAGCCCGATTCGTTTGTCTTCAACGAACTTGGCAAGTCATCGTAATAGTTTACTGTCATGATAGTTAAACAGTGTGATGGAATGTTAACCAAAAGGTGGTGGGTTCAAATGCACACCAGGACAGAAAGACCTTGCAGGATTTCTGTTCCACAAGCAGGTTGCAGAGAAGGTACACCTGCTGAACGTTGGTGGTGATAAGGCACTGTAATTAGTAAGCTGTTTCGTGGGTGTTTTACATCAATTGTCAGTGCAGGTTAAGAGTTCAACAGCTGAGTTTCAGTTTTTTTCTATGTAACATTTGAAGATGATCTTAACACACAATTGAATCATGTTCATGGGCGTATTTAGGGGAATTTACGGGTTCAAACCCCTCCCCTTGAAATTTTTTTCTATGCAATTTTATGCGGAATACAAAAAAACTGAACTTTTTCTACCATTTCCAATGGGACCCCCCCCCCCGTGAACATAAAACTCCCTCCGAAATTTTTTTATGGCTACGCCCATCACGTTTGTTTGCCTATGTTCTTGATAGACATCGTTTACTGACAGATTGCCTTGGTTTTGTTCTAGGCGACCCCGATGACCTAGCCAAGTGCGGTGACCGACCAAACGAACTGGCCGAATGGCGATCAACCTCCGGTCTCTATCTACTTAACCTCATGTATGACGTCATGCCTCATGAGTTGATCACAATGATTGTCACTGACGTTGGACGAATTCCCCCGACATCTGTACCAATTGTCCTACGAATCAAGAATCCCGATGGTTACTAGTAGACAGCTTAGTTACCAGTGTAGACGTCCATCTGTCATGATGCACATTTGTTTAATCCTTTAATGATGAGAGTGTAGGCTACTAGAAGTGACTGGGAAACCAATGCAGCCCATCGTTAAAGGGTTAACAAGGGTCATTTCAATCTGTTGCATCTTTATTCAACATGTTGATTAAATTTTGAAGTTGTTGTAAGTACACTTGTATCTGTTTTGCTGTGGTTGCTGAACTTTATCATAGGCATTTTAGAAGTCAAAACGCCTGCACAAGAAGGAAGATTTGTTATTGTTTAACTATTTGTCTGATTTGAAAGTGTTTGGCTTTTGAAAACAGTATTTCTGAAATTTGGCAATTACTTTGATCTGTTTTGTGAAGGTTTCATGCCATCTAGTACTGCATTTGCTATTGTATCTTGTAGTTTAAGATTTCTATGTCACCTTTAATACAGAAAAACTGTACCTTTACAACACAAGTTCTCCAGGCAAATACATGTAGGTGCAGTTTAGTCTTCTGAAAAATGCTGATAGAGAAAAACATACTAAAGCAGTCCTATAATTCTTTACCACGTTCTTTCTACGTAGTGTTGTTTTAATTGATCAGCTATCATTGTCTGCTACATGTACAGTGCTACGAGTGGCCCATTAATCGAATGCCCACCTTGTAATGCAGTGTCTATTTTGAAGCCACCACCAAGACCTTCACCACCAACATATTTACTGGTTGGATAACCGAAACAACTCATACCAGTGCACAATTACAATATTTTCAAGGGCCGTTGATTGGTGGCAACATGAGAAAATGTCTGTCCATGCTGCCGATGTGTACTGAAGAGCATCTATAACTTGTAACTTATGTTTCCAAATATTGTATGTATGTAAATAATTTGTGGTGCCGATTGCTATGATACAGTAATGCTAACAACGCTTTTTGCAGGACTGCTTTTATTTCGACAACCATTACAAAGGTTACATGTAGTATATTTATATTAACAGGTTACACGGCTACATGCTAGAGTACCAAAATGTAACTGAACACTGCAGTACAACTGATTGGACTTTACACAATTGTATAGCACAAATTGCAAAAACAATGCAAAGCAATTGGTGTTGTAATGCATAAAGCAGCTGAATTTAGAATACAATATTCATTTACTGCAGCAAATGTAGAATTCTCTGCTGAATGTTGTATGCCACTTGTATATGATAGTAAAAACTTGCTTCTTATTAGCTGATGTGGTAATAAAAACTTGCTTCTTATTCAGGCAATTGTTCCTTAACTAAAGCCAGTTCATTTTTCTCTCAACTTTCAAGGCATTTTATACACCTGTCAACTTCAAAGGCATTTTGGCAATTAAACAAAGTGTCAAAATAGCCAGGCATTGATATTGAACACTTTAACGATGAGAGTGTACTAAAGCGACTGGGAAACCAATGCAGCTTGTCGTTAAAGTGTAAAATCTGATGCAGTGGCATCTATAGTAGCACCATTAACGTGATGCATAAGCATAAATCAATGATGTCAATATCAAGCTTATAAACCATTGGAGAAGCCTGGTCAGAAACCAATACAGCACCTTTTTTATTGTCTCAGTTAACAAGACAAATTTTAACTGCACACATTTCTGCAAACACAACAACCAAATGATCTAAACGCAGCACTTAACTAAGTAAAAATTTTTGTTTCTCACAATTGAACATTGGCCAGCTAATGTTTCATCATGCCTTTCACCTTCTCATCCAACCTTTGAACCACAGTCAAGCGTGAACTTGCAATTAATCTTTGAGACATGCAACTGCAAAGGGAAGTCTCATCGGACTTCTCGTTTTGGTTGAAACGTCATTTAACCCCAGTTACTACTTCCGATGATCATTGTTGATGATAAACGGACGTCTGTCTTAATTTCCATACAAAAACCACCATAGCAGTGGCAGTTGGTAATTATAATTGGGAAGTTCACACAGCACTATCTATACAAAAACTAATCAGAGGCACTCGCTAAGGTAACTTAATGTTACCGGTACATGTATTCAAGAACAGAAAGTCATGAGTTAGCACTTGAATTTCAAGAACAGAAAGTTGTGAGTTAGCATGCTTGCGTTGACATAGGACACCATGTTCAGAGTTCCGGGACTGTTACATTTCAGATGAGGAACAACAGGTGATGTGTCCTATCTTAAAACTCGTAACGCACTGTTCAGTAACACATTATTGGCAAGATAATAAACATCCTGTGCACATGAAAGTTCTTGATTGAAGTCAGATGTTCGAAAGATTGACTTGCTACAATCTGGTTAAATGTCCAATCACATGTAATACAATCATGAATCATACAGACTCCAATTGTGTGGCCCCATCGCCCTGCAATCGTCAAGCAGCTTCAACTATCTCGGTTCCAGCAATCTTGCGAGTCACCGAAAACAGTACTCATAATCTCTCTGTGAAAACGGATCCAGCAGCGAAACGAACTGAAACAAAGGGTTCAAATGCAATTGTCAGAGTATGAAGTATAAAATATGAAAATTTTATTTTCTCACCCAAGGTAAAATGATGTAACGCACAAGAAAACCGGGTCAATGCTGAATTTAGTATTTACTACTGCATTGTATTGGGCCAAAGTGCTGAATATTTTGGTGAAACTGCATATTTTTAAATAGAAAGAAAGTACATCTCGGCAATGAAAAGTTATCAAAAATCGTGACTAAAAATGTTGCAAAATTAGTTATGTAGTCTGAAGTTACCTACAATAGCTTTTCAAAAATATACCACAAATTTGACATTTCATGCCTGATTGAAACCTTTTCAGTGATATATTGCACATCTCTGAAACTTATGCACAGAACTATTTAGCATATTTTGTGTCCAATAGCCTTCTGAGTCCATTTCTCGGTTATTGATTTTTCCACATTTTGGAGGGTTTTATCACACACAATTATTACATAAGACAGAAACCTTTATCAATTTGAATGAATGCATTCTGGTTTCCCTAACTTACTAGATTTTGACTTGGTTTATGATTATAATTGCCAATAAAATTAAATAGCATCACTTCAAGTGAGACTTATCAGAGGCGCCCAACCTAACACAATGAAACCATAATCCAACAAAATGGTCTTCAAGCATTTGCGGAAGAGAGGCAAAGAGAGGCTGAGAAGCTCATGTCACAGGTTGTTAGATAGCTTGTTCCAGAAGGATGCACCGACCACAGCAAAACCCTGCTGGACTGTGGAAGTTCGAACCGGTGCACAAGCTATAACAAGAACATGCTAGTTACGAATAACGAGATAAATTTATGAGGGCAAACAGCACAACAAAACCTTCATCTGATGTCATTATGTGTCATTCTCTTTTTGATTGGCTGCCACCTTTGCTGAATGCTGTTGTTGAAGGAATGTGATCATGTGTTCGTATACGACAAAAGTGATGCAACAGGCTGGCGTTACCTTGATCACTCCAGGTACAAGGCCTTTGTAGAAGCCTCGCATACCCTCGTTTCTGCAACATTTAAAACATACAAAAACCAAATCCAAATTATGAAGGCAGAATAAGGCAAGGCAATTTCTAACAGACAACTGTACACCAAGGAGAGAGGTTTCAGTGGTCGGCAGGAATACTTCAGTGCTCACCCATTTAGCTTAGTGTACTTTAGCTGCCAGTCCACATTAGTCTATGTTATTAAAGTAACCATACTCAAAGTACACCTTTGTGAATGGGTTTCTAATTGGCATCAATTAAATGCTTTATTACTAAGATTGAGCTACAGAAGTCGAGATCAGACCAGATTAAATAAAGCGTCTGTTGTTGTGTCAGCCACTTGGTGTAGGCTAATTTTGCGGTAAATATAATAAATTTATATGAATTATTTGAAAAAGAAAAGGTTCAGTATTTGATGTCGTGCGAAGTAGGATTCTTTTGTTGAAGTGTAGGCTACACGAGGTTTGGAGCAAAATAGCCTAATGTTATTCGGTCTCTGCTCGGAAGCCAAGATCGACCAGAGACAGCCGCCCCATCGGTGGCCTTCAAGGAACACAAGGCTTCGGACCTATCCAGACTCAGTGGACAGCATTATCTGGATGTTATCCCAGCAACTGCTAGCACAGCAGGACCTTGCAATAGATGTGTTGTTTGCAACAAGCAGGAAAGGCGCACGGAAACGCGTTATTTTCGGGAACTTGCCCTTTAGAGCCTGTAAGCCTACACTGCGTTGTAGGCCTAAAATGTTTCAAACTGGTTCACACTGAACATAATTTCTATGGCCCCTCAGTGTGACAGTAAGGAAAACACGCAAAACGAACAGTTATTTTGATACTTTAAGCAGAAGGTTGTCAAAAATCATTACGTAAAATGTTTATAAATTTTTGGGCTTTTGGCCTATATTAGCCGCGCCTGGCCTATAATTGGGCCCGCGGTCAAAGTGTTAAGAGTTCAACAACTAAATAGTTAAATTTCACGACTATTTGCACATCCCACTAAACTGTTACGTCAGCCTAAGTCACCTAAAACTAGTCTCTTGGTAAGTGTATGTGGGTTTTTAAGCAGCATAGATGATCGCTTGGTAGCAAGGATGCAGAATGCTAAAACCAGCTTTCATCTTGGAGTTAAGAGTTTAGTACCTGAAAACCTGACAAATCAAAAAATACTTCAAAATGTGATGCTGTTGTTCGATTGATCTCATTGTTCTTGTACTTTAGCTAAATAATCTTTCACTGCCATAATGAACCTCTGATGACCATTTCAGTACTGTATTGTATTCTATTATTTACGAGAGGAACTTGAGGAAGCAAACAATAAATCAGCTGGGACAATGCACACACCTGTATGTTTGAGTAATGACATCAATTGCACCAGTATAACTGCGATGCTGGTCCTGTAGTCGTGAACGTACCACCTGATAAGGATAGGTTATGCTTGCCGCAAATATCTTTGAAATTGCCGCAAAACATAGATACTCCGTTGTACCCTAGAAAAGAGTCAACAAACCAATACATTACTAAAAAGTCCTCTTCAAAACACAAAGTACATGGATGTACTTATCAACACAGAACTGACAATATAACGTTTAAGCACCATTCGTCTTTTGAAATGAGTGTTCTTAATTACTCAACAGTACTGCTAGTCATCATAGGTGTAACTGGCACATTAGAAGTGTGAAGTTATATCCATGTTCTTTCTGTGTTATTAATAACAGACTTGTGGATGTTATTTTATAGACTAACTCCAGTTCTATTTACTGATACACTTGTAACATCTCTGTAACATAAGATAACTACAGGTTTATGCGGTGATCATTTCAATGAGTAAATAAGACTTACAAGTTTTGTATTCTGGGATCTTTGTCGATAGGAATTGTAACCCTTCTTCAGCTCCTCATAGGCCATGAATTGTAGTGCACCATGCGAAACCCCAAATATCCCAGGAACGAATCCCTTAGAAATAAGAACAAATGCTCAAGTTAGATGATCAACAAATCTACAAAAACTTCAAACAATAGACGTTTCCTAAATCATGTAATTCCCAGCAAAAGTCACTGTAATGTAAAGGACTTGCTTATGGTCCTTACACAGTTTATGTCCCTTGTGGTTTAACCCAGATACCAACATTTAAAAGGTGAATGCTTGACCATTTGAAGAGAATTAGTCTTTCTAGAGCAGGTCTGCATATTGGGCAATGCAGCACCTCCACTCACCATTATCCATCCCCAGTATTTCCACTTTACGTAATAACTCCCAATTAATTTAACAAGAAATCTGAGCCTGTCCCATGCCACAATGAAGTAGGTTCTGCAATGGGTCTACTAACTGCCCAGGTATAAAAACCACAGCAATAGAAACACCATGAATGTGCCACCCCTGGAGACATTTACATCACTCAAGACCTATCTTTTAAAAATAATCATATGACTGCCATCGACTTTCTGAATTCATGTACAGCACCCTTTTGCTACAGCGCTATACAAACCATCTTATCGTTATTATTATTATTATTAACATTACTATTATTATGGCCAATCAGCCGAAGTGTCACAAGAATAGTAAAGGACAAAGTCCATATCAGCCACTGTGTCATATTTCTAAGAGTGGTCAAGAATAAAGTTCACATCAGCCACTGTGTCACATTTCTACAAATATTAACAAGTATTCTTCCATCTTCTTCTGATGATTGTTTACCTTATATAGCCCCCTGAATCCTTCTGATTTGTACGTTTTGTGAAGACAGTCGACGAGTCCTCTGTAGTGCTTAACGTCTGACTTAGAGAAGGTCTTTGCAGAGGCAGTCTGGTCATACTGAAGGCAAAGACGCGTCTTGGCCACCCACAGCGGATTTGTTATGGCAAGAGTCATAAGACCTACCACAACATAAAGTCCAATGATACATGTTGTTATTCTTTAAGTTTATTAGCCATTCTTCAAAAGAAGCTAGTAACAGTGAAATATAAAGAGGATACATACAGGTAATAACAAAAACTGCCTGTCTCTGATAAGATACAGTTCAACAGTTTATGTCATACATGCCACAGGCCTAATTACACATTTTAAATTTAAATACAAATAATAGCAGGAAGAGATGGATAAGGCAGCAGCAGCAACAATAGTAATAATAGTAGTAGCAGTCTTAGTCTCCTGGTATTTGTCTTAGTGGCAATACCACCAGTAATCACACCAGAATGCTGCAGTGAAGTCATGGCAGAACTATACGCACTTAAACCTTTTGTAAGACCAATCGTGTTAAAGATCGAAATTGAATTAAAATGAGCTTTTGAACATCAAGCCTCTTCCTTAAATGAACCAAACTCAATTGTCAAACTTGAACCAAATCTGTAACCAATGAACTGAGCCCATACTAAACAATTATGCATCAAGCCAAACCAAACCCTAACAAGCAAGGTTCCTCAAATCTTTAAACTCCATCCTTGTACCTGACTGGGCAGCAAGTGCCATGTGAACCTGAGCAGCCAGAACAACTTCACTGTCTCCATTGCGCCAGCGTGACTTCATTGCGTTGTAGCTGCAGAAAAGAGAACATTAGTCAACACTTAATGCGCATTATGATGCATACACCAACTGAAGCTATAATCATAAATGTTTCTTTAGCCACAACAAAAGCAGATAACACTATTTTATATTTTATGATTTTGAGGTAGAAACAACAATGAAAGAAATTGAGAATTGCATAAATTAAAATGGAACAGTTTGCTAAGCAAAGTCAAGTTAAATCAACAGCTCATCTCCAAAGCACCATCATGAACTACTTTACTGCTCAGAAGCATAGCCAAGGGATAATCTTGAGCTTGGCACCCTTTTGGCTGAAGAATAGGGTCACAACATTCATCCAAATATCTACATAACCTTCTCCCGTGGGTCACATCATCCAACTACGAATTCTTAATCTTATTATACAGCACACTGAGATTTCGAACACCAGATACAGACTGTGACGCTGTACTCATGACCTACACACTACTCCTCAACCATAAACAGTCAGCACTGAATTACAAACTGAAAGTGAAACTCACAAGAGGAAGTAAAATCCCCAGGCGGTGCCAGCACCCCAGACGTTTGGAGTCACTCCCTGATACAGACCTCGAACGCCATGCTGCTTCACGATAGAAGACAAGGCGTTGATGAGGCCAGTATACTTAGGTCGTTGAGCAATGTTCAGGCCTTCGTTGACTGTAGAAGAGAAAACACAAACACCTTCAATCTCTTAAAAGGCAATAAGTTGTCAAATTAAGCACAGTCTCATGCATGAACTCTCTTCTACAGAAAAGTCCAGCTCAAAGATAAGTATGTTCAGTAAAAAAAAAACTCTTGTTTAATAACCAGATGAATTTCAAATCTGCATCAATAATAACTACTCTGCACTCTTTTCATCCAGATCAACTGAAATTGTTCTACAGTGAAGCAAAAGAGCAAGTTAGATGCAAAACAAAAGTCATTATGACGATCAAGGTTATGGTTTGATTCACATTCTTACCTTGAAACCGCACTTTGACTAGATCCAAAGGGTGCAAGATGAGGGTTGCAACAACTCCCCCACTGACCCCGGCTGCCAAATGCTGCCAGTGAACATGTTGGAACACTGACTTGTACACCACAGAGTCGTGGAATCGCCCGGAAGATGGTCGACCGACTGACATCCCTAGTACGACCGGACCACTAGTCACTGCTGTAGCTTCAGCCTTCTGTGCCATGCATTACAAGTCTGATTAGAAAAACAACATTGAAATAACAATCAATGATAACTTTAAAGCTACGTGCAAAGCAAAAACAACTGGGTCATACCATTGCCCTCTTCAAGGTGAATTTCGTGCCTCTTAACAGGGTGCGATACATGGTTAGAAGCAGTGGATGGGCAGATTCAAGGCAGGTGCATAATGTTCTTACTTTACAGTACAGTTCACAAATCTGCAATTAGAACTTCCTTTATTTTATGTTTCACACAAGACAAAAACTTGGATTTTCAAAATAATCATAGATTTCTGCATGCTTTGTCAACAAATGCAACATTTCTCAACAAATACCGTTAAGATATTACTGGTACTGCTCAAGAAAGTAGTACTGTTACTTGCCAATTGCTGTTGCCATACTTGTAACCAATATGGCCATCCCAGATTGTGAGAGAAAGCAGAAAGCTGAAAGCAATTGGAAGGACTAATGTAAGTAATTTATCAATAAGTGGTTTCCATGACAATAAGTTCAGTGGCAGAAGAGTGGCAGAAGTACTGTTTGCAAGCGTTAAATCATGATTCTGAGTATCATACTACTGAATTGTGCCACTAAAATTGTTCAGTCTTTTAGAACAATTACTACTGGGATGAGTTTGTTTCACTTCTTTTTCTGCTTGTAATATTTACATTATATCTACACCAGATATTTCTTATAAACAATTTCTGCATTCAATTATACCAAAAGAAGTATTTTGAAATTGTAGCATTCAAATAGTTGCATCTAAGGGCAACATTAGTCATCAGCTAATGGATGTGCTACTTAAGATGCAAAGCAACTATGGAAAAATCACGTTAATACATTGGTTAATTTTAATTTGCGACAGTGGCCTAGTTCTTCAGCTAAAACTGTGCTGAAGAACTAGACCACTGACGCAGCTTAACCAAGCATTAACGTGATTTCCTAATCAAATTCCACTTTAACCTCTGTTTGAAGGCATAACTGCGCAAATCACCAACCACATCACATAGCATCTCATTTACGCACTAATAATCATTTAAATGTTTTAAAATATAGATTTTATAGTGCATGGCGCCTTACAAGGGTACGGACTACGGGAGGCATGGAGACAGATGCAAAGACGTCTAATATGGTACTCTAGAAATACAGTTAAAGTTTAACGTTTTTAAGAGTGGGGCTGTTTTATCGCTATAATTATTGTTACCTGTGGAGGTAAAGTTCACATAAATTAATTATCGTTCAACTGAGCTTCTTTAACTTGACCATCGACCTCCGAATTATTCCTCGTTGGTTCCGAAGTCTACTTTTAATTAGCCACCCAAAAACTCAGATGGGAAAGGTCGCTGTTAGCCAGTAAGATAGATACAGAGATGTACCAGACATTCTTTATAACTTCATAAGATATGATCAGTGGCGTAACGAGGGGGCAGACGTTATACTCGCGGGCGCAGGACAGAGGGGCGCAAAATTAGGTCTGAAATGTGTTTTTGTGAAAGAAATCAGGTAAAATAGAAAAATAGTATTCACAGTAACTTTTTGCTACGGTTAGTCTTACGAACCCAATATGAGTTTGAGAAGTTTCTTAGTTTGTTGTTGAAAAACAGACGGAAAAACCAAAGATGTCATCAGACATTTTGGCGGAACTGGAACTGAGAAAGAAAATTTTCAGGATAATTCTTGCCCCCGGGCGCACGATCTAGTTACGCCACTGGATATGACTTATTGAAGTTACAATCGTTACAATCGTAATAAATATATAGATCGTATTTGTCGAACTCTCAGGCGGTTCAATAAAGCACGTACTTGCTTACTTACGGAATCGTCGATGGTCATGACTGAGTGCCTACAAAATCAAAACACATACAAGATCGTAAATTCCTACATAATTTAATTTTTAAACTATATTATGCTTTTAATTATTTAATCAAGTTTAACCATGCAACAGAAATCGAGGCTATTAATTTTTAAAGATCGCCTGGGCTTTATCACGAAGTTAAAAAATATAATTATGCCAATCAATCAATCAATCAATCAATCAATCAATCAATCAATCAATCAATCAATCAATCAATCAATCAATCAATCAATCAATCAATCAATCAATCAATCAATCAATCAATCAATCAATAATCAATCAATCAATTAATCGCCTTTTAAAAACGTTTCCATCCGTTCACGCCCTTTGGATCGTGACCGGAACCGATTTTTACCCTGTCGATTGCCATCGATTCCGTCGCGTTATTGGCTATAAAGCCTGTCACGTGAACTTGTTGTCTTCCTGTTAAAGGCTTGGTTTTTGGGTTTTTTTTTTGGTTTTTAAAACCAAAAAACCAAAAAGGTTAGGATTCGTTGGGTTTTTACAAATTTCAAAATTATAAATGCCAAAAATGTCGTCTCTTCAAGTCGTTGGCAAGGGTCAGTATATTCTTTGTTAGGGTCGGTTATGACATCTACGGTTCTACTGTTCTAGTTAATTTCATTTAGAAAACATGCATCTGATTAATTTGAACGGTATTATGGCAATGTTTATGAGTTTTATGATCCGATATAGGAAAATCATGTGACATGCAATGACAAAAATTGCGAGGCGGGCAAAATCCTACCAACTTTTCGTTTTGAAAAACGTCGGGCGTGACTCTATCCACGACCTTTATAAGAATTTCTCGAGCTTACGTTTACGATATGTGAGCGCCATCTAGTGAATCCGAGTGAATCGGCTTAATATTCATGGTGGCAGTCTATCGTATTTTTACGCAGAGTCAGTGCTTGATTTGGTTGTTTTGGGTTGCAGAAAGTTTGAAAACAGAAAAATGGCGGAAGAACAAAGCACTGAGAATCCGATAGACGAATCTGCAAATTTAGCTGAAAATGTGGATCCTGTATTGGAGAAACCGGATTATATTGCAACTGATGAAGGCGAAAAAGACAATCATGGTGACCAGTTAGAGCCGGAGTTGGCTAAACCGACAGAACCTGTTGAAGACCCTCAATATCGCTCACCGGCCGAAGAGCATCAGCCGGGCGAAGAGCATCAGCCGGTAGAAGACACCCCGACTGCCGAGCCTGAGCCCGAGCCAATGGAGACGTCGGTTCACGAAGACCCTGTGCAGCCAGTCGAAGGGGAAGAGGGGGAAAAGAGTTGCGAAACTGATGATGTAATTTATATTTTACTTTGTTTATGTTATGCGCTTCCAGTATCAGACGATTAAGGGGCTTAAGCTTTCAAATATTCTCTAGTGTTAACCAAAAGGTTTATTTTGAAAGACTAGAGTGAAAGATTATGTCCTATTCTATGGCTTACTTATGAATATTAGCATATGTAAATTTAATTGCTTTAAACACAGAAAATTGGTCATTTGCATGCTGAGTACAACCACAGCACTGGAGTTGAATTAAGAAAATGTGTACTTTATTATACTTAGCTAAGTTAGCCTTAACTCGTGTTACCATGTAAAATTCAGGCGAGAATGAGTTAAACTGAGGAGAGATTTTTAGATGTACACACGTACTCAATACATGTTTTGAAATCAGACATGCTGCTAATTTCAGTTCTAAGAACTTTGAGCAAAAGCAAAAAAGTTTGTATTTTACTAAAGCATTTCTGTCAGTTTGGCTCAGATATTTGAATTATTTCATGTGTCAAACATTGAAAGCACGTTTTGACCTGAACGTTTATGTTGAACGATACTTGAAGCGCCATCTGTATAATGGTTCATGTTTTGTGTGGTGACTGTACTGCAGAATATCTTGGCGTTTTACCAACTTGTGAATGCAATGGCAAATGTCAGAGCATGAATTCTGGTTCATCATCTTCTTGAGCCATGTAGCTTGCAAGGAGTGGTTGCTTTGGTTGTGGGATTGCTGTTGTGTTATCAGTGCTTCAGCCTTCAGTGCTTCAGCCAAGAGACCTAGCAACCGACTGGTTTCACTTTGAAGTGAGCACTGATTAGGGTTTAAGGACCAGTATTGTTAACAATGTTGGTTGATTACGTTATGTTACTTTAGTCTTTTCTGCTTGCCATACAGCAACCAGAAGAGGTGAAAAAAGATGAAGGTTCAGCTATCGAGAGTGAGGAGGTGGACAAGACGAGTGCTGAGGTTCTGCCAGCGGAGGCCCCAGTGGAGGCCCCACCGGAGCAGCCAGTGGAGGCCAGAATGGAGGAGCCAGTGGAGGCCAGAACGGAGACCAGAATGGAAGAACCAGTTCCCGAAGAGCCAGAAGCCGTTCGGGTGAAAATCAACATTAAGACCCAGACTGAAACGAGCGTTGTTTCTGTTGGTCCGGATGCGACGGTCGCTGAGGTAGGTTCAAAAGCTGTCAGAAAGATATCTGTTATTTATGTGAGCACTGGGTTTGCATTTGTAAGCTCTGCATTTACTTACTTCTTACTTACTTCTCAGTGTCTGAAACATGCATGTGGTTAACACTAGTGCATGAATACATTGCAGAGGTGGCTTTTGACAGTCTTTCACAATTTTGTGCTATAGGTGAGGACAAAAATGCCTCCCCTTATTCATAAATGATATCTTTTGACGGAAGTGATCATCAAGTATTTTGTCGGAAGTTGCTGCCCCTTGAAAAGTGCCACTGTAGGCAGCCGCCTGTGTGACCTATACCTAAAGCCGGCACTGAATACGTGTTTCTTGCAAGGTCTTGGATTGTACTTCCAACCACCCCAGATGTTGTCAAAAATGTTGACTGCTGTTGTGTTAACACATGGCTTTAAAGTGGTTGTAACTGTGAATTTAGCGAGTTCCATTACTGCCGGTATAAAATGTGCACTGACTGACACACTAACTCAAGCTGCAGTCACATCAATGCTCAAAACGTCAGTCTTCTTAAACTGAAAGCATCATTTCATTTAAATATGTACAGATAAGGTTGAATCCTTATAATAGCATAAAATATATAATATGATTTGGAATATAACATAGTTTAGAATATGGATCCAACCTGTCATTCCAACATGAAATTTCTTTAATTTCATTATGTCTAAGTTTATATATTTAGCAGCATCTATATGGTCTTTGATGTACTGAGTTGTGGTTTGCCAACTTATTTGATAATAAACGAATATATATAATTATATACCTTTACTCCATTTTTTAGAATGTGACCACATGAAGATGAAACTGGGTTATAATACAGTAGGTTGCCAAAGACAGCATCCTAAGGAGGATCTAGCATAGTAACAATGCTGAAGATGGTGACAGTTACAATAACCCGTCCCCCTTGGCAGAACAATTACCAGGGTTGTCTTTGGTTGTAGCTGAAACTTGCAGTCAGCTCAAGCCTGAAGCTGTCCATTGACCGCATCTGCCTGATATTTTCTGGGAAGATGCTACTGGACGAAGAGACGCTGCAAATGCACGACATCTCGGACGATTCGACTGTTTACCTGATTGTTCGACCACGCCAACCTCCGGTATTTTCTCTTTCATTTTGTTATTTATGTAGTGCTGTTAATAAATGACGCATGATCACACTGATGGTTATTATTATTATATTCATTTATTGGTCAAACATCAGATAGACACACCATTATCAGTTACATTGCATATTTTTTTGTATTTGTAATTAGTAATTTATATAGCGCCGCTCACAGCCGAATTCAGTTGCGCTCCCAGTTGAGAACCCCGAGAGAAGAAATATGTTTTAAGGAGAGAGAGAGATGAAGACAATGATCCAGAAAGGAAAGTCTCACGCAAAGTGAAGTGAAGGGCATTCCATAAAGAGGGCCCAATGATGGCAAAGGATCGAGTTTGAGCAATCGTAGTCCTAGCTCGTGGGACAAAGAAGTCAGATCGGTCCAGAGATCTAGAGGCCGATGAGAAGATGCAGAAAGAGGAGGACGAATGACATCCCTGAGGTATTTTGGAGCAAGTCCCAGTTTGGATTTGAGGACCAAAGCAAGGACTTTAAACTGAATGCGGTCAGAGAGAGGAAGCCAATGCAGTTGGTTAACCATGAATGATGATATATGGGAGTATTTAGGAAGGTGAGCAATCAATCGAGCAGCAGTATTGAGAACAGATTGAATAGGGTATAGATGGACCTTGGGAAGACCAATAAGTAGGGAGTTGCAATAATCAATTCTGGAACAGACAAATGCATGGACAATGGATGCCTATATATTATATTATATTATATTATGGATGCATATATATTATAGAGAGCTTAGTTGCACACCATTATTGTGTATGGACTTGCCTTGCACCTTGATTCTCTTATGGGCTACAAGCTGTGCTTGTTATGCTGCAGGGTGAAGGTGTAACCAATTGGCCACTGTATCACACACAGTTAATATAAATTGAAAAGGCATGTTTAGCTGTATGAATGAATGAAACCATTTTGTTGAACTTTGTAACTTGTTCTTTGGGCAGAGGCACTTCAATTCATTTTAGCTTCTTACAGTGAGCATGTTGGAGTGGCTGCATACACCTGAGTTGCTTTTCCTTTAACTGCGTTATAATGATCTGTTTAATAATAATTATAGCAATAATAGTATTGTATAAAAATCCTAAGTCCTGTATGTGGGATCTGGTGTATGGCATAACTTGCTGTTCAGTTCCAGTACATGTTTATTTCCTTTGATGTGCCAGTACCAAATCATTCTGCTTTTTGATAAGGTACTTTTACACTAGTTGCATTTGCTCGTAAGTTGTGATAACTGATAATGCTTGTTTATGTTTTTGTTCTGTAATTGTGTGTTTGTTGCTCTTGCTGCTTGTTGCGTTGTCTTTGCTTATGATGTTTATGTTTGTTTTATGTAGACTTCTGACTCTGGCATTTCGTCATCTTTTCCGTTTGGACCGGTGCAGTTTTCCACACTGGGCACAACTCCTCTCAACTTCACACAGTTACAGCAACAGCTTCAGAAGCAGGTATAACGTGGCGTCCAAACAGTTGCATGACCAGGTTAAGATGGACTGTGTAGTGTGTACCTGTTGGATTTCTAGCTTTTGGATTTCTAGCTTTGCATGTTTGTGTTTGAGAAGACTGGATTTTGATTCCAGTTCAGTATTTAAAGCTAAATGAGGTCAGTTTGGGTAAGTAGTGTTTACTCTGACACCTAGATTATGTTACCTAATTACGTAAGTATAGTTTGTGGGCATTAAATTTAGAGACCCAAAGGAGCTGATGAAAAGTTTCAGCCAGAAACACAAGAACTAATAATTGATATGAATCATTTGTGTTATTCAGGAGCTGATAGATTAAATGTTCTGGTTACAACATTGAATCAGTAACTTTATTGTAACTGGATTTTGATTTTTGATTCATGTATTTAATTGATTGTGAGGTATTAAATAATCATTAATGATTGTAACCCATGTGTGTTGTTGATGTTATGATAGATGATGAACAACCCGGAGATGATTCGGCAGATGGTGGATAACCCTCTGGTGCAGCAGCTCATGGCTAATCCAGCTGTCATGAAGGAGATGCTGATGTCTGTGCCGCAGAGCAGGGAACTGTTGGAGGTACCGAGTTTTGTGATTTTATGGAACATGTACAGTCTTATGTTTAAAATGATGAGTGGATTGCAGTTTCAGCTCCCATCACTCCTTGCTTTGTGTTTGAACTCGACTATGGTAGTCTTCTTCTACATATGGATGCATTATGATACCAGATCTTTAGAAGTCCTCAACAGGAACAATGTGCATTGATGCTTTTGTAGCCATAGCAGGTTTCTATTGGAAGAGCTTTACTGATCTTGAAATGTGAAAACCTGTACTTACAGCTGAATTTGTTTAAAAATTTGGGCATAATATCCTGCTGATTATATTATTATCAGCAGGATATATGCGAGAATGAGCAATGTTGACAAGTGAAGCATGGATGAATGAGAGTGCACAGTAAAGACAATTTGTTTGTTTATTTTTTCAGCGTAATTCTGAGATTTCTGATCTTTTGAACAATCCTGAAGTCATGAAACAGGTAATGTGCTCTCTGGTAATTAAGAACTTTTCGAGAACCAGAAAGTGGATTTATTTATTTTAAACCATAAAGCTTATTTTTTTTTCATTATATTTTTTTCTTGCATAACTCTGTTTTGGTATCTGGTTAATCATCACCACAGGTTCAGAATTTGCTGAATGGTAGTGTTTGAAATAAAGTAACAAATGACGTAGCATGTTACTCTGTTCACGAAATCGGCTGATTGTTTTTGTTCTGTTTGTGTTGTAACCTTCCACCCTAATTAGCATCTCCTTCACATTGTGGAGTACAATACAATACAACACAAATACAACTGGGGCGCGGTGGTATAGGGGTATGTTCGGTGCCTTGCAGCTGGAGGGTTGCGGGTTCGAATCCACCTCAAAGCCGCCGCCAGGACCCTGGGCAAGTCCTTCACTCGCAATTGCTCATGCGCTTCGGCGTGAAACTCCGATTCAGCGTCCGCGCAGTAGTCGGGAGCGCCTCTGAATGGGCAATCTGGTAGGGGCGCTATAACAAGTGTTCAAATACAATACAATACAATACAATTGTTGACTTCTTGCTCTCATAGCTTGTGGGCATTGGTAGAAAAAAAATTTATAGACAATTAATAACAATAGTAATTGTTATTATTCTGAACAATATTTTTTAATTCCTGCTATTAATTAGACATCTTTCCAAGGGAAATGAATATTGATATAAGGATTTTCAGTACAGCTTGCTGAGTACTAAGCTGTGACATTACTCAGATATGGGATGGGTATTGTATATTCATAAAATGAGTTTTTTATTTAGACGCTTGACATGGCTCGAAATCCTGCTGCATTGGAAACCTTATTAACACAAGTTGAGCAGGAGAGAGCAAACAACGCTGCTGACGTAAGATTGGGGTTTCATGTTATACTTACAAACTGTTGTGACTATTTGTAAATAGCTCAATTACAAGCTGTAACTGTCTGTAAAATAAATGCAGCTATATAGTTATTGTAAAGTGAGAGTTTCTTTAACTTTCTTGGAAAAATTCGTATTTGTTGTACATATCTTGGATTGCATTCATAGTTCAGTCAGCATCACTTTTATTGTTTATCAGTAATTAATATTAATCCTTTTCAGTTACCAGTATATATGATTGTCATTATTGTTGTTGGCATTATTATTTGAACTTGATTTAAATCTATACCTCAGGATTTGAGATGAATCAGATTAGGACAAGGAAATTGTCTGGTAATTCAGTCCTCATCTTCAGGATTGCCTCAGAGTTATGTTATTGATACTGTGATTACAATTGATATTTACTATTATTGTTGCTTAACAGTTTAACCATGAGCGTGTACTAAAAGTGACTGGGGAACCAATGCAGCTCGTCATTAAAGTGTTAACGGTGTGTTCCGGATTTGTGTGCTTTTAGGGATCAACTCCTGCAAGTGTGCCAAGCGGTTTAAATATTCCAGGATTTAATTTAGGAGCCAGTAAGTGGAAACCATGTTTTTCAGTATTCTATTTCGTAAGGTCTTTAGCCTGGTACCTTTATACATAAAGACACGTACAATGAGTTTAATGCCTTTAAGGCAACAGTACCTCTCCAAAAAAGCTGCAGACATGACCCTGTTAATCATCTAAACGAGTGTGTTTTTAAGGCAGAACAGAATCACATGCAACAATGGATTCAGTCTGGTGGATGAGAATAAGTAGGTTTTTGACCAGCTGCATCATTAGCATACTTCTGGAGTAATGTAATATTTCTTTCCTGAGTTGATTCATGAATATAAGATATTGATATTTATAAACGTTTTCATTATTTAAATGTTTTTATTTAGATTACATTTATAACTTTTCAAAATATATATGTCCACTGTCAAAATGTGTTTAGGTTCTACTATGCCAGAGTCAATCACCCTGCTTCAGCAGTTGGCAGGAAATCCCCAGGTAGTTCAGCAGATGCTCCAGGCTCCTTATATGCCGACAATCATGGAGGGTTTGGCTAAAAACCCTCACTGGGCTCAGCAGGTCAGTTGCTCCTGTCTCTTCTGTTGCCTCGGTCTGTTTGCCACACAAAGCCTAAAACTCAGTTTTACATATTTTAAAATTATATATATATATATATATAATTTGCATAATATGCTAATATCTGTATATTTGTATATGTGAAAAGGTGTCTATTAAATTGAGATTATACGTGTATCATATGCATAATCAATATGTAATTCTACACGAGCACACACACACAAACACATATATAAATTTTGAGAATGTACTCATATACTTTTTGGGGAATTTTGTTTGCGTACTCATGTCGAGTGTTTTATGCTTATGTTGTGACTAACATAATTATTTACTTTATGAATTGGATAAGGTTTTTCCTTGATTATTATTTGCCTCTATCAGCTTTAGTCCTGATGATTTTATTACTGTCTGTTTGCTTCGTCTGTTCTCAGATGATTTCACAGAATCCGCTTTTCTCCGGAAATCCACATCTGCAGCAACAGATGGCAGTAATGATGCCATACTACATTCAGCAGGTACCTTAGATGAAGTATATATATATGTCTCATTTCTTGTTCTGACTGTTTTCTAGTGTCTAGATTTGGATTTTATTTATGCATTAGTCACCATCAATCAATGCCTTTTGCACAATACTGTGCCATCGTGCTACAATGAAAATCTTTCGATTAAGTGATCTTGCTATTATGAAACTGGTGCACGCTGTTAAGGCTTGCGTGTAAGAAGATCCAAGCTTGCGTGCCAGAAACAGCACATGAAAAAACCTTTGGGTTTATGGTAAGTTGCATCTGTTTAGAGCTGCTTGAAGGCCATGTATGTGTTGGTGAATTTTATAGATAAATTAATGGTGCTATATAAATGTGTAGTTACATAGTGTTTCCGTTAGGGTCAAAAAGAGGACGTATTTACGCCCTGACCTAGAATTTTTTAGACGTAGCGCATTTGTTCCAGCTATTACACCGAAAAATTTGGACATTTTTTACGGACGTTAAAGAGGCCATTTGGGTGTTAATGGAAACACTGGTTACATATTTAATATGTTGTTTAACTCCAGATGCAGAATCCCGAGATGCAGACCCTGATGACTAATCCAAAGGCACTTCAGGCGATGCTCCGAATCCAACAGGGAATGAATGTTTTACAGTCGGAAGCGCCAAACCTTGCATCTAGGTGAGCCAGTTATGGTGTTGGGGTTTGACACTTAACAGTGAACTAATCCTAATGCATCATGCACATTTGACTGCTGTTCAAAGCCGTGTCGCCCGTAATGTAACATTTGTCCGGTAGCTGGCTTACTCATGTCACATTGGCACTTCAGCCAAAAGTTCTTCAGCCCAGAACAATGCCTCTGAGAACTACATGTGGATAGAGGTTTGTGATAATTTATCTGGTACTTTACGATAACCTTCCTCCCGTTGCACGCATTGACTGTAAAATGGTCTGACCACGGTCCTGAAATCTGAAGTTGCTTTACTGATAACCAACGGTCTCATAACTGACAATCGTGTCTGCATCAGCAGAGAACTTGGAAGTAGCCTTATGGATCACACTGTACAGTTGTGTAATTACAGCAGAAGGTTGTGTCTGTGGTAGCATCACTGGAGGGATAACCAGCATGTAAAGAGCAAGGACATTCATTGTATCTGGCCGAAAAGTATGGAATGCTCTGCCTGTTGCACTTTGTCCGGTTACCAGCATATTGGTGAACCTTCTGAGGTGCTGGAGACTCGTCTGTTTGTTATTTTCGATTAATGTTAGCTAATTTAGCCCATTTTCAGCACATTTGATTACATTGTCTTGTGCTGTACAAATTCACTTATAATAATAATACATGTAATAACAACAACTCAAAGGTCAATTTCTTAGATACATGTACTGGTGAAAGATTAATGTTAGTTCAAACTGGTGTCCATAATACCAGAAGCACAGTTATTTTATAAGATGGTTGTATGTTTATCTAATTACTACTATGACTGTTGGGTTGATTCTTGCAGTGTCGGCCTTCCATACCTTTCTGTCCCATCATCGGCTGCTTCCTTTGGGGCGATGCCTTTCCCAGCAGATGCGGGAAGAGCGGCTACTGGCATCCTAGGAGCTCAGTATGACCCATTCTCTGTCATGATGTCACAGATAATACAACAGATGGCAAACAGGCAAATGGTATGTCAAACATAATCAAATAATGTTAATATTTAAAGAAATGTTAACATTCGAAACATTTCATGTTAATGTTTAAAACTTTTGAAGTTAGCTACTGCGTGATTTAAATTGTAAAGCGGCGTGTCTTCCTGCTTGATGCATAATAAACAAATATATCATCATTTCATCCTATCATAGTTTTTGAGTTTGTAATGACTGCCGTTATTGTGATCTTATGGTGTTGCTGCTCTGTCATATGTTGGTGTTAGTTGTCCGTTATGTTAATATATGAAGCATTTTAACTTCATATTATGTTTGTGCTTTGCAGACTCAACCTCCTGAGCAGCGTTATCTGGAGCAACTGGATCGTCTATCATCAATGGGTTTTCCTGACAGAGAGACCAACCTACAAGGTTCATGCTTTCTACAGCTATGTCATCTTGAACATTAGTTGGAACCAGTGGTAACTGTAATTGTAATTACAACGATTTATATGGCATCATTGATCACAAGCTACCTCTAGGACGCTTCACAAAATGGTCTACTGTCAACGCAAATGTTAATTTTCGTGGTTACATAATAAGTGCGTTTTAACTGTTTTTTTAAAAGAGATACAGCGGTGTCTACCAATGGAGGAGAACGAACTCCCACATTTGCCAGAAGTAGGGGTTAACATTTTGGGCACTATCTTAATACAGTTCTATTATGTTGTATTGTATGACATTGAGAATGTATGACATTGAATCTGGTTTTGACTAAACCTTTAGAATTTTTGCATGTCCCTGGAAATTTTCATTGTGTAGGCATGTTAAAACACTGGTAGGTACACAAATGAATAAAATTGGCATAAACTGTTCTTCTGAGTATTTTGTTATGTGTTTTGCTGTAGTTCTTATTGGAACGTTTGGAGACGTGACTGCCGCAGTGGAACATCTGATGAGAGCAAGAAACATTTAAAGAATTCGTCGTCTGTTCATCTTTTGTGCTCATTCATCTGTCTTTACACAACAGTTTCATACAATGAATCGACTCAAAATTTAAATGACTGCACGTCCATTCAGTTGTTGACTTTTCTGTAATTCTTCAGATGGTGGGAACAGAGATAAACATGTTGAGAGTTTGTTGTTCAAGCGCAAGAGTTCTTGATACATTTCGTAGGATTGAGATAGTCAGATAAGTCATTTATGCGTGAATAAAGTAAAAGATGTTTTTGTATACATGTCACGAGGCATTTCAAGAATGTAAACTTAAGAACAGTTAAAATTTCATTTATTTACAGGTCATAGGAGGATTCGAGTATCTTAATTAGGTCATAGGAGGATTCGAGTATCATAATTAACAATCATAAAAAGTTCAAATTCCAAGTATACAATTATACATGTTACATGAAGTTGTTAGACGGTTATGTTAACTAATAGGACAGTCAAATTTCATTTATTTGTGCATGTTGCAATAAAATTTTGAAGGTTTCTGTACTAAGCATTCTGTATTAAGCAGTACTGTCCTGGAATGCTTTCAATAGCCGTTATTGATACCTATTGATTTCTCATACATAGTGGAAAAACAAAAATCAAAACGTCTTGATTACATTGGTGAATGATGGACATTGGTATTACATGTACTACTAGTACCACTACTGCTGTTGCTGCCGTTACTTTTGCTATTAGCATTGGTTTTAGAGAACCTCTTTTTGTTCAACTGTTTAAGTCGTGGAGTGGATACTCTTAGTTGCTTCATAGATGATTAATTTTGGTAGTTTGGTTAACTTGAGTGGCTATCAATGGCCATTAATTGCAGTCAAGAGCAAGTCTGTAGATTTCATTGTTGACCCTTCAATGATTATACATGTAGCTTGCCAACATCAATTATAATTTGTTCAATGGTTCTCAACATGATTAATGTAGGCCCACACGTTTTTTTTATCGACCGTATCAATCATGTATTCGTTTATTGTGTAGACAACAGGCATAACACTAGGTGTACATAGAAAAAAAAGTAGATCGTATAGTTTATAGTATGAAGTAATAGCTTAATAAGAGTTGAGGATAACATACAAGATATAATATTTCGTGAGTCTTTGTCGGGAAGGTTAAAGTTATGACCCTGAGAAAATAGGGGTGAAATGAAATGTTGGTTAGGGACAAGACATCTGAATGAATCATTCTCATTTAACAGATCGGCTTTGAAGAGTGAATAGTATGGCCTTGACTCGCCTCATGTTGTTCACTACGGCTGCCCGTTTGAATGGGTTCAACACCATTTAAGGTCTCCGTGTACAGACATTCAAATGTCGGATATAAGCCACCATAAATATAATTATGTAACCGGCATCTTCAGGCACAGTGGCGCCTTGACGTATGCCAATATAGCTAACCGGACAGTGACGAGATTAATTATTGGTTAGATATGGAAACGACAAGAGAGCAGTAAGGACCAACGAAGTCAATCGAAACGTAAGTTTTACGAGTGGGACTTGTCTACGGTGAAGTGCTCTTCATTAGCACCTATCTTGCCCAACGCGGCGTCAAATAATGGACCTATACGTCCTAGCCTATAATAGTATTATGTTCAGAAATAAATCATTATAAGTCGATTGGAGTTTTTGGAAATCTTTTTGCAAGCTTCTGGATTTCTGAAGCGGATAAACTGGAATTTAGGTTTTAAGACGCGAAACGACTGTAAGACTAATTCGCAATTTTAAAGAACAACAATTTTATGTGTTACACAAATGGAAACTACGGCTGACGAGTGTCAATTCGAGTCGACGCAGAAAGGAAGACGTGTTCTGTTAGCGAATAAAATGTGTCAGTTTCGCTTACAGCGTGAGTTCGCACAGATGACGCTGGGACATCATCAACAAATCAAGATGATAAACATCGAGCAGAAAAGTATACGCAGACGACACGAAGCCATCTTGAAACGCAAGAACGAAATCGAAGAAGCAAAAAGAATTTCGCTTCCTAGTCCTACCCGCGTGTCCATACAGCCTCACCGGCGTCTCCATTCTTCTGCGGGACTGTCAACGTCAGTTCATGTATACACCACAGATGTGGCACGCACACCAATTCGGCCCTTTAATGTTGGCCATCCGACGGATGTTTCGTCCAATTCAGCCGTTAAAATGACTGAAGTGACTACGTTTGGGAACAGCAATATACCTAGGCCTATTCGTCTGCGTCGTTTTCACTCGTACGCTGTTCCTCCCAGGTCATACTCTGATCTTGCTGAAGGATCCCCTAGGGCCGTAATTCGTCCACAAATTAAGCGATCGTACTCTAATCTGCCGCAATCATCCTTTTCTCTGACAGAGTTACCGAGGAACGTTTGTCCACATCCTGTAAATTCGTCCGTGTCTTCTGCTTCCCTTAGGCTGGCCTCAGACCCAGAAGTTGCTACGCCCGAAATATTGAACTCTGGCCGTGATTCAAATGAGTTGCCTACAATAACCGTACAAAGGGAAGAGAGAGACTCTTTGTGGAATACGAAGTCTTTGGCGAAGAAAACTTCCGGTCGGCGTTTCGGAGTTTCCGGTTGGGGGGCAGAGATGTTTGGCGTCTGCTCCGAAAATAATAAACTAAACACAGACAGTAAATGAATACAAAGTTAAAGACATACTTTTTGCCAGTTTTATAGATTGGTTCAGAATTTCTGAATTGGAGTTTACAGAGGTTAACATCAAATTTTACGTTTATACGACTTCAGTGCGACTCGTGCGTAGCGTATAAGACGCTGAATGTGAGCTATCGTCTACTAATTAGGCTGTCTCTGGTTATCTCAAAAAGTTCGGCTAATCACTGTAACCAGGAATAGCCATGCATGACTGTTCACACACAGAGAACTTGACTAGGCTGAAATTCCGAGGAACATTTGCACACGTAAACTTAATAGTAAGTTTTAGTTACTAGGCTACAGTAGGTATACATAAGCTTTGAACTTATAGTGTTGGTATCTCTCCATTCACTGGCCAGTTCTGTTTGAAATTGTTCAAGCTCATTGTAGATATGGTAAAGTCGCATTTTACGTTGCTAAATTATTCTAATGTCTTCGCCAATGCCGTTCTTGACGTTGGTAACTAGAGTGGAAGTCTATGTTGTGCATCTTCGGGGACTATCATCAATCCAGCTTCCATATTCAGCGAGAGATTTTTTCATCAATCGACAAGAAAACGTTTCACATTTGAATTTGCTTTAAACTAGTTTTATCAATGCAACTTCTCGAGGCAACATTTGACGTAAAAAATCAATATTTTCATCAATGCAATTTTTTATTTAAGCAAAGATATATTCTCATGGATCCCGCTTCTAATTACGGAAACAATTATTTTCATCAATGCATTTATGGTCCGCTTCTATTGAATCGAAAACTTAATTTCATCCATCCAGCTTCTATTTACTTGGAAAAATTATTTTGATCAATCCAACTTCAATTTTGAACACAGGAATGTTTTCATCAATCCCACTTCCATTTAGAGAAACAATATATTTAATCAATCCAGCTTCCATTTTAAAGTGATAATATCAAATAATTTAGCAACGTAAACTGCGACTTTACCGTAGATATTACAAACTGGTTTCGGTGTTGTTAATTTCTTAGTTTGTACTTGTTTCATTTCAGGCCGATTTTTACAGTATGTGTTTATGCCATTGTTTTCTTGTAATTTATTTAAGTGCTATGCTTAATATACAGACGATTGCATAACTTGAGCTCTGAGTTATTTATCTTGACAAAAAACATGAATGATTGTTAAATAATAACTTGTCCTGCTTGTGGATTGCTGTGGTCTGTTTACGACTTTGCTGAATGATCCTTGGAAGTTGGACCATGGGACCATTATTCTGAGGAGCTTCTGTATACTTTCAGAGCATGTAGTCAAGGGTGTTTTTTGTGTTTCCTTTGCTTTTATGTCTTTTAATTGTAAATATCAGCATTTGGTATTGGTAAGTTCTTAGCTTTAAAGTTTGCATTGGAAGTTTTGTACAGTTTAATTGTGTTTGCATGTTATTGTTAGTTAAGAATTTATTCTTTCCTAGTGTTATGTGGGTGTTTTCATATACATTCTGTGGGTTTGTCATATGGCTTTGGTTTATTCTGTTTAATATTTCTTTCCAGCTGAAGCATTACTGTTTAGTATAAGGCTGGGACATTACTCTTTATCATAAGTGTTGCTGGGTAGCACACTGAAAAAAGTTCTTACAAGAAGTTTCTTGAAGAAGTTTGTAACTCCTTTACGAAAATTAGAGCTGTTTTAGGCCTAAGTAGTTGAAATGATAGAATTCACATCATAAGACAGAATTTGAATATAGTATGTAATAATTTAAATTGAACTAACACATTTTACACTATAAAATGCACTATATATTTCTGAAATATAGGGTTTTGTATATAGCCTTGGAAACAAACAACTGTGTAATATATGAACACTTCCGGAATTTGTGTAAAAATATGGCAATTAGTCATTCTTTACTGAATTCAATTTGTGAAATTTAATAGAACGTTCATGGATCGATTTGATAGAGTGAGCACATGAGAGATCCTGCATATCATTGTTTCAATTTGATGCGATTCAGTTTACAGTGGAAAACCCGAGATGTGCCACGGCAGCCACGCTGACCTCATTTGGATAACATTCTGTGGGAATTAGGTTATGTAACCAATCTAACATATTATGCTGTTAGCAGAGGGGGGGGGGTGCTGAACAAAGGAACAAAGGTAATTTATTCACATACATGTTGCCTTCATCTGGATGAGGATGATACCTGTGCATGTGGGTGTGCATATGTATATATATATATATATATATATATATATATATATATATATATATATATATATATATATATATATATATATATATATATGGGCGGACCTCTGTGACATTACTCAGCTAAACTGATCAAATTTTGGTTCCATCCCACTGTGTTTGATATCTCATGTGAACACATGTGGCAGTGATTCATGATCCTCATTTTATATCATTATCGGCCATTATCCAGGGATGCTGGCCAGAGCCGGTACGAGGAACAGCATAATTTCCTGTCTGATGATAATATGGTTGGGAGAATTGCATCTGATGCTATTTCTGCTTATTTCGCACCTGAAACGAATTCATCAGTCACATTTTGTGTGTCTCAATATTTCTGCTGTTACTTTGTATGACATGTAGTTTTTACTAAGGACATTTGCAGAGTATATAGGTGGCTTGTGGTAATCACTCGATCATTCATTACAGAGTTATAGATTGAAGATAGAGAGGAGCAGGATTAGTTAAATTGCTAATCGAATAGAATTAGAATTAGGTACAAATATTTGATTTTTCAATCTAGGACTGAAATTTGCTAATTGATTAGAATTGGAATTAGCTGTTTGTCTAGTAGAGTTGCTGATCTATTAGTTAAATTGCTAATTGATTAGAATTAGAATTAGCTACTGAAATTGAAGAATATTTCACTTGAATGCAAGTGCCATGACTACATTACTTATATTACATTACATTGCATGCATTACTTATTCAAGAGATTTCAATCTAGGGCTTGAACAGTCCTTACATGGGGACCTTTAATGGTGTGGCACCCGTTCAAACGGGTAGCAATAGTGAATGTTCGAAAGGTGCACAATAAATGCATTGATTCATGCATGACATATACAAGTTGTATGACGCAACTCATGTGTTGTGCTACTTGTGCATTGTTGTGGTGCTATAGAAATAAAGACTTTTAGATGTTAGTTCTAAGTAATTGCAGTAGAGCAGAACTTCCTTTCAATGTTCATTCACAGCATTGATGTAGCACCTGTTTAATAATTACTCAGAGCCCTGCCACCAGGGATTTCATTTGGGGGGCATTTGCCCCTGAATTTGATGGAAAAATCAACTATTTGTACCGTATGTATGTCAATGCATTTGATGAAATAATATATTTTGATTCATCACTAGGAGTCTAGGACAGCAGAAAATCAAACTTAGTAAGAAAAAAGAACAGGATGAAAACATGTTAGATCATTTAACCACATGCAGTTTTGCACATGTAGACTAGGTACAAAACTTACAAAGCTGGCCTAGTTTGGTCCCCATAAAATTTTGTTGTCCCCCTCTGAGAAACTGAAATGACGTCGCTATCTGCCACTGCAAATCTGGCAAAAGAAAACAGTTTTCTTCACTATTTCACAGATGAGGTTGTGTGTGTCTCTGTGTGTGTCTGTGTGTGTGTGTGTGTCTGTGTCTGTGTGTGTTTGTCTATCCGCCGCAGTAGGGACCCTGGGCAAGTGTGTCTGTATGTGTCTGTGTGTGTTCGAGTGTATGTGAGTAAGTGAGTGAGTGAGTCTGTCTGTGTGTGTCTGTGTCTGTGTGTGTGTCTGTGTTTGTCTGTGTGTGTGTTCGAGTGTACATATCAGTAGCTACCATATACCACAGAAGTATGCATGCATTGCATGTATCTGGACTTTTATATAGTGTCTTTTATGGACCTCTTAGAGTTTATATAAACGGTACTTAGGCGAGCAGAAATGTCATGCAATGCCAAGCCAAATGTACACGTGTGTATGTGTATATATATATACATTTATGTAGCACTTTTACAAACCTTTCGCTGGTGCTGGTAACCTGAACTTTAAAGGGCCTGAGATTTTTCTAGAGTGGGCCCACATTCTCTTGCACATATCTTATTTAGTTATGATCACAGTCTCCTTTAACACTTTAGAGAGAGAGAGAGAGAGAGAGAGACAGACAGACAGACAGACAGACAGACAGACAGACAGACAGACAGACAGACAGACAGACAGACAGACAGACAGACAGACAGACAGAGACAGAGAGAGAGAGAGAGAGAGTGTGTGTGTGTGTGTGTGTGACTGTGTGTACTAAAAGTGACTGTGAAACCAATGCAGGTCGTTGTTAAAGTGTTAATAAAACAGAACATTGTTGTAAATTCAAATGTACTTTCTGACTTGTTGGTAACTCCCCATGTAGGATCTGAACGACGCCGCCCCAAAAGTTTGGTTTGGCTGAGGTCACTGGAAAGCAGTGCATATGTCAGTCTTATGTGCAGAATGGGAAAATTGTTTAATAGTACTTTAATGTGCAGCTATGTCTGCAACACAGGATTCTAAATATCAGTACTTGATCCTGAAATTCATTGTATCGCATGAACTTCTATGTATTTAACTTCTTTGTTAAATTTGCTAAATTCATTGTATACTTTAGACTTTGATCAGAGTGCATGCTGTACTTTATCAGCATTATAAGTAAGTACTGGAAGTTGGACTTAAAGCTGGGGCTGTGATAGATATGGCTATAGGTGGACTTATTTCGAATAGTTATTTATATTGGATCTGCACAATCAGTCAGATAAACTCTGCCCCAGCAGGTCTTGCAGTTTGGTAAACCTACTCACTGCTTGAGACAATATTTGGGTAACATATATAACTTTCATCCTTGGTACATGTTGTTTTATGACTGAATAGATGGCCCTGATGCATACTGTAACTGCATTTAGATGCTGCTAAACCTACATGTAAGTCCATATTATACACTGATTTTGCATCCAGTGCTGTTAGGCTTATTATGTTAAAGTCTAGGGCTCTAGGCTGTATAATATACATTGCGGTGAATACTATTATGTGGTACCAGCGTCCATATTGTACAATGAGGTTTGCAGTCATGTACATACAGTTACATGTACACAGAATTCCATATTGCTTCGAAGTCCAGAGTAAGGAGCAAGTGTTCTGATTATGGATAATTAGTAGAGCGTGACACTGTGTGTACCAGCCACAATAGGAGCACAGCGCTTCTCAAAATGAATATGAATCACGGCTTTGGACAAACCGTTGTATGAATATCACCCAACGCCCAAGCAACTTTTGCTTTGAATAAGTGTTTCCTCGGCTACCAGTTAAACTTACGTTTGTTTTAACCTTTGATACGTTATTTTCGTAATAGTTTTGTGGCGTATATAACGTATCTGTTGTGTTATTAAGGTAAATTTTTTATTTCTTCATTTTGAATTTAATTTTCCAATTTAAAACAGTCATATTTATCACAGTTGCTATCTTAGTCGGATGTAAAATGGTGATAGCTGTGAAAAATGATAATGACTAAGATGATAATGATCGTGAATTCGTGATAATGACCACGATAAAGGGAAAGATGTTGATCATGATATAGTTCATGATGAGAAAGACATAATGACGTAGTTGAAATGATTAATGATTAATGTGAACATGATGGTGCTTACGATGACAATAATTCACAATGATGATGATGATGATGATGATGATGACGACGACGACGACGACGATGACCATGATGACGACTACGACGACGATGATGATTGCGACAACAACGACAATGATGACGATGACGAGTATGATAATTGATAGAGTTTAAACTTTAAAGGAACAGAAATGGTTACGGATTTTGGTTAAATGAGTGTATTAGATCTGTTAAAGCCCGAAGTAGAACTTTAGTCTTGCTGATTAAGTCACCAGTAAATGCCCGCCCTTAAAGACAACCAGATGGCCATACAAAATACATCCAAACTCCAATGAGTGCACAGTAAATGGAGTCACACTTGTGTTGTTTTTTAAACTGTCCTACTAGGCTGGTCTGTTGCTTACTGAAGTTTGGCTTGGCATTTGAGTTGTCATCTGAAATAAAATATGTGGATGATGCTTGGGCAGATCACATCTAGGCCTCGTCATCAGATTATCAGAAGGAGTCTTGATGGGTATAATTGGGTGGGAGGTGGACAGGAATTTGGAGAATCTGGTTACACATAGAGAAAGTTAATGAGTGCACTTAATTAGGAACTGACTGGCATTCTTTTGTGTTTGATTGTTATATAGTACTGGCACTTTTAAGTATCCGTGCCTGTGCTATATATATATATAATATGCCTGTGATGTGATACAATCCAATATATACAGTTCCAAATGGCTATAAAATGGCCAATGTCCGTCCTATGTGGATATGTGGATGGATGGATGGATGGATGGATGATGGATGAAAGGATGGGCCCGCAGATGGATGGATGGATGGACGGATGGATGGATGGACGGATGGGTGGATTAATGGATGGATTGATGAAAGGATGGATGGATGGATGGATGGATGGATGGATGGATGAGAGGATGGGCCCGCAGATGGATGAATGGATGGACGGATGGATGGATAATGGATTAATGGATGGATAGAGAATGACTGATATTCTATATTTCAAGACTTAATTAATGGTATAATACAGGGTTCATCACCTAAGTCAGATCCTATTACGTGCTTACCACCATTGTCTGCTTATCAATGCAGATAAAGAGGGTTTGAAAGGTCCTGTTCCATTTCTGCTGCCAACCTCCTTTGGCTCTTCACAAGACTTATAGGAGACGCTGGTTCCATTCTGCTTCTTGATGCCAAGATAACTAAAGGACATGAAGGACATCCTGCATAAACAAAGCCTGCTTTATTGGACTAACATAATTGGCTACCTTGAGTTAGTTGTACAACGTCTCTGCCTAGCGCCATACACACCCTGAGGGAATTACAAACAATTTATGTCATGGCAGAGCATAAAATAGTATCCACTAATAGACATATAACTCCATTGGCAGAAATCTTGGCTAGGCGACAGTGGGCAACCTGAGACAGCTTGGAGCTCATTAATTTTCTGCAATTCTGAATTTAGTGTCTGGATGTTTTAGTCACTAGTGTGGTTGGACACAGGCCTATTATGTAATGCAATACTCTCTCATACCAAGTGCACGTCTGACTAGTATGTATGTTCTGTCAGATAGATTCTGTGACCTATTGGCTGATTGTAAGTGTGAATAACGTGGAGTTGTTGAAATTATGTATAGCAATTCATACACAATTTTAGCAGTAATTGGCACTAAGGGATAAATGAACACTCATCAGTGAACTGATATATGCGTCTGGGTGTTCACTGTATCTGTATGTATGTATATGTATGTGTGTGTGTATATGTATGTATGTCTGTATGTATGCATGTTATGCATTCGTATATTCGTTTTTTATTGATAAAACAATCCGACAAAAAACCGCAGAAATGCTCACATGAATGATAATGGATCATTAAAAGTACTTATACATTTTTAAAATAAACTAGTAAATATTTTTATATAAGGATCTGGGTATAAATTGAGAGTTGTCTTTGGGTGGGAGAGTATGGTTGTGTGCTCTAGGTCTTAATTGGTGAAAGGAGAGGGGTTGGAGTGGAGGTATACGAGTTGGTGAAGTACATGCTTGGGTACATACATACATACATGCATTTATGTATGTAAGTATGCATGTTATGCATGCATGTATATATATATGTATGCATGTATGGAGTTTTTAATCAGACCTATTCTGGATTTTAATCAGTAAATGCCAACAGCCAACATCGAAGAAAGTCTGAGCTTAACTGTAAATCAACGAGAGTAATGCAAGCCACTAAGTTTCTTGCATTTCTGTCGGCAAGAGTAAATCAACCGAATGATTTCTGTTTTTGGGGCTAAAGGGCCACCTTCTGCCTTCACCCCGGTGGCATTCTATCTCACAAATTATCCTTTTTTAATCTTCAGAATGTATCTAGAGCTACTAGTTACACCCATCTCCTCCACATGCTCTCGATGACTCGGCTTAGCCCAAGTCACTTCGTTTTAGATCAGTCAGTCTATATAAATAGCCATATGCATTGCTCGTAGACAGTCGGCACCGGCTTAGTTATTAAAGCTCAATCTATGGCATCTATGTCATGGTTAAAACTCTAAAACAAATTTCCTATCAACATCAATGGCCTTGATGTTGTAAGATGTGGTATGTTACTGTATCCAGTCCACTTTTAGAAAGTACTCATCAAGGTTCTCGTAAAAACATACTTGCATAATAAATAATGCACATAACCATAAACCATAGCCATAAATTTTTTAAATAAACATATGCATACATACATGTATATATTACATACATACACATACGAACACATATACATACATTCATACATTTACGTGTATGTACACACAGACAAATCACAGGGACGAGGGGACAAAAGGGAAGGGCTTAGAGCTTTAGCCCCAAAACCTGCAATCCATGCATCCCCTGCATACATACATACACATACAAACACATATACATACATTCACACATTTACGTGTATGTACACACAGACATACATATGCATACAGACTTAGATTTGTGAATGTGTGCATGTATACATACATACATACATACATACATACATACATACATACATACATACATACATACATACATACATACATTTATGCACACATTAGATTAGGTTAGTTTAGGTCTGTTAGACCTTTATCCTATACTATAGGCCAGCGCTTCCCAAACTTTTCAGTGTCAAGGACCAGCACTGTCCAGCAGTAATTTTCCCACTGCAGGAGGACCGGTGCCAAATTTATTAATTATTTCTCTTCTTCGTTTTTGGTCATCTAAATTCCTCAAATATGTATTAAATTGATTTGAATGCATGTTTAGCCAATTCTATGACTCTACTGCCCTTTAAATGCTAGCCTAATAAGTGTTTTTGTTATGACTTTAAAAAATATAATAGCCATTTCTTGGTTCCGAGACAATTTGAAGAAGTTCTTTATTCACAGTGCGGACCGGCAACTGAGGACTTGCGGACCAGCACTGGTCCACGGACCACCATTTGAGGAAGCACTGCTATAGGTTTCAAGAAGTTCAAGGACAGCTACAGGCTTTGAAGTTACAGACAAAGAAATACTTGTTTTTTTGGCTTTAACGGTGGGTATTGAGTATTAAGAAGAAAACAATTAGGCAAAATATTAACCATCCAACAAGGTTTGCAGAGATGTATGTCCATCTGAGTCTTTTTTGTGCTCGCATATTCGCTCCAATGTTTTTGCCAGCCATTAGTTGGTGGAGAAGCTGTAGTAGTAGCGGACCACCCTTCCTCATCAATCTTGGAGCCATTTGTCAAGGACTCAAACATGAAGCAAATATATTACTCAAGGTGTTTGATCAATTGTACAGCATATAGATTCAAAATAATGCCAAGACTTTTCTGTAAATTTTATTTAAATGAATTTATATAGTGCCTGTTTGAGGCTGTTTCAGATAAAAAAATTAGAAGCACGACTCAAACAGTCCACCTAAAAGTGCAAGAAAGTACAACACCCCATTCAGGTAAACATAACACAATAAGTTGAAGGAGTGCCAACTACTGCTATAGATGCTGGAGAAGTTAGAAAGCAAGAAGGGTTTCAAAAGCTGTGAGCTGATACTGAACAAAGCAGTTATGTTTCAGCCTTGTAATATGTTGATACTTTGTTTCAGCCATATAGGCTCTTATCACTTAACAGTTGGACAATTAATATTCTTTACACATCTGCACATGTTTTGCCTAAGGCTGCGCTAGTCGGCCATGCTCTCCCTGCAACGTTTTTCATGATTATTTATGAAGCATCTGATGTTAATGTATTTCACCAATCCATCCAGCCACCCATACTTCCATCCATCCACACACACATCCATCTATTCATCCACTTATCAAGCCATCCATCCTTCCATTAATTAATTATTACCTATAATTCATTCCTTCACTCAGAACACTTATTAAGTTCCTTTCCCTCTACTTGTTCTACTTAGACAGTCAAGAAACTATTGTATGGTTGTTGAACATTTTGGTTAGCTATTTATATAGTGTTTGCATTTCATTTTAAGATCCTTCAACCTTGGAATGAACTATACCCAAGTAGGCACTTAATAAGTAAACTATTAATGCCTTATGCCCTGTTCGCCTTCTTCTTTAGCACCAGATAATCTCCCCGGTTTTACTCTCCAGATTCTGGCCTAGCTCAGGAATTTACCATACAACCTAGCACTGGTCATAGCACAGGTGAATTAGCTCCTCTTCGTAACACAACTTTTATGTGATGCCGAGAAGTTTGAAGATTTATATTCCATTACATTACTTTACATAGGCCGATAATTAAAGTCTTATTCTCTCTGTATATATGATTCTGGCTGATTCAGTGGACTTTGTTCTCTGGCACTGCACGGCAGACTTAGCATGCAAGACTTAGTATGCATTATGTGTTGGCTAGTCCGCCCATTGATTTACAGCAAATGATCTGTCGTTGATTGTGTCAATTTGTGTGCCTTGAATATCCAGCCGGGCTGATGAGCCAGAGCTGTTGATTTAATTTCAGACTGTTAGGGCAGCCTGCAGTCTCATCATTAAAAGTCTGTACTGGAAGATGTCAACACTTAGCAGTAACTTAATTAATTTCCAATGTGTCGGTCCTGGTGACAGACACACGCGCAGACAGACACACTGCAGACAGACACAGGCCACATACATGGCATTTTTATATGGGAATTCATGGTTTGAAATTGCTCTTGCCATAACTGATTAAGGGACTGTTGTAAGCGGACTTGGTGCTTGGAATACTGAACTGGATTACTGAGGAGTTGGATCGATCACCTGCTGTTTTTTGCAGGATTTATGGGCTTATGGCAACACTTTTGGTACCAATAATAACGTGGGTAGGCTCGTAGGTAGCCCACAGTTTAGTAAGCTATTAATTAACCCACTGTTGACATCTCATGACCTCCGAGGGTATAATAGCACGCTGAATTAAGATGAGTAATAATACAGATGGACTTTAAAATGGTGACTGTTTTCCCTAGTGAATGCTTTGTTGTTTGATGTACGTAATAACTTCGATAAGCTATTAGTTGACTGTTGACATCGCTTGACCTCTTTCTCTATAATAACACACTGAATTAAGATGAGTAGTAATACAGTGCGGATTAAAAAGAATAGTGAGTGGTTTCGCTAGTGAATGCCTTGCTGCTACCAGTAATAACTTAGGTATGCTATTAGTTAACCCACTCTTGATAAGCTATTAATTAACCCACTGTTAAAGTCATGACCTTTCTGGGTATAATAGCACACTGAATTAAGATGAGTACTAATACAGTGCAGATTAAAAAAATCGTGGGTGTTTTCCCTAGCGACTGCCCGAAAGAGGATGTCCTCCTTAGGTTTAGCAACCTTTCTTCAGCACAGTGAACAGGGGCGATATATTATGTGACAGCTGCCTCAATAATGCCTTCTCAAAGCCTTTGTTGTTCTGTCCATGATAGCCAGGCAGTCATTCAGTCATCGGGCAAGTAGCCAGAGAGCAAGAAGCCTCCTGTGTTGTGTCTGTCTGTGTGTTGGTTGCACACATTCAGTCCAGTGGGCGCTCGGTGGCTGTTCCGTTGCGTTGCTAAGCCGTTTCGCCGCCGCCGCTCGATTTGCGTTCGCTGCCCCGATTCCTGCGGCGTTACTGGGCGGATCCTCGCAGCGCTGAGCGGCTACATTTTTAAAATGTGAACACTGATTTACATCGATGGATTGTTGATGGATACTGCAGATCTATACATTGAATCCGTTAAATTAGCTGCGGGATATTCAGCGGTGCCGATGTGAATGTAGGGTTGATTCTGA
Organism: Aporrectodea caliginosa; assembly: GCA_020284085.1. Lineage (NCBI taxonomy): Eukaryota > Metazoa > Annelida > Clitellata > Crassiclitellata > Lumbricidae > Aporrectodea > Aporrectodea caliginosa. Next base: position 158,947 of record JACEVL010000399.1, read on the forward strand.
TGGATACTGCGTAACTAACCCGTTGTGTTGAGTTACAGAGGATTATTTTTAGCAGGTATGGTATGGCCAGTTTTTTAGCTGTAGCCTTGAACACCATGTGTATGTGTTTGAGCATACCTGCCTCTGGCGGTTAAACTTGTAGCAACCTTAAGCAGGTCTTTTAAATAGACAATTGCTGGGGGATAGCATTTGATTGATCTTAGTCATTAGATACTAGGGCATTTTCTTTATTATGTAAATGAAAGAAAAAATTACTGAAAAACTGTTATAGCCAGGGCCTAGGACAGGGGGGGCACCGGGGCCATTTGGCCCCAGGCCTCACTTGATAAAGGGCCTCGGAATTTCGGAAATTACGGAGTTATTTTTTTAAATGGGGAATTACGGAATTAAGGAGTATTCTAATTATTTCGTGACGAAATCGTTGACGTTAAATAATTGCAAACTGTAAACAAATTTTTCGTAAATCTGTTATTATCTGAAAAGGCCTCTAAAATTAGTTGTGGCCCTGGGCCTCCAAATCCTGTCCTAGGCCCTGGTTATAGCAGCTGGTCACTGCTGTTTTAGAGGGCCATTCACTTGAATAGGGAGTAACCTAGTTACAGCTGAGTGGAATAGTCCAAGAACTTAAGAGTTTCAGGATTATGTAACAATAGTCACTGTTTTCTTCACTCATTTTGATGTGGTTGCATTGATGTGTGTATGCATTTTTGTGTGTATGCATGTATTATTATTATTATTATTATAAACATTTTAACATGCACGCGGTCACATAGAAATGCGAATCAGAGGAGCGGCTAGCAGTGGCGTAACTAGGACTTTTCGTTTGGGGGCTTTAAGCCTTGAAAATGGTGAGTCCGGTAGAGCTTATAGTGTAGCCGGGGGCTTGATTCATTTTGGGGGCTTCAGCATCGTTTGGGGGCTTAAGCCCCCAAGCCCAACGCTAGTTACGTCCCTGGCGGCTAGTCAGTCACGTGGTGAAGAGCTCTGTTTGTTATCCAAATTCTTAAAAACCAATGAGAAATAGTGCGTGTTGAGGCATTTTTTAAAGGAAGAGAAAGAGTTCGAAATTTGGACAAACATTGATAGTAGTTTCCATTCCTTAGGGGCAGCAAATGGAATACACAAGAGCCCATGACAGAGCTACATCAAGGCTCAAGCAAAAGACCCATTACAGAAGATCGCAGCCTGCTTGGTGGAATGTAAGTCCTGAGAGAGTAGTGGTTGAAGGTAGGCAGGAGTGCTCGTTGTGAGATTTTTTAGGTAAGGCAAGCCAGTTTATATCTGATTCTGAATTCTACAGGAAGACAGTGCAGCTGAGTGAGCTGACTGAACAGAGTTAAGGAGTTTGAATGAGAAGATGCATGCAGAACCATGTGGGCCAGATATTGTGGATGTGTTGATGCCTGTTGGCTGTAAGATCTGATATGCCTGTAAACACAGAGTTGGCATTATCGAGTGAGTTGACAGCAGACAAGAGAGCAGGCTATGGTCTGTGACATATCCATGGTAAGAGCTAACCTGACGTAAAGTATTGCTCTGATATTACGATAAAAATAAGATTTGCAAAAGTTTATTTTGTGGGATTGGAATGTGAGATTACTGTTCAGAGTCACCACAAGTGTTTTGACAGTTTTTGATAGTGGAACAACAGGGCCAGTAAGGTCAACACTGGAATGACTTCCGAATGAGAAGGGAAAGAGTGCAGTCATTGGCGTGAGCCAAATATGATTACCTCAGTCTTATCAGGGTTTATAGCAAGACATTGAGGCAGACACATGCATGCACTGAAGAGAGGTGCTCCTCAATTATTGCTTTGCCAGACTGATCCAACAGGACGATCAGCTAATCTGAAGATGAAAGACAGGTTGGAGTCGGACACAGGTTAGTGGGGAGACAGAGGAGGATTTCTTTATCAAGTGATTGTTTCTTAAGGAGCGACTAAAGAGTGTTTAAAAAGGAGAGGGAATGTATCTGTAGACAATGAGAGGTTAATTATTTTGGTAATGATGGCAACAGGGATAGTTGCAGGAGATAAGATTAAGTTTTGCACTGCTTGTTTGGAGGAGACTTTAACAGCTGGATTATTTCAGTCTCTCATGTGGGTTCGAACAGTGATAATGAGGCAGAGATGTAGAGGGAGACAGTGATGAGTGGGGAGAGAGCATCACCAGATGGCTTGCAGGTGGTTTTGGAAAGGAGTGATTGAAGAGAAAGACAGACAGATGTAGTAATTTTTTGGGGAAAAATGAACAGAACGACTCAGCTGTTGAAGAAGATGGAAGAGAATTTGGAAATCGGCTGAAGGAGTTATGTATGTGGATGCTCATGGGTGTTAAATGTTTTCAATGTTAATGTCCCTAGAATTTACAAAGATTTCTGTGTAACAGTTTCATCTCGAGTGAACACTTAGGCTACCTATGAGAGCAGAAGTCACTCAAATTAGTCTTGTTAAACTGAGTGACAGTTTTTGCCTTAAACCTGCCAGACATTAAAGTTTATTCCTTATTTAAATCATTGAAAGGTTTAGCCAAGGTCTGATACTAGAATCCATCTGTGGCACACCAACACCTGCAAATAGATGCCAAGTGATGCAGCACATTTGGATGAAATTTGGTATGTTTGAGCATTTGACCTTCTGATACGGTTGTCCAAGTTTCTGGAATTAGCTGCGTATTAACCTTTGACTCTATTCCGTAAGTGAATTGCTTGAAACCATTCTATCAGACTGGTTTTGTGTAGTCAGGGTCTCTGGAAACGGCACTATATGTAAAACTGTGATTACAATAATTACTACTTCTGCAATAATACTACTAGAAGGTTCTTTAAACTGTTGTTAGTTAGCCTGGTGGCTATTGGCTAATATGAGTGTCTGTTCATCCAGGGTTTGAGTTGTTGCAGACTCTTGCTGTCTGCCCCTATAATTTGAAATTGATAGGAGGTCAGATCATGCACCCATGGATGGAGGGAGTGGTTTGATGTGTATCAAGTATAATCTAAGGACTTTATGCACTGCTATCACAGTTCATAAATTATAAATAGCTGATTGCTTTATGCAATCAGCCATTTAAATAATCATATTTAAAATCGAAATCAAATTCAGAATCCTAATCCGTGTTGAAGGAGTCTGTCAATTTCAGAGGTCAGAATGTCAGATATGTATGGACTTAAATGTGTTTGTACTTCAGATGTCAGATGCATCTGTGCTTGTCAACAGTTGCTGATATTAACTTGTTGAACTTAGTCAGACCAGTGTTAGAGGGTTTTAAACAGCTCCTGGTATAGTGTACTGCACGCTTAACCAAGTAAAAGAGTATGAATAGAGTGTCAGGCATATTTGAGTAGCATATGAAAATTTGCTTCATAGATGGTGTGAATCACAACTGAGTCATTCCATGTGAGATCAACCAGACCCTCCCACCTTCAACTTTAGATTTTCCTGAAAAAATTTCCATCTGTTTGTCAACCATTTTGAGGCACAAATACAAAATTTTATCAAGATTTTCAAAAATCTGACTGAGATATACCATCTTAAAGTGAGGTGGGGTAGGCGAAAATTTGTATCCGATTTCGCGAAACGTTCTCTGAGGCCATCTTCAACCCGAAATAACTCAAGAAGTATAGCAGATAGAGGCATGAGGTTTTCACTGCTGTGTTTAGAAAGTTGGTGGTGACCTAATGAGCCTATTATAATACTGTGTCGTGAGTAGAGGCTTTACAGGACAGCTGCCAATATGCCATCTCAGAACTCGCAAACTGTATTTTCTTGAATTTGCGTGACCGATTTGAGGAAAAGCAGCTGCAATTGTTTTTAAATCTGCTCATATTCTGATTTAGCAGGTAATGGGCTCCTACTGGATGTACTTTACTTTGGTGTTTAATTGCAAATGAATTCACACTGACATGCTAATCTTTGTCGAACTGTCGAACGGGGGTCAACTTCACCAGCTGATATTGGGAAAAGGGACAACTAGAATTTATCTTAACTTTATATTTCTGAAAAGTGCATGCCATAAGCTTTCTGGTGATATAAAAATGATGTTGGTGCTCAGTAGCAATCAGGAGTATTGATTTTTTGAATATTAGCTATATTTTCCATGTCGCGACAAACCATTTATATGCATGTCTATTCTTGGCTGTTAATTATGTGATTAATCATTTTTCACTGTTAGGTGTACATCTTTATAAATTGCTAATTGTTTATGTTTGAAAAGTTATTGAAATCAAAGGTTGTAATCAAATTAACTATCACATGCTATTTTATAATTTATTCAGTGACCTGCTCAAGATGTTTTGTGTAGGTCTTGATTTAATAGTTATGATGTCCATAGGCCTTAGAGATTTCTTTCGACTGGAGCCAGGGTGTAATTTAAAAGGATCACAACAAGCCTTCTGAAGAAAAGTGTATTTCTGTAAATATATCTGCTCATGATGACGACAGTCATTTCAGAAACTTGGTTTACAAAACGGATTCTTTGCAGAAGGAGATGCCTCTCATCGTCAGCCAACTCTGATAGTTTCTTAAGACCAATTTTCTTTGTGTAAGTAGTTTTGTGACATTCCTGGGTTTGGTCACAGTGTATACCAATGCTGCAAATGTCCATGACTATTAAAAATGTCCACAGTAAGTAATTTAAATGAAACGGAAAACATAGGATCAAAATATCACTGGTATTTCAGAATAGATTATTTTCAAATAAGATATTTAAGACTGTATTCTTAGAAATAAATGTGACAAAACAGCCACTTTTAAGTGTTTCAGTTCTATGCTGTGATCATTTAGTATTTAAAATTAACTTGTGTTAAAACATATTATAATCTATACAACAAATGAATATATTCACAGCTGTTGAAAAAGAATCCAGTGCTGATCACATGTTCTGTCCTCAACAAAACATTCTCAATAAAGTCATATTAATTAAGTCTCAAAACAGCACCAAAGTATCTATATATATATATATATATATATATATATATATATATACCATAAATGCTTTGAAGTTCTTAAAAGTTCTGTGAATCCTAAATTTAAAACTGGAAGTAATAAACAAATTATCATCTGCTTAACACTCTGTTCAAAATAGCTGACTGATCACATGTCCTGTTTTAAAAACCATAGATAAAAAATAGTAGCATAGAGAGAAATATTAAATCAAGACCTACACAAAACATCTTGAGCAGGTCACTGAATAAATTATAAAATAGCATGTGATAGTTAATTTGATTACAACCTTTGATTTCAATAACTTTTCAAACAAACAATTAGCAATTTATAAAGATGTACACCTAACAGTGAAAAATGATTAATCATATAATTAACAGCCAAGAATAGACATGCATAATGGTTTGTCGCGACATGGAAAATATAGCTAATTTTCAAAAAATCAATACTCCTGATTGCTTCTGAGCACCAACATCATTTTTATATCACCAGAAAGCTTATGGCATGCACTTTTCAGAGATATAAAGTTAAGATAAATTCCAGTTGTCCCTTTTCCCAATATCAGCTGGTGAAGTTGACCCCCGTTCGACAGTTCGACAAAGATTAGCATGTCAGTGTGAATTCATTTGCAATTAAACACCAACGTAAAGTACATCCAGTAGGAGCCCATTACCTGCTAAATCAGAATATGAGCAGATTTAAAAACAATTGCAGCTGCTTTTCCTCAAATCGGTCACGCAAATTCAAGAAAATACAGTTTGCGAGTTCTGAGATGGCATATTGGCAGCTGTCCTGTAAAGCCTCTACTCAAGACACAGTTATTATAATAGGCTCATTAGGTCACCACCAACTTTCTAAATACAGCAGTGAAAACCTCAAGCCTCTATCTGCTATACTTCTTGAGTTATTTCGGGTTGAATATGGCCTCAGAGAACGTTTCGCGAAATCGGATACAAATTTTCGCCTACCCCACCTCACTTTAAGATGGTATATCTCAGTCAAATTTTAAAAAATCTTGATAAAATTTTGTATTTGTGCCTCAAAATGGTTGACAAACAGATGGAAATTTTTTCAGGAAAATCTAAAGTTGAAGGTGGGAAAATGTTCAAAAATTGGTTGATTTCACATGGAATGACTCATTTTGATCATATGAAAATGGCTTAGTTAAGTGGCAAAACCTTGAAAGTATGGATTCCCAAATCTACACTTCTGCTTGTGCCATTAGTATTCTAAGAAGAAGAATATAAAGTTATTGCTGGTCTCCAGCTTTAAAAGGTATAATAACCATTGTTGTAGTCCATGGTATGTAATAGCTGACTATGGAAAAATTATTTATTTATTATTTTTTATTACCTAGGAAATTTATATAGTTCCACTCCAGGAAAATGATCTGCACTAGCCTAACTGATGTTAAACGACATTAACAACAGAACGTTTATCGGTTTTATGCTAATGAAGGTGTGTTATCAAGGAATGATTACAGGTAACCTGATCTGAGCTTGTTTTAATTTAACTCCCATGGTTTTAGTTTAATCTAATATATTAAAGTTTTTATATACCTTATGGCAATCTCGTGACTGGCGCCAGTTTTCCTACATAAATTACGACAAGCAATAACAGACATTGTATTGCTTTCTTAACCTGAGGTCGAAATGATACATCAGGATGGAAAAAAAACTATATTTTAATTTTGTTGTAGTTTTAGATGCTGTCTGTGTGGAGCAGGTGACCTCAGTTGTACCTGATCAATGCACACTTTCTGCAAAGAATATCATTGAAATGGAGTCCATATAAACAATGACGCACATCCATACATCTGTAGACCGTTCTTGGCATCCTGCAATGTCGTCAAGGAGGAATGTTCTTTATCTGAACATGCGAACTCTGGCGACATTTCTATTCGTTGTTTGTGTTGGTTTGGTGTCGACTGTTCCCGTGATCTCAGGTAATGAGTATTATCAGTTTCAAATTAATAACTAGCTATCGATCTTTGGTAATTAATAGTTTAGGTTCAAATTTTATTGGGCAATCAGGACAAGTTGATACTGAGACCTACTGAAGACATTACCACCGAATATTCTGACAGTACATTCAGTGATGAGCCTGTTTATCTAGACTCTAGAGCATTGTGTTGAGTTGATAAGTCTACTTTGTGGACTAAATTTTAGGTGTTGACCTGACTATGGCTTGTTTTTGGTGCATCATCGATCGATACTGGTACTTTGTGCAGTAGACACCAGTGCTTTAAAAGTTGCTAATTAGTACATACACAAACTAGTATGTACTATATAAAAGCGACTTGCAGCCTTTACTGTAGACACAACCACCAAAGATATGTTTCTTGAATGATTTGACTACTTGACTTTCACCCTATAACAGGATAGCAAGAAGGGGTATGCATTAGAAATTTTTGAAGATTTGAAAAGAGTAGTGATTAGAATTGATAACAATTGTTATGCTCACTCACATATATGTAGTACTTGAAGCATATTTCCAACCTTCACGGGTCTTCTGCAGAAGTGTTTGTGACCTTAGGGGTCAAATGATGATTTGCTGAAGGGTTACAACACACATGGTTGAGAGCCACTGCTGTAAAAGTTACCCAAGTGTATGCCTGAGGTTCTATATTTCTGAGTAGACATCATTCCTTGGTTACTTTACATTACACTTGAGCAGTGGCGGCACCAGCATGGGGCTATGGTGGGCTGAAGCCCCCCCCCTATCGGGGGCTCAGCCCCCCCAAACAAAAGTGGGAAATCACTGCCAATGCCAGAGAGGAGGGGAGAAAGGGAAAGAATTGGGGTTTTAGCCCCCCAAACCTGAAATCCTGGTGCCGCCACTGCACTTGAGGCCAAGTAAGTACTAGTAACAAAATAGAATTGTTTGGCTCATGTACCATGTATGCATTGACCACCTGCACGACAGAAGGTAGTATTTAATTTTTATAATGAAACACAAAAATATCGAATCATTGCTTCATCTGGTTCAGTAGAGCTGGGAAAGAAATCAAAGGTCAGAGATTTTAAGGCTTATTAACTGCTTTCAGGATGGAGTCTTAAGATGCCAGATAGACTGCTTTTTAAAACTGTCTCTCACCATCTCTTTAGGATTGGTTGCCCTTTGGCTTTTCAATAGGACGTATTAGGACCTATAAATGTCCAGCAGCATCAATGGATTTGGTTGTTGCCTATATGCTATCGATACAGGTGTGTCTGATACTACAACTGTATGCTAATTGTCCTCATTGTCATTATTATTAGTATTATTATTTGTTCTTTATGCATCAGAAATCAGTTTAACTACAAGCATTATTTTATGCCGATGGAATTAACTTTTTTGTTACTATTAATCGGAGCATATGCATTGTGTTTGATAACATCCTAGAGGAGCCATTAAGTGCAAATTGCTTGACTGAGACCTTCCAATGAAGTGTTGGAAACAAACCACAATATATACAGTCAGGACAAACCATTAGACTTGAGACTGAACAGAGATGTTTTGGTATCTGGCAAAGTGGTGTATACACGTGGCAGGGCTGAGTGTACCACTCGGGATTCAATCTTTAGCAAGTGATATAGATTTAATTGACGGACAGTATTATTATATGCATATATACACGTATGATATTACATGGAGGATACTTTGTGTGCTTAATGTGTATATATATATACAACACTATATACTGCACACAGTCAAACACATGTATGCATGTACGTGAGTGTACTATCCGTGTGTATGCTTGGTAAGGTTAGGTAAAGTAATAGACCATTTATTATGTCTCCATCATGATACATTACAGCTATACGTTAGACCAGTGGTTCCCAAGCTCTTTTGATGGAGAGGCAAAGTCTTACTTTTAAAATATCATGGCGGGCCACAGAGATCTGAGGAGCCGTCCTCAGTTGCAGTGGCATAACTATATAGGGGTTCGCACGCCCGGGGGCAAGAATTTCCTAAAAAAAATTTTCTTACTTGCGCCAAAATTTCTGATGACTTTTTTGCGCCTCCTCCCCGCGCCCCATGAAACTCATGTATAATAGTTACTTTTTTTACTTTTTTGGGGCCGTCCATAAATGACGTCACGCAATTTTGGCCGATTTTGAACCCCCCCCTCGTCACACTTCGTCACAAAAGTAACACCCCCTCTGAAAATGACGTCACAAAGCTCTGACCCCCTAAAACCAAATTTCCATGGCAAAGCAAAATGCTCCTTCATGGAACAAATAGGGAAAGCATGAATATTTTAAAATCTAACGCTGACCAAATATTGAAAAAAATTAGAAAATTATTAATAATGGTGCCCGTATACATTAAAATAATTAAAAAAATAATTAAAATTTAATCCTCAAAATTAGTGCTGTCATTAATAAAATTAAATTGTTGTTAATTGCTAAATTTAATAACATAGACCTGGTGTGACGTCACACTCTCAGACCCCCCACCCCCATGTCACACATCGTCACAAATCCGACCCCTCCCCTAGGTGCGTGACGTCATTTATGGACGCCCCTTTCCACTATTTCTTTAACAAAAAATTGTCAGAAGCCTAAATCAAAGAAAACAAGGTAATTTAATTTTTTTTCAAAATTTTTGAGTGACTGTCGCGGGCCACATTCAAAGGATTGGCGGGCCACTTTTGGCCCGGCGGGCCACGGTTTGGGAACAGCTATACGTTAGACCTTAGAGGTGTGGTCCTGGGGTTGAAGGTTATTTCAGATTGAGTGATAGCAGCAATCCAGAAACTGGACAACCTTTCCCAATAATGTACTGGTCAGTACTTGTCTTGTCAGTCTAACATGATGCACCAGAACTTGGACCTCAGACACAGATGAAAGGCAGATTATTTCTCATTCTGCTATTAAACCACCCAAAGGGTAGACATGTTCAGTTTTCTTCACCTCAGTATGCATTGCATATGTTCACAATTGCATTGTATTTGCAACTACCTCGTTACAATGCTAAGAAAAACGGATGTTTAACTCTGGTTGGGAATTATACTGCCTCTGCCTGTTGTCAGAGTAGGAATTTGAACTACTCGGGGTTTAGTTGTAACAGAAGGAACTCTTTATGTGCGGATAGGTTACCATGGAGCCAACAAAACTGCCTGGAATGCTCTTGTGGATTATATATGGTTACACTGCAATAGCTGTTGTGTTGTTTGTGCTAGCTGATAGACTCTGTAGATTGTTTGCTTGGACCAGATTATAATTTGCATATTATAACATTATCCAACCAAGCTGTCTGTCAGATATCTGGGGGATTGTGCATATGCAGATTATGCTTATGCAATTTGCAATGCTTTTTTGAGGTAATTAAAATTTGCTGTTTTAATAAGTAAGTAAGTAAGTACGCGCCTTATTGAACCGCCTACAAACGAACTGCGGGAACTTCGGATAAGAACAATCTAAGAGTTTTAAATCACAAAATCACAGAAATCACAAAAAATCATAATAAGACTTATACAATAATAAAACAGACATCTATGGATCTGTGAGAGAGTAAGGTTAAAGTAAGAAGAAAGATCAGCAATAAAGTCAATTGAATAACATTCGCGTAATAAAACCATTTCGGGTTAATGCATCAGCATGCGGGATCTCACGGTTATGTGAATGAGGACGGAGTGAGTAGGTAACATTCTTTATAGGAGGCAGTAGACAACTTTGACATGGCTGGGGTTGTGAAGCATGGGTGATAAAAGAGAAGAATGTCTAATGAATACAGACGTTCAATGACATTCATACTGGTACATGAATAGATGCATACAGGAACACTGAACATAATAGGCCTATCAGAACTTCCTTATAACATGCTTCCTGATGAAAAAATTCTGATATGGCATTTTTATGTAGTAAATAAGCTCATTATAACACAACCTTGTTATATTGGGTTTGCTTTGTAATGTAATGTAATGTAATGTAATGTAACAAAACATTTATAAAGCGCCACTTAAGAGTCTCTCAGAAGCGCTCAACACGTGGCCATCAAACAGCTTTGACTGTACATTGCACCTTGTTGCTTAACACATTTAGGATACGTAGGAAATAATATATGGCAACAGTTGGTATCTGAAAAGTCTTTATGGATCTGGTAGCTGGTAAACCGTGCATTTTTATTGTGTATGTGAAGTATACTTGTTTGTATTGTGTATATGCTAGAGTGTATATGCCGTAAACAGTGACTGGTGTTTTCTGTATTATGTATGACTTTCCTAGAACATTGGCCTCTTGTTATTTGTGTGTAATGTGTTTGCTGTGTACGCAGTTGTGTTTGTGTGTATGTTTTCAAGTGTGTGTGTGTCGTGTGTATGTAAGTGTGGGTGGCTTTCCTAGAATAACAGCCTGTGCATAGGAGATTAGTGTGTCTGTCTCTAGGGCAAGACTTGATTGATTGACCCTGATTCATTCGGACACTATCCTGAGCGTCTCTGCTCATCTCCTGTTTGCCACCGCTGGGCTTTGGGTGGGAGGAGCTAGCCACTGGCGGAGGATGATCCCTCTGATCAACCTGTGAAGCTACTGCTACTGCTGATGCTGAAGTCTAATTGGAAACGATATCGGAATGTGTGGTAGCAGCTATCGTCTGTTTGATCATACTCCTGGCTAGACTTCAGTCCTTTGAGAACCTGTCTATGATTTGTCTGGTCCGCCTCCTTAGCTCCATGGGAACAGTCATGTGTATGATTAATTGCATGACCTTGCAAATGATGGCATTTTATGAAATGGATATGTGCTTACATTGTTCAAATAAGTCATTGGTTGAAATAGATATGGAGTCTAAGTGACGTTGGTTCACACAGATGTGCTAATTTGTTCAAAAAGGTCTCAAAACATATGTTTTAAATGATCTATCAAAAAAAAATCAGTCTAAATGATGCCGCAGACTGTTTTGAAAAGTTCTTAGTAGTATATTCGTTTATTAGGTTATCAGGCCGACAAACCGCAACCAGTACACTGAGTACAGGAACATGTACAATATGGAGCTGAGCAACACTAGACAGGCTATGGAGTAAAGTAATCTAGTACACACTAGATGATTATGAGGCTAATTCAATAGGGATTTAAACTCTAGGCCATTGCACATGTATTCTTGTTGTTGGTCATACAGAGCTGCTCTCTAGTAGGGAGGCCCATGGGAACAAGTGATCATTTCATGATGCCAACTGGTTGATATCTAGTGCATGCTGTGCACTCTATGTTCATGGCTAGACATGTAGTGGATGCTAGATACTAAGGTATTAGTGCCAAGATAACTATCTGTTGCTTGCTAGATTAGTGGCTGGATAACTATCTAGTGCACACTAGATGATTATTAGTGCCTAGATAACTACCTGATTTCATGTAAACCAAAGTGCGGTTATGCAGTTGGATAAATAAACAATATACTTACTTATTTACTTACTTACTTAGTGCATGCTAGATAGTTATTAGTGCATAGGCAACTATCTAGTGCACAGCAGATAGCTATCTACGTTGCCAGTTGTTTTCAGTCTGTCGTCTGTCATTGGCAGCTGATCCCATGAGGTTTCTGCATTCTCACATTTCAGTCTGATCAGATAGGATCATGTGGATGTATGATACCCAGTGGACAGTTGTGCACCAGTTTGACACAAATATAACTGCTTATTTATCAGCTATATGAATATATTATATATATGAGAGATAAATGGGTGATAGGTCCTTTTGGGTCGGGTCACTGGTCCTTGTGCCATATATTCAGAAGGCCAAAACTCTTCATGTTTTAAAAAACAGCTTAAAATGTACTTATTCTGTAATTCTTGGCATTTGTGCTGACAGTGTAAAGCGTCCTAGATGTAGCTTTCTATTGACGATGCTATATAAATTCTCATAATTATAATTATATTAATAATATATTTATACTATTATGTATATTATTGCAATAAAGCAATTACTACTCGATAGCCTGTATCGTTTTAGTACCGCAAATTAACCTATTCGTTTACCTTTATAGATGTGGCATCCATGGGCGCCCGCAAGTATTTTTGCAGTGGGGCAAAACACAATGGTCACGGTTAAATTTTGTAGCAAGACCTTGAAAATGCAAAACAGGAAATTAAGAACAAGGGTAATTTTCATAGAGGTTTCTTAAATGTAAATTTTAAAATTTTAAACAATATCCAAACAACATCAGTAATTTATACTTTAATGAAAGTTTTCCATGAAAAGTTTTTAGGACCTGTAGTTAAAAGCGAGAGTTATTTGAACAGAAATTGAGATAATCTGCGGTCTCTGCAGAACTCGTCTACCACTTTCTCCATAAATTCTGCTTTGTTGGCATTGATTTTTTCTTGGGGTACACTGAGCATGCGTAATCCGGAAACACGGTCATCTGTCATGGTTGGTTTTAGTCATGTTTCGCATGACGCATTGTGCTGAATGACCACTCAATTGTACATATAGTCGCGCTAATGTTAAGAGGATGACAATTGCTCCTTGAAATAGCAGGGTAAAATTCAGTATGTGAAAGTATGTCAAGGAAGTGGCTGTTAGTTTCTTTCAGAGCTACGCTCTGATACAGACATCATATTGTTTCTTGCACTAGCAATGAAGGCCAAAAGTCAAACCAAGCCATAGCACTCAGCACGACGTCTTAACATATAGGCCCTATCATCATAAGTATAGAAAACGACATGCGTACTCTGTAGATACAATTAGGAATTTTTTATTCTTATTAAGCTAAATTTCTCAGGTTCACTTTGTGTATCATTAGTATCATCATTATTGCTTAGTGCAAAGAAATTTGTTAAACACCAAAAAGTAGTACTTAAAAAATAGTTATCAGTTTTTCAGGGGGGGGGATGCCCCTCTTGCCCCTATGTGTGGGCGCCCATGATGGCATCCGAGACTGAAGTAGTGTCAAATAAAAAGAAAATAACCAGAAAAATTAAAGAGTTCAATTAAAGAGATAAATGAATAAATAAATGCAAAGACTGGACTAAACCTTGTGGTGGAAATTATGTTTCACTTCAGTTACGTTTGAAATGTTGATTTGTTTTGAAACAAATTCTATATGGTAATTTCTCTTGTACATGTGTTTTCCTTTACGGGTACACTCTTTCAGTTAAGGTATATCATCATTTTTAATTTGAGACCATGCCATACAAGTTAATTGCATGGGACACTAAAACAATAAGTTACAATTATTTTTATCTATTAATATGAATAATTTATATAATTTATATTTATATATATAATTTGAGACACTAAAATGGTAAAATGATAATATATATAATTATATAATGTGGGACATTATAAATGATAGCTTAAAATTATTTATTTGTATTAATGTGTATACTGTATACATACTAAATATACATTATTGTAAGTTATTGTTTTAGTGTCCCAGTTAACTTTTGTTACAGAGTATATATATAATATATATATATATGCATATTAATAGATATAAATAATTGCAAGTTAGTTTTATTGTCCCAATTTATTTATGTGATTATATATATAATTATATGTACAGCATTTATGAGGGCCGTCAAAGTCACATTACCTTTGGACATGCTTCAAGTTGCAGGTCGTTACGCCAGGTTATGACAGCGCTGAGAAACGCCCACTTTATCCGAGTCAAAAAGGTTCAGCAGTCAGTGGGGGGGGGGGGGAATGGGTATGGAAAACCATCGGAATCCATTCTTGGATTCGGATCAGAGTGTAAAATTCTGAATGTGTTGAGACTGAAGCCAATCAATCCATACTGTTTTTTCTATAGTACGCTGATCTGATCTTCCCAGATCCGACTCTGTCTGTCAGTATAAATTGCATGGAGTCAGATTGTATCGGGTCTAGTATGGCCAGTGTCCCGTGATATTCTATCCGTCCTAACACTATCCGGGAGGGGGGGGAGGTGGATAAATCTATAAATCTATCCACCCCTCCGATGGTATATACAGGTATAGAATATCCGGTGGGAGATAACTCATTTCTATCCCTTATCATGTGAAAATAATCCCCCGGAGATAACAATTTACAGGCATAAGGTATTATTTAAAAAAATGTGTAATTTATTAATCTATGCTTTAATCAAAATCCAAACCAGAGATAGATTAAGCAAATGACTCTAAGTGTTCTTTGTGTTCTAAGCAATCAATCAATCAATCAATCAATCAATCAATCAATCATATTCGTTTATTTGTGGAAATTAAGCTGACTCAGACGCATTCTTAAACAGGCAATATTGTTCAGGGCATTCTAGAGACAGTCACAGAGCAAAGATCAAATATGTTAGTAGACTTGCTTATAAAGAATACGTGAAATATAATTATGGTGATCTTTAATAGGCAATGAGAAGTTAATGTTCAGAGCAAATCAGACTGGTTACAGTAGGAAGAATAACCACATGGGGAAGTGACTATCTTCCCCTTCTCTTGAGAGGGATTTTGGGGAAGGGCAGTATGATGACTAACTTTGAGGCATTGTTTAATTTGCGTGAGATTGCAACACCACACAGAACACAAGAGCCCTTGAAGTTGGCTCGTTAGCCTCAAATGGCTTTCGACGGCTTTGCTGGTGTGCCTATAGATGCGAAACGACCGATATCAAACATAGAAGTGAATGACAAGATTTAAATTTAGACCTAAGCGACATTAGCAAGCCTTAACTTTAGACCTACATGACACTAACAAGTCTTAACTTTAGATCTAAATGACAATAACAAGTCCTAAGTTATTAAATACAGACTGGATAATTATGGTCTACGCCCTCAGGAACATGGTTGAGAAATACCTTCTTGGCAGACTTTGTCTCACCAGAAAGACCTTTATAATTAAGCCTTAACGACATTAGCAAGCTGACACAACAAGCACGAAACTGCGTAATTAAGGTTTATCAATTATATGACACAAGGCACGAAACAAAAATAGGCTAATTACACAGAGGCGTTATTTACTTTGCGTCAGATTACAAGACCACACAGAACACAAGAATTTGGCTCGTGGCCTCAAGTAGCTTAGATGGCTTTGCTGGTGTACCTATATATAGGAAACGACCGATATCAAGGGCGAACCACCAAGTCACCCAATTAGCACCTTAGTCCCTTTTCATAACACTCTGTCTTAATTGCATTGAAGATGACGCACATTACGCCTTTTAGACAGTGTCACAACTTGCCTAAGAGTTAGATAGATTAGGCCCTATAAAGAGAGTAATGATAGGCTCATTGGCTTCACTGGATTCTTTGCCCACGTATGCCAACAATAAGTAGCATATGGTTTTACCCATGACCACGACTGACATAGTTCTAAATTGACTTAAATTGCACAATTTGTAATTAAGTTGCAGGGGGATACTTTTTGAATGGGGGATGATTTCATACGACTCATGGGGGATACTTTTGCACGAGGGGGATAGTCCCTCCCATTCAGATTCATCCGGCCGGATACTTCATTTCGCTAAGGGGATATAATTTTAAGGAGGTATACTCTTTTTCGTGACACCGGCTTTAGGCTCACAATTTGAAGCCGCCATGGGGTATAAGGGCGGGGTGGCCTCTCTTATACTTTGCCATCTGATCTTCCCACCCTCAGTGTACAGTCGTTGTACTCAGTTTTATAGCTAGAGTGGGGAGGTAGTGAGACAGAAATCTCGGAAGCTGTTTCCAATTTTCTGTCTCAGCATGGATGTGAACTCCCTGGCTCTGAATTGGCTGCCTAAACATTGACCTTCTCACACCCTGTTTTGTTAGATAGTGGTACAATGAAAATAATATGATGATTAGTTCTCTGACCGAAGGCAGGTCCATTGGCTTTTATGCCACCCGAGGTTGAGATGAGTGATGTGGTTTCCCATTGCCTTCCTCACAGACAATTGTGGGTGAGTAACTTGTCCAAGGTCGCTACGCAGTGGCTTCAGGTAGATTGAACCTGCGACCCTCTGGCTACAAGGCACAGAACATACCGCTACACCACTGAATACTATAAAATTTTATAAATAACAATAATACTAAGAATAAGAGCAATAACATTAATAGACCTATCTGATGCTGACGTTTTTCTTTGTAGATTTTGATCCAGATCAGAGAGTAATATTCACTGATGATGCCAGTGAGAATTCTTACTTCCATTACATCAATTTCGATCCACAGAACAGTAGCAGGATCTATATAGGAGCTCTGTAAGTTGGCAGTCAATTTTTATTTCCTGATAGCACATGCTTATCTCAAACCACTTGAATCCTCAACTGATCTCAAGATGTGTATACTATACATTTGTTTCAGGCCATTTTTTTCAGGCCCTACGGGTGGTGCTCTCAGTCCTGTTTGCCCGTACCTCTATCATGCAAAGTCGTGCTTTTTCTGTGGTATGCCCGGCGGTATGGAATGACTTCCCTCTTGAGCTGCGCCTGTTCCCTAGGTCACTCTCTGACACATTCTACAAGCGCTTGAAAACTGTTATTTTTGACCGTGCTGGAGTCGGGAGCACCTCTGAGTAGTTTCCTTGAAGCGGTGCTATATAAATACTTGAATGAATGAATACTTGAATGAATTTATATTGCACCATGTGTGTGTGTGTGTGTGTGCATGTGCGTGTGTGCATATACATATTACCAAATAGTATATGGCTTTCTGCCCCATCGATGCTGAATTTATCCAATATTAAATTTTACATTATTGTACATTTATATTGTTTTTTGTATATACAATGGGGACTCGTTCTAGCATGGTTCAGTGTAATGGTAATGTTGTTATAACTTGGTTGGGACATGGGTTCTGAAGTTAATTCAACTACAGAAAAGAAACTCATGACACAACCTCATTGTAAGGCAGCTCTTGAAATGGCTCCCAGGGACCTTCTGGTGTAGGTCTAGAATGAAATGCTTTTGTTAATAGAAGCTGGTTTCTTGCTGTATCTGCTCCATTCTCCAAAATCCAAATGCACCTTGCCATAAATTTTCTAGTGCTTGCTCATCAGTCAGGGCTCGTGTACTTTTGTACAACTCTTAAACTGAAAATTGTGCATCTCACTGCCTGCTTATTGAGCAGAGAACTCAGTTTCAAATTTGTCTTACATGTTTCTAGGTTGTGCATTTAAATCTATTGTTGTATATCGCTCAGACAAGCAAATGTATTAATTCATCTGATACTGACTTTTACAATACCTTGGACCATAACAGTTGTAGACTTTCCTTCGTTTTCAGTGCGCAGCAGGTCCAAGGCTTAGGGCCTACCTACTGTAAATTGCTATCTGGTTTTGTGACATATAATGCTCAATAGTGTAGAAGTTAGCATGCTAGACTGTCAATTGAGAGGTTGGGGTTTAAATCCCCGCCAGGGCAGAAATTTGGTTCAAGAGTTCTGCTCCACTTGCACCCCTAGCCAACTCATCTATAATTAGTACACTGACCGTACACGGTCGGTTGGAAGATGAGACAGCGAGGGAGAGGACTGGCCACCAACCCTTATATGCCCAGGCTATGAAAATGAAGTCGCTAACACTCAGAGTCATTGAGTCACTGCCTCAGAGTTAGCTTTAAAAGGAACTGCTCTTCTTGTATCTTTCTGTGAAATGTTAAACTTGAACAAACTTCTTTAATCGATTGCAATTTTTAACTGAGGTTTAACTTTAGTGGCCATCAACTTTTGCCCTGTGCAATATGACAATGGCTCAGCAGAAGTCCTTAGAGAACAGATGGGATCTTAGTACATAGCTCATCATCTTGACATTATTAGTTAGCTTCGTGCAGAAATGACTTAGTAAGCAAGACTTTGCTAGATCCTCTCTTGTGCATTTCCTCAACCTGTCAAGGAATGATTGTGTATATGAAATGTGAGTCATCTGCGTAAATTGCCCAGACAGTTTTGAATAGGTTGCACTAATATTACTCTCTTATTGTAAACCGGTTGGGTGAGTTTTACGGTTGCTGTAAACACATGCTGATATTATACAGTGAATACAACGTGAGTCCTAGCTGTGTTAGTTTGTGCAGGGTAATTATAAGTGGTGACCTTATGGACCTCATACCACAGTATATCTAGGGTTTAAATCTCAGTATGGATGCACATACCACACTATATTTGTAATGCTCCACCTGACCAAAAGCGTATTACACTGTCATTCAGGAAGATATTTCACAATTTGAACACGTGCCTATAGCACATCTTGTACCTTTGTAGTTCTGTATGTTCAGTCACAAGACACGTGTCTGGTTGTTCAGATTTCTGTTATAATTCTACTTTATATAAATAAAAATTTAGTTATAGTCATGAATTTACATAGGACCTCATCAAGAGAAATTTCCCAGTGGTGCTCAAGACCTAAAACCACAATTGATCAGAATGGTTTTCATGAGCTGAGTGCCGATTGTTGTAGTGATTGTGATGTAGCTTCTTGGTACAGCATGCAGATTAAAAAAGGGAAAAGATACAAATAAATCAATCGAAAACACAATTGCCAATTCTGAAAGTCATTGAGCACTGTCTAGTGAAATCATAAAATTCCTCAAGTACGACTCAAGATTAATGGAACAGAGTGAAAAATGTATAAAGCGATGGCTGTCTGCCACTTGTGGCTCTGTTGTAATGTAACATAATTTAATAAGACATTTATAAAGCGCCACTGAAGAGTCTCTCAGAAGCGCTCAACACGTGGCCATCAGACAGCTGAAAAAGTGCATCTTTAAGAGTCTAGAGAAAACCATATAGCCACATACAGCATTAGTGGCATGGACAGAGAGCAGAAGAGCATTCCATATCTGCGTCGCCGCAATCAAGAAGTCCCGACGAGCAAGGGTGGTGGGTTTGAAAGCAGGGTACAATCAAGTCATTTCGCGAGGCAGAACAGAGCCCACGCCGACCAGTTTGAGTGCCAACTGGAGGGCACCGTTCGACAATGTAGTCCGGAGCAGTGCCTGTTGTCGTATGTAAATGTGCAGATCTGTTTATGTTGTGTGTGTGTGTGTGTGTGTGTTTATGCCAGGTTGTATATGACTGTTTGTCCTTTAAAATATGGCATAAGCATTTGGATTTTTCTTTTAGAGATTTTGTGTACAGACTTAACGCTGATAACATCAGTTTTAACGTAAGTCAGTTGTTTGATTTTTTTAAAAAACAATATTATGGGCACTGGGGACTAATATTACCGGTAGTAGTATTACTAATGATATTGATAGCACTTGTAATTTCACTAATAATGGCAATAATAAATAGCAGTTATACTGTTTAGTATAATAGTAATAATATTGAGTATACTGGTAATAATGACAATAATAAATAGTAGTAGTACTGATAATAATAGTAATAAGAATGAACCATTCCTGAGCTGCACTCTGCTTTGCACATTGAATCTATCCAAAACCTGTAGTTTTAAATCTTTGTTTAAATAATATGATTAAAACAAAAACCATAATACCAATAATGATGATGATGATGATGATGATGATGATTATGATGATGATGACGATGATCATAATAATAATAATAATAATAATAATAATAATAATATTAATAATTACAACAAGCTCTCTTGAAATGGTACTTTATTGCTTCTGTTTTAATTTGTTGCTGAAACTGATAGAAAATAAATAGTTTCAGCCAGATTACTTTTTACCTTAAATTTTTATTTTATTTTATTTTAGTTTGCTTTTTCACCGGCAGCCGAAATGCAACCCGATGCAATATAAGTCATGGTTTAAAACCAAAGAACTTTGGCATGTTCCGATTTGCAATTAACCTAATGATCTCATGTGTGCTTAAATTTCATTATATATGCTGATGTTTGTGAATAATTAATACTGTTGTGAGTCTGGTGGAGACATGCCTGTGCTTTCATTAAATGCTTTTACATAAATATGGTTTTCTGTTACAGAGTATAAAATCTGACAATATAACGAACACTGCAGGCTTTCAACCGATGCGGCAATATTCTTTAGCTGCTTGCAGAGAATCAAATATTCCAGAACCCAAAGTAAATGTTCAGTTTGATCTTCACTGATTGCTATTTTAGTTTTCACTTCATTTCATTACATCCACCATTTGATAGTTATGTTAACTATTTGATAGTTATCTATAGTTATATAGTTCTGTGATAGTTTCTATATTATATATATAGTCATGTATATAATAATACTATATATATATATATATAATCATATATATATATATAATTATATATATCTATATATACACACACATAAGAAGTGCTTCAAACAAATTATTAAATAAATAAATATTTCTTTCAACACTGTTAAGTTGAGTAAAAATGTTGGGAACATGTCCAGTGACTGTAGTAAGTATACAGTGGGCTAAGATTAAGTAGTAATTAGATTATGTAGCATGTGTGTCTCATAAATTAATAGTGACCTAATTAATTAATTATTCATTTTCTGTGTCGAGATCTTTATGTGTGCAGTAGGTTGAAATGCTCATAATGACTCATTGCGGAATTTAGATTAGTCTTTGTAGCATGCAGATACGGATTCTGTAGTGAAATTCAGAAATGTCTTTCGTATCCTATTGTCATAGTTTAATTGGTTTAATTGGGTTTATTGGTTTAATTTCCTGGTGAAGGAGTTTATCTTTGACATCCTTGCATTAATGTGTCTGATTAGATGTGATTTTGATTAGACGTTGTGTTGTGCAAGATTTCTGCTCCACCTACACCCCCTAGTCAACTCAGCTATAATGAGTACAATGACTGTACACTGTCGGTGGGAAGATAAGTCAGTGAGGGAGAGGAATGGTCACCCGCCCTCATATGCAGAGGCTAAGAAAATGAATTCGCTAACACTTCATACCCATGGCTGCCTCAGGGCTGGCTTAAGGGACTGCAGTTCTTCTTGTCCTCCTTCTCCTTCTTCTTCTGTGTAAAGTAAAATAGAAGTAGCATGTGTTTACTATAAATAACCTCAGAGATGCTTCTCAGAAGTGTGGTCCTGCAAAGGTCAAAGGCCCACTGAGGCACTAACACGACTACAGCAATGCAGTGACTCATCTCATGTTAAGACTGGTATGGCATGTATCTAGCAAGGCCCTAGCTGTGGAAACGAACTAGGATTTATGTCTGTCCTAATTGTAATATGTAATTGAAATCAGCACACCATGTAATGTCAGCAGACACTTGTCAGATGGGCTTCAAAAGTTACCAATATTGAAAAAAATTGATCTGAATTGCTTACAAAGAAGCCAAAGGAGGTCGTGTGTACATTGCATTGTTGTTTATGTTTTGCTTATGAATGTGTTTTTATAGCTTGATTACCATTGTCGCTCACACGTGCGAGCTGTACTACCGATCAATGGTGAGCTGTATGTTTGTGCCACCGGATACTACAACCCTCAGGAATTCTACTTAAATGTTAGTACTTAGAATATTGTCTTATAATGGGTATTGGGATACAATCATACAAAGTTCTGTTTAGTCATAGAAAATGTCTCTACTGTGTATTTGCCGGTTATATTATGCTCTTTGTGGCATGGTGACTGCTTGCATTTAGATGTGTTTACCCTGTAAAGCTATGTAAAGATCTTACATTACGGCTCATATCAATTGTACTTCCTGTTTATGAAATTGGTTTTAAATAAACTGTCAAATAAAAAAGCGACAGAATTTGTTTAAAAAGTAATTGTAATTCAACTGAAAGTGATTTGGCCGTTTTATCAGCTTGTCTATGTTGATGAATTAATTTTTAACATAGTAGTCACGTGTCATTCTTAGAGAAACAAGTACAATCTCAAATCAGTCCAGGGTGATGTTGAGAACTTGAGAAGAAGTTTTTTATTTCATGAAGCTTACTAGTCAGAAATAGTCAAGGCTTGGTTAATACAAACTGTCGATAAGATAATCTCTTTTTGCATATATTTTGTTAATGCAATCAGTAATACAATAGCTTAGTAGGCTAAAAATTGTTTTTTAAATTTTAATTGATGAAAACTTTTTGCAGGGAATGTGATGATGCCCTGCGGGGATGGGGTGGGGATGGGGAGAAAACCTTCGGGGATGGGGGACAAAGCATGGGGGATGAGGAGGACTTACTTGTTGCAGGGCAGGGAGGGGGACGAGACTATCTCCCCTCTTTACTCTCTACTGGGCACCATGCCATTTAAGGTCCGAGTGTACAGCCCGTGCTATCCTGAGATTTAAATCTCTTAAATAAGCCAGCATCGGGAGGTGAACTGCGATCCGCACGCTCTCTAACACAGAGGGGCAAGTGATGCAGCCTAACCAATGTAGCTAACTGGGCCAGTCAAATGTAACATTTGTGTTTTTACTCCTATAGAAATTTCTTCAAAGCATGGTACGAAGCTTTCAAGCGTCTTAGTGCAAATACAAAGATAGAGATAGGAATCCAAGACATGACACTTCATAATCTCGCAACTTGCATGGATACTGTTACTGACCTAGAAAGGATATTGGACTGTGTTGGCGCAAATAGCCTTGTATTATGTATGTCCACCGGCCCAGTATACCAAGTGTACTTCTACTCGGTGTTGCTTAACTTCACTGTTTTCCAGTGTTATATCTGCAGCACCAAGCTGTCACCAGTATGTATGAATCTGTTAGCATTATAAGAAACAAATATCTGTCACTTATAAACCATTGGTAACTGAACCCTTGATGAACTCAGAAGCACGTGTGTGTGCACTATAGCACAAAACCCAGGGCTGTTTAAGCCTGTTTTAAGGGTGTTTTAGGCCCTAGGCACTCTTGCTTTCGTACACTCCAACTGCCAGCTCTGAAATTGAAAACGAGTTAATGCGGGAAATGACATTTGAAGACGTTATATGTGATTTTGCTGATGCAAAGAGCCGTAAAGTTCACGTGATGTAGGCTGTTGTGCAGCTTACCTGGGTAACTTAACTTTAAGTTAATATCTTAAAGTTAATCTGTTTTAGTACAATTAAAAAAATTATTAAATTAGAATTAGAAATTTCCTTTCTTCATTTTCGCATCAAATTCAATTATTAAACTAATTTTTTCAATATCTCATTTTCGGACTTGGCGTAGGCCCCTGAAAGGTTCTTAGGCACAGTAGGCATGAATAATACGGCTCTGACAAAACCGTTTCAACAGAATTGTAATTGTAAACACAGATTTATTTAGTGTGTCTTCAAGAGAGACACTTTGACCTGACAGTTGTTTGAGTGGCCTTTAGTACAAAGGTCAAGAGAGGTCAAGGTTCTATGTGCCAATTGGTTAGCAAATTAGGAGATGGATTGGAAAGGTGTTCAACTCAAGAGCATTAGGAAGTGGCCATGTGGCATATGTGTAGTTTTTTTAGATAAGCCATCTGCTTGTTTACACTTAGGGTCATTACATCTATGCGAGTTACTGCTATGTTTAAACTTCTTAAAGACATGCTAATTGTGGATAAATAGTATACTAAATATTATTATTATTATTATTATTATTAGACTGTTATTTATAGCGCGCCTAAATAACAAAAAAATGTTCAACTCAAAAGCATTAGGAAGTGGCCATGTGGCATATGTGTAGTTTTTTTAGATAAGCCATCTGCTTGTTTACACTTAGGGTCATTACATCTATGCGAGTTACTGCTATGTTTAAACTTCTTAAAGACATGCTAATTATGGATAAAATAATAGTATACTAAATATTATTATTATTATTATTATTATTATTAGACTGTTATTTATAGCGCGCCTAAACAAAATTGGAATCTTGCACAAATATTCTGTCATTGACATTCAGTTATGGTCTTGAGTTTAATAATTTAGTTAATGGTTATGGTTTGTATGTAAAGGACAACATGTATTATGTAAGATCGCGGGTACACTACGTTTACGCTTCAAGAGAAGCAATAGTTTGAGTTGTCTCCCACTCTGTTTGGGAAGGAGTTTTTGTATTTTTTAAATATTTGTTCTTGTCTGCTTAGTTTCTCTGTTCTGCTCTGTGTGAAATAGAGTATATAATATTATATATTAGCCTGTCTGTGACAATGCTTTAGCAGAATGTAGGTCGTTATAGATTACATAGCTTTTTGCCAGGTCTGAATTTTTATACAAATGCCATGAATGTCAAATGTTGTTGATGTTGACACAAAAATTTATAAATTGGTAAAATTTGGACAAGCGGATGTAAAGGGTATAATTGTCCTAAAGTGCGCTTTGGCTTTGGGGTGACGCTCGACCAAGAGCCTAGTTTTTCGCAACATGTTAACTTTGTCACCCAAAGCTGTTACTACCAGCTCCGCCAGCTGCGTGTTGTGCTCCGCTCTCTCTTTCATGATGCTGCCGTTGTTCTTGTTCATGCCTTTGTTGCCAGCAGAGAGGATCACTGTAGCTCGATTTTTGCTGGTCTCCCATCTGGCTTAATAAGCCGTCTTGACCGGGTCCTCCGCTCAGCTGCCGACTTATTGGTCGTATTCCAAAATAGACTTCAATCTCTACTTACATGCGCGATGTTTTTCTCTGGCTTCCTGCCTCGCAGCGCATCTCTTACTTACAGGATAGCAACCTTAGTTTGGCGGTGTCTTGCTGGCTGTGCTCTATCATACCTTTCTGATCTCTGTCGTCCTGTCTCTGACCTAGCCCCCCCCTCCGTCGGGCTCTGTGTTCCTCGGCCAAGGGAGAGCTTCTTGTCCCCCGGGCCCGTCTATGTCTCAAGCAGCGCTGAGCCTTCTGGAGTGTTGGGCCATCAACCTGGAATGGGCTTCCACTCGAGCTGCGCTTAATGCCTCGCAGCAATATGCCTGCTTTCTGCCGCCTTCTCAAGTCTTCTCTGTTTAGCCGTGGCTGGGCTGAGTAGATGTCTTGAAGGGGCGCTATATAAATTCTTGGAATGAATGAATGAATGTTACACAAAGAGCTAATTCTTGCAAACCAAAAGATGCCCTGGATTTCATTGATTTAATCAGTCACCGGAGTGAGGGCTTGTAGATATGATGGCTTGAAGCAGGATATTTTCATTGGCTGTGTTTCAGTAATGTATTTCTGAATCTTGTTTTTTAGTAATGGCCTTTGCACTGGATTTTGGTGCAAGTGTTTTACCATGGTGTACAAACATCCTGTGGGTTTTCAGTTGGCAAAGAGCTGTTGGCATAATTGTTTGTCCCTAAACTGTCCATGGTCTCTGGATGGGACTCAAAATTAAGAATCTTTTTAATGGCTGCCCATATTCTTGTCTTTGTAGTTGACTTTGCTTCAGTCATATGGTGTCCTCTTGTTTATCTGTGTTTACGAGTTTGCATCATCATATTCATTTATTCAATCATATCGTGTTGTCATGACGCAATGGGTTACATACTGGGAGGAGTTTTATCTATTACAGAAACATGGCCCCAGGCTCAGTGCTAGTAGATGTTTTTAAACAGCATGCACGTTATAAAGTTCTTATTGTCCCCTTGGTTGTAAGTGCGAATGGATGAAGCCTTGTGCGCAGGTTATATTTATTCAGTGGCGGCACATGGATTTTTCAAAGGTGGTACGAAGCAGCAGTGTGCCCCCCCCCCTGTAAGGCGGTAGGCCTGTGTAGTCATCTACTGAAATTTCGTCTGTGTTGGGTGTGGTAGTAGTTAGTAGTAACCTTAGCCATTAGTAGTCTAGTAGGCTATAGAGCACAGTATCAGATAATGCTCATCCGCCACTGTTCAATCAGTCCCATCGGCCGTTTCCTGTCCAAGTGGAAGCGCCCGATAGTCAAGCCACTCCTTAAGAAAGCCGGAAGCAAGGAATCGTCACCTACGAACTTCAGACCGGTCTCAAATCTAACCATTTATATCAAAAGTACTTGAACGAATTGTCAAGTGCCAACCATCAGCTGATCGAGTACATGTACCTGACCCAATCTCACCTTCTTCCTCGGTTTCAATCTGCCTACAGGCGTGGCCATTCCTCCTTAAAGTGTTCCCGGACGTAGTCAGTGCCATAGATTCTGGGACTGATGACTTGTCAGCTAGAGCGGATACAGTCGATGCTAAACTCTTCTGCACGTCTCATATAATTATGATTGGACACCATCCGATCATGTCACCGATCTGCTGCGTGACAACCTACACTGGCTGTGTGTCGCTCAGCGGATCGCTTACAAACTGTGCCTGATTACTTACAAAGCAATGAATAACCTCACGCCAGACTACATCTCAGACTTCTGCATTAGGGTAGCAGACAACCGACTACGATCCTCATCGAAAAATCTGCTACAAGTCCCGCGGTCTGCTATGAGGTTTGATGACTGTTCCTTCTCTCTCTCAGGACCCACTGCATGGAACAGTCTTCCAGACCATGTGAAGAATGCATCATCTCTGAAGACATTTAAATCACAGCTCAAGACTTATCTTTTTAAACAATCTTACGACTGCCATTAACTTTTTGAATTCATGTACAACGCCCTTTCCTTCGGCCTCGACTGAGCTACGGCACTACACAAATCATCCTATTATTGTTTTTATTACTAGTGTCACTATGTGCTGTGCACTTAAAGTGCTTTTAGCATTAGCAATTTACGTATTTTCCTTGAAACTTGAAAGTTGCAATAAATTTAAATTATTCCGAGTACGAAGTTACATAACGCAAGGTCTCTTATACCGCACGAATCAATAACTGACTCGCAGAAAAAATATTCCAGGTAGCCAGAGTGCCGCCCTCCTCAGGTGGCCGCCTGGTGCGACCGCACCCCTTGCACCCCCACGCGCCGCCACTGTATTTATTGTCATGCCACACTAAGAATAGCCGTTAACTTGAGAGCATGTGTGTTTGTTATTTAGTGTGTGTATGGTTTTTGTTTGAACATGTGTTTTTGTTTATGTATCTGTTGATGTGTATGTATGAGTACAATGACTGTACACTGTCAGTGGGAAGATGAGACGGCGAGGGAGAGGAATGGCCACCCGCCCTCTTATGCCGAGGCTAAGAAAATGAATTCGCTAACACTTCATACCCATGGATGCCTGAGGGCTTTTGAACAGTCATATATGACTGCAGTTGTTGCATATTTTGGGATATTTATTATCCTGCATATGGGTTGTGATTGTGAATATCATGCAGTATGCCAACAATCCCCAATTACTGAGCAAATTTGATATGTGAAGATACCAGGTGATAGCAAGATACCAAGTAGAGAGCCAAGTCCATTTGAACATATCCTGGTGTGATACGGGCAGGAACTTCGATCTAATAATTTAATTCAGCTTTAGGATGTGACTTCTTCATAACACAGTCTTGGTATAAAATGTTACTTGTTGTGACTCCAAGAATTAGCTTTCTGGTGAAATTTTAGTGTGCATTGTATGTAGGGTTGTTAATATCGGTTTTTTTGGCAAACCGATTATCGGTTTTAGAAATCCGATTTTAAACCGATTATCGGTTTTTTTATTGGCCTTAATAGGAAATTTAATATATTATCATATAATGCAAGTTACATAAAACTGATAATCGCTACGTACCGTAACCTACATACATGTACAGGGTTCTACAATTACCTCGTTGGCTGTGGAAGACCGCTTTATATATGAGGCAATAATACGTCGCTGTGGGGTTCTACTATTACCTCGTTCGCTGTGGAAGCCTCCGTTTTATATATAAGAGGCAATAATACGTCGCTGTGGGGTTCTACTATTACCTCGCTGGCTGTGGAAGACTGTTTTATATATAAGAGGCAGAATTCGACAATCGTTTTGTCAATAACGAAAACCGATTATCGTTTTCGAAACCGATAATCGGATTTCCGATTATCGTTTAACATCCTAATTGTATGAATGCATGGTCGGTTGATAGTTTAGTGTTTAGCATTATGTATTGTCACACAAGAGGTGGAGAATAACTGATCATTGCCTGTTCAGAAAGATGTAAAAGTTGGACAGGTTCTGTTCCACTAGCGCCCTCTGGCAAACTGATCTATGAGTGCATTTGCTGTACTCTCTGTCAATGGGAAGATCAGCCGACTGCAAAACAAAGCAATGGTCATTGGTCACCTCTTCAATGGTCACCTGTTCATGTGATACAGCTAATTAAATGAATTCAGTAACATACCATACCCTTGGCTTGCTCTCAGGTTTAGTTAACATATTGCACTTCTTCCTTTTACCAGGACAGACTGAAAGTTGTCGCTGTGATGAATAACACTGATGATCCGGTTGGTGCAGGATCCGGGGTTTCGAAGTGTCCCAAGGATCCTAACAGTCCCTACACAATCCTTTCTGTTGGTAAGCTCCTTCAGGTTTTGTATTCTTTAATACATTTCAGTGTTACCATTCAACTCCATTACACTAGACTGTATTACACCACGAAATTGTATTGTATTGAACCATTAAAAATTATTAGAAATTGGCAACCCACTTAGAAGGACAAGCTCTTCACTAGCTAACTCTAAGACAGGATTATATATCTTCAAACTTACCTGTAACTGTAGTGTATTTGTTAAAATATCTGGTACTCGACAAAATTTCAATCTGTTCAGTATAAAAAATTGAATATATAGTATTGCTACAGTACATCGGAAAACAATTATACTTATTGCGTTTAAGAGGCCCCATTTGCATATGTTGTCAAATTAAATTATATTGTAGTTCATTTACTCTATGTTAAATCTGTTATTGATGGACCTCTGTTAAAAAACTCGTTCAGCTTCTAAGGTACCCAAATCAAATAAGATAATTGACTTGATGCCTTTAATCTACTGTATAATAGCATTGCTACTAAATTACAAGCCTGCATGGCCATATAGTAAATTAGTCATAGCTATGCAGTGTAGAGAGTCAATGACTTTGAAAACACAAAAACTCATTTTATTTTGTTACAATACCATTTTATTTTGTGACAATAACAGCTACTTCTCTTAAGGGAGGTGGGAATAAGCAAATTTCAGGTGTGCTGTTATTTGTGTACAAACTGTGTCCAGGTCAGACAAGTCCACGACTGCTTCCAGCAATCTACTCTACGCTTTTCATATCATCTGGTTATGATCCGACCATTTATCGGTCATCGCTGAGACAGAATCGCAATGCTCCTCTGGAATTCTATCAGCTCCGCTCTCAGCCTTTTGCTGACTCAGGTGAAGAAGCATTGAAGACCATTGATGGTGTTTTGAATTGAGATGTTACATTGCAGCACCAAATCACTTAAATATGTTCTATTGGTTTTGAGTATGAGTTACTACATTAAGTGCAATTTGATCGGAGACTTGCTGCTTAAACAGGAACAAATCTGACACATTCCAGACTTGACCACACAGAACTGTGACCGAATTTAAATGGTTTTCATGGAAAAAAGTCAAAGAAAGGCCAAGGAGACAAAGTACATATTGCAAGGCTGCTTTTTTCAGAAAAATAGGCCGACAACAGCAACACATCTGTGCTAGGCCATGGAGGTTCAGGTCGCCAAGACAACAAGGTCCCATTGAAGAGCAGCAAAATCTGTAGCCAGGGACGGAGGAGACTTCCTAAGAAGCATTGATCTCTAAGATAAAGTGGAGCACAAGACAATTACTCATAAGCTTTGGGATCACAAACTCTTAAACTCAATGCATTTGTGCATCTATAGGTAACCAGCGCTCGTGAATAAGCTGGTGCCCTGCGCTTGGCTTTCGAGTGGCGCTTTAGAAGTTTGGAGATTACGATTACAATTAACCAGTGCCTTTCCTCCTACATGAACTAGATATATACCAAAACCTAGGCATACCACTGATTACTTGAGCCGCTTAATTTAAAACAGGTTGTAGCCAATTAAGTTAATGTGGGAAAAAGTAAGGCCTGCATAATTGGCATTACCACAGTCAACTCTAATGCATTTGAATGCATGTGTCAGAGTCATAGCAGCTGGAGTTGTAAGTTAGTGACGACGCATTGGGCAAATCTGGCACAGGTGATAAAACCATAAATATTCAACCTGCATTATTCGTATACTGTGAGAAGGTCAGTTCCAAGTTCCCACCCAGTAGTAAAGAAAGAGACATCAGGCAAGCAATGCTGCAAAAAAGGCAAGGAAATTTATAGTATAATGAATAATAACGATTTTGTTATGAGTAAAATTATTCTCATCCATGTTTTCGGTTTTAGACGTGACGTTTGTTGCAACTTACGAAATCGAACAGTTCGTTTATTTCTTCTACCGTGAGATTGCCGTCGAGGCTTCAAGCTGTGGCAGATTTCGGTATTCACGAGTTGCCAGAGTCTGTAAGGTATCATCGAATGTTTTATTCTCTGCATGTAAGTGTTAGTGTCTTAATGTCTGTATTCTGTTCAATGGTGTGGTCTATTTTATGTTCTTTGTATTCTCTCAAAATATATCTGTTATTCTTCATTGAACTCAGTGTCTGTCTGTTTGTCACTCTGTATTTCTTTCGATATCTGCCTGTCTGTTCTTTTTTTGCCTTAATGCCATTTTCATTGTAGCCATTAGTGTAAACTCTTGTAAACTCTGCTATAAATTGAGTATACTGTTGGGTGAAAAGATCTCTTCCCGCCTTACAGTTTACTCTTTTACAGCAGAGTTTACAAGTTGACTGAGGCGCCTCTCAGATTTGAACCCCTTACCTCGGAGTTGACAGTCCAGGACACCAACTAATAAAAGTTTGTGAGGCCTCATATATGTTAATGTTATTAGATATGGAGAGTGTTTCTATATATTTTGTGTTAGTATATTTTTGTATTTATGGTATTAGTTCACTGGTCATCATGCGCCATAGTTACATACATAATAATAATAATAATAATAATAATAATCACATACATAATAATAATAATAATAATAATATTAATAATAATAACAATCCGGTTGACAAACCGCAACCGGTTACAGTGTACAGTTATGCAATTGAAACAACTCACAAGAACACAAATGACAGAAGACATAAATCTTAACTACTAACAGAACAGACAGCCTGCAATACACGGCGCTAATAGCAGCCTACAAAGCATGTCCGCCTACGGGCTCGATCTCGGTACCTCTCTCTCTCTATGCCAGTGTGTTATCCAATGCGCTATCGGGCTCACATGTAATTATCCTGCCATACGCCACAATGCATTTTGCTTAACATCTGTCCAAGGGAACAATGCGTACCTGGTACATTAAGTAATGCTGATGGTGGCTGTGTGTATTAAAATCAGTCATTTGTTGCAATCATATTGTTGTGGGTATCGGTTAATACTTAATTAAGAAATTAAGTGATTCTGGTAGTGCAACTTGTGTTCGTTGTAGCCTTTTGGTGTACTTTTATGAGAGTAAACATTGTTATCAAAGTCTGAATGTATTATTTTTCACATTTATTTTTCAGATTTTTTATTATTAAGGACCTGATAACATTGTACTTAATCACTTGTACAATGCTTCTGAACAG
Source organism: Aporrectodea caliginosa (assembly GCA_020284085.1). Taxonomy (NCBI): domain Eukaryota; kingdom Metazoa; phylum Annelida; class Clitellata; order Crassiclitellata; family Lumbricidae; genus Aporrectodea; species Aporrectodea caliginosa. The sequence continues at coordinate 191,130 of JACEVL010000399.1, forward strand.
TTTATGGCTCTCAGGCATTCTTGGTTGCTGGTATGAAGCTTTGGTAGTTGTCACCAGTTCTTTCTACTCTATTAGTTCTTTGATGTCATTAGACAAACTTAAAATGGATCTGTCTCAGCATGCGTACTCAGTCTAACCTTCATTCTTGATCCATTTTCATTGGGCCCACATTGTGCAGCTGATGGGAACTGGTGGCCAATTGTGGACTATCTGTGAAGCCATTGAACATGAATGCATGTGGTACTGGATTTTTACTTGATTTCTGTAACGTATAATTTGTAACAATGCAATTGTAATAGCAGATTTATATAGCACATCTTCAAGGGAGATGCGTCAGAGGCACACCCGACCCAATGATAGAAAATGAGGATAGGAAAGAATGGTTTACGAGCGCTTACGGAATAGAGAAAGAGCAAGCATGTGAAAATGATTGTGGTTCGTGGTTTCTCTTTGAAGTAGCTATTGATGTCCATTGCCATATGATGTTGACACTAGTCTTGAAACTAGATGGGATCATTTACTCTATGTTCAAACAGTAATTGGTATTTGATTTATATCATGTTTGTTTTCAGAATGATATCGGAGGCGGTGTAGATCCTAATAAGTTCCTTACGTTCGTTAAGGCTCGAATCGTTTGCTCCGTCAGCAGTGGAGACGACATTCCCATCTACTACAACGAACTCTGTGAGTAGAAAGCTTTCTAGCGCACCACTGTTTTACCGAGGTTTAGAGTATTGCCTGATGTTAGCAAAGACCTTCATTATATGTATGTATTTGTATGTGTATATGTATGTCTGTATGTAGCAAGATAAAGAGACTGAGGGAAAGAGCAGAATGTATTTTTTCCACAGGTCAGTTTACTGCATCTTGATTCAGTTACCAAGCTTTTATGTGGCTATTATTTAGGACTAGACATTTAGAGGTTACTTTGGCTGGTGGCTATTTACATTTGCAGACTTTCTAAGTTACTTTGACTGGTAGGTATTTACATTTGCAGAGGTTACTTTAGCTGGTGGCTATTTACCGTGGATACAATGCTGTCAAGAACTGTTATTGTGCAGCATTCCAGGTTAGTAGTAGAGAATGGGTGACCATCCATCGAATACGAGGTCCTCTGATGCTGACTTTGGCCTCCATCCTTTGGGGTTGGTAAATAAATGCCATTGCAAATTGAAGTGTTCAGTAAAGATGTCTTGTTATTGGAATGCTGCAGCTGTGTTTGTGCTTAAGTTAAGACATCATTTGACCTCAGGAGTTTCTTTGAGGCCTGTATATGTACACTGTTTATTAACTGGTAGGCCAAGTGCCTCTTTTTGTTGTCTGAAGACCTCTTTCTTTTCTCTGGGTCTTTCGCACTGGGAGCGCCTCTTATTGGTGTGCACTGCGATTAGGCGCTATATAAATTGATAGATACAATACAATACAATACTGTGTTGCCTGTGATTTTTCTTTTTAACTTAACTTAATGTTGCTACTGTAACTAAAATGTGAAAGCTATTTTTCAACAGATGATGTGCAATACAATGCTACAGAAAGAGTGTTTTATGGGCTCTTCAAAATGAACAAGTAAGCAAATATCATTTATCCAATGACTCATTTGGCTCTCTTAAGTGATTATAACATGATAATTGATAGTATATAGCATTTGGTTTCTTTTCAATCTCAGTTTTTGACTATGGATTTCTGAGTTACTAGATTTTTGGAATTTAGTGTGAGCAGTAAGACCTGTTGGTCCAATTGAGTTTGGGATTAAAAATATGTCTAGATTGAAAATAATTACATCTGGAATGGCTGCTAACCTGTCAAGATCTGGCCTACTGTCACTACAATACAATACAATACAACTGATCTTTGATACTACTTCTTACTAAGGTTGCCCCAAGCTCAGAAGTGCACATACTCAGGGGCGCAGAACAATTATATTGCTAGCAATTATGCACGAAGGACTTGCTCAAGGTGCCTACTTGAGGTGGATTCCAGCCTGCAACCCTCCGGCTGCAAGGCACCGAACATACACCATACACCACCGCGCCCCACTACTACTGCTGCTGCCACTATTATTATATGATTAATTAGTAACTTCTAAAGTTCTGGTCTTTAATGCACAAGGCATGAACTGATGGAGCATCAAAGCCAAGCAGGCCAATATCCAGAAGACCAGTCCACTACTACTATTATGTACTGCTACTACTGTGAGACTCTTAAGATCACTATAGAAGTGTTCTGTTATTATTGCGTTACTGCTTAATGTGTAATGTACTACTGAATAATATTATAATGTTATTATTATTATTATTATTAATTATTATTTTACCCAAGGAGTATATACCGGTATGATTCCTCAGGGCTTAAAATTGCCGTTTTGTCTAGTGATTAATATTATTTTCTTATTATAATTATTATTGTTAGTATTATTATTATTATTAATTATTTGTAGTCATAACTAGCAAATGGTACCCATGATTTTAGCATGACTTGTGTATTTTATAACAGAGATGATCTTTGGGGATCTGCAGTCTGTCGGTTCAGGTATACAGATATCACTTACAAGTTTGAGCAAGGCCAATTCCTAAGCCAAGACACACCAAGCTCACCATGGACGATTACTCCTGACCAACAAGTCCCAAAGCCTCGTCTGTCTACGGTCAGTATATCATTTTTATACATATATGTATATATCTATGTATATATACATATAAATGATAATTAATATAATATTATATATATAAATGATAATTAATATCATATTATATATATATATATATTTGTTTACTTATTTATTTATTTATTTCCCAAGATTTGATCCCAGTATCAAACTGTATTTTATCTTGAGAAGAAAATTGTCCCAAGGTTTAATTCAAAAGCAACATACTGCATCAGATTTGAACCCAAAAATATTTACCAACGATGTGATCCAAAGAAGAAATTTAACAAAGATTTAACCAGGAAAGAAATTGACTCAAAAGTTGAGCCTCTATAATCATTTAAGCATTTGACCCAAGAGTTCAACCTGATAATAAATTGGCTCATGATATTATGAACTCTAGAGGAAATTGACTCAAGGTTCGGTTCTGCAGGAAATTTAACACAAGAAAGATTTGCCCGAAGATTTTAACTCAGGAAAGATTTGATCCCAAGAAAGTTTTGCCCAAATATTTGAACCCAAGAAAGAATTGCCCAAGGAGTTCAACCCAAGAAAGAATTGCCCAAGGAGTTGAACCCAAGAAAGAATTGCCCAAGGAGTTGAACCCAAGAAAGAATTGCCCAAGGAGTTGAACCCAAGGAAGAGTTACCCAAAGATTTAAATCCAATGTGCAGTGGCAGGGACCATTTGGCTGGCCATTATTGTGCTACCAGAGCAAAACAACGTGGATAAACCGTTTGTACTGTTTTTATCTTATTGCAATTTTGCATCTAGTGTCTGGCGAACGTCACAACGTCACTTCCATCGGCGGCACAGATCTTCGGACTGACTCACTATCTCATGGCAGATGCAATTGAACCAATGGATGGAGGACCCTTGTACTATAGCCAGGATGTCGGATACAGCCGACTTGTGGTGGACTTTGTCCGGGGCTTGGGGCGAAGCTATACGGTTTTCCTCCTCTTCTCAGGTAAGCAAATGTAACGACTACACAACAGCTGTATGTATCGCACCATGTAAAAACCTTGCATAATCAATATTTGCATTAGATGCAATAAAGTCAGATGCAAATTGTCGTAACATTCTTAAGGGGCATCCTATATATACTATTGTGCACCTCAAGTGCACAATAATGAATGTAGGGTTCGTCTTAAGAACCACATGGAAGCATTGTTTTACGGTTGATGGTTTTAAGTCAGATGGAAGAAGTTGTTTGAACAGCTGTATGCACAAAGTTTTTATTTAGGGGAACCTAACAGAAACACTGTTTACAGTCGATGGTTAAAACAGTCAGATGGAAATTTTTTATAAACAGTTGTATGCAATATTTGCACTAAATTGTTAGCAGTCAGGTGGGAGCAGATGTTTCTTTACAGCTTGAGAAAATAGTTTCCTTTCTACATTAAGTATAAAACTATAGCATTCTTCTCTCTGACAGCTATTTCTTCAGTTTTGCTTCCTCCCTTTCCTCACTTTCTGTTGAACTCTCTATCTAATTAGCTTCTGTAAAACTTTTCCTTGGTCTGTTACAATGCAAATGATGTTAATCTTTAAGTGCTTATCTGGGATTGGTGACATAATTTTTTAGGAGTCCGTCAATGTTTGACAGTTGTTGACAAAGGGGAGGTCAGTTCGGTACAAATTTGTTCACATAATTAATGGACAAGTGATTTAGTGCATTTGAGAAGTTTTAAAAGCACTTTGTGATAGTCTGATACATAAATACCTACATCCGAATATCTAACATAGTGAGAAGGTCATTGAAATCAGTCAATCCATCTATAATTGAGATTTATTTCAAATCAAATATATTCCTATTTATGTGATTGTAGAGAAACGTCCAGATGAGATTGTCCGTGTAGTGCAATGGAACGAAGGTGAACAATTGTACTCGAAACAGTTTTCAGTGCTGAAGCCATTTTCAAACTACGCATCGTGTCCAGATCAGACAGCTTGTCTCTGGAACATGGTCCTGCATAGATCTTCTCAGGTAGTAAGCCAAGTTGAATCTTAGTGATGCTACTGTTTTGGCGATGTGGGAAGTAGCAGTAGTTGCTGATATCTCAGTGAATTGGTACCTGATTGGTTTGAGTGCTTGCTTTGCTGCATGAAGTGTGTCGGTTCAAATCTTCCCTGAGCAAGTTCCTTGAGCAAGTCCTTCATGCACCATTGACGGATGCTTTGTAATCTGATAGTGGTGCTTAATATGTACATGAATAATAATAATTATGATAATAATATTCGTTGCCTTCAGGGGCACCTTTGAGCAGCCAGAACTTGAGTGATGGGGGTTCCAGACTGCACATTTTTCGGACATAGTTTTAATCGCGTGGGTGAACAGAACTACCACTTTAGAAATTATCAAATACAATGCAATACAAAATGAAGATGCTGAAGTAAACTAAAATTGTGTTGTTCTGTATTTTAGAAAAACTGGTTGTATGTGGTAAAGGATAAAGCTGTCTTCCAGCTTTCCACGGTTTTGTGTTCGCAGTACAAACTCTGTACCGAGTGTGCGATGGACCCATACTGTGGATGGAATTCCATCACCCATGTGTGTTTGCCTTTTGGCAGAACAGGGTTGGTGTAATTTGTTCATTTTCTCAATATTTTGTCAACCTTTCTTGCCATTTCATTTTGATTTATTTTCCTCGTCGTCATCTTAGAGCCCTGTCGTGAATCCTCACTGGACAAGTCATTTATTTATTGCATTTCTTGCACATCAAGCTCATTAAATCTGAATGTGTGGCTATCAACATGGAGTCTGTTCAGCAGGCTCAAACCAGTAATTGTTGAATTACAACCCAGTGTGCTACTGAATGGACCAATGTGCTGCACAATGCACATGGCTTTCAAATTTTCAAGCAGTTTTTCTTTCTTAGTGTTGTGTCATTGTATTGTTGTTGCCATTACAATTCATAACAATCATTTTTCAAAACATATATCATCATTGTCATCATGCCAATATTATTTCATGTTTATGAAACTACAATTGTTTTCATTTATGCTACTTCATGTTTGTATTGTATATTATATGTGGTCAAAACTTCACAATGTTCCCATTGCTTGTGTATAAAGTACTATAAACAACTACTTTCTCAGTTGTTTAAGAATCTTTAATGACAGGCTTAATTGTCAACGTAACAAATTGTATTTAGAACTCGTTGACACAAACGCAACAAGATTACAAAATCAACAGTTTTTTTGATTTGGGATATTGACAGTTCGTCTGCTTACCCATGTAACCTATAGGGAAAGCTTGCCCAGTTGTTGTAATTGTTATTGCAAATTTATATAGCTCCACTTCAAGAGAAACAAATCACAGGTACTCAAGACCTGCCAAAAAAACCACGATCGATTAGAATGGTTTTCAACACTTATGCAGATGAGGCATGGAAAGACCAAGAAGCTCAAGTCACAGGTTGCAAGGTAGCTTATTCCAAAGAGATGGGCTGACAACAGCAAAACTTCTATGCTGGGCTGCTGGTTTACTATTGTTATGCCTGTGCTTCAGCCAAATAGACCATTCAACCTCAGAACCACACCTCTGAGGAGTACCATTGAAAGAAGTTTGTAATAAGTGACTCTCACTTTACTTGAACCTCTACTTTGTTTTTGTCTGCAGTTTGATTCAAAACGTTGAAAGTTCTTCAGCACTCACAGCATGCAATGCCGTCTGCAAAGGCAAGTACAAAAGTAGCAATACGACAGCTTATTAGTCAAATGTAATGTTTTTAAGTAGTGCTATATAAATGTAGGCAAAGTAAATAATTATTATTAAAACACTAAACTGTTAAGAGTTCCTCTTTATGTTTCAGTTTGCAGTGGTAGGCCAGAGGTTGCTAGGTAAATTTAAGGTAATGGAGGACTTGCTTTTCTCAAAAACAGTCCTTGATGTCAGATGGAATGTTTTTTAATACACTGTAGCATGTTGTGATACACTTTAACATGTTATGGTACACTGCAAATGAATGTTGTCATACATTGTAATAGATCAGACTGTTTTCTTTTGATAGTTACAACTATTCATCAGGTGCCTTTCATTCCGGGCATGCCTGTTCACTTGAACTGTTCTTCCTACTGCTCACCGGAGAGCAATATAACGTGGCACTGGTATGGAGCTAGCAGTTCTGTCCAGCTTTTGCCGTCACTGAATAATATGCAAGAGAATTACGTTCTCTCTCAAGATGGCAGTCTGGTGATTCTGAACTTTGTGAGTAGTCTCGAGGGAACGTTAGCGTGCAAGTCGAATGGCGTGACTCTGGCTGAGCACACGATTAAAGCGTCTCGTAAGTACTACTGGATTATCATCCTACTCTATCTTGTTTTAGTCCCCATAACTGCTGTAAAGCATTTTAAGCAATGCTTTACGTACTTACTGCTTTACTTTGTTATTGTTTGCTTACCTTTGTATCTCAGCTGATGTTATCCTTTTATCTTATCCTATTGTATGTTTTATGTTATTTAGTCTTTAATCCAATATCATCCAGTCTGATCTAAGTTATCTAATTCTGTCTCATGCTACATCTTTTTTATGTCATCATATGTTATCATTGCTCTGTAGGCCATGTAAACTTCTGGCACTTTATTATATAAGCAAGTGTTGGAAACGGTTTTATTTCTCGCACTTTATTATATAAGCAAGTGTCGGAAACTGTTTTATTTCTCGCACTTTATTATATAAGCAAGTGTCGGAAACGGTTTTATTTCTCGCACTTTATTATATAAGCAAGTGTCGGAAACTGTTTTATTTCTCACACTTTATTATATAAGCAAGTGTCGGAAACTGTTTTCAGCATGCAGTTCTGTTGATCTCTCACACCAAGAACACGTAGTTTCCCCGAAAATACAATTACTCTTTGGTTTGCAACCTGCTTTTGAACCAATTATCTGGAGGCACCTGGAGCTAAGTGTTTCGCCAAGATTACCCACAAACTCCTAGTCTTTCTACAGGGTTCCGACTAATTTATTGTTTTAAAATTCCCTGAATTTCTCTGACTTTCCAGATAGCTTTCCGAAAAATTCCAGATACAAATATTAGCAAAAGTTTGAACACAAAAATATTTTTAGTAGTTTTTTTACCTGCGCCTCTGCCCTACACGGGTCCCTTTCCATCTATTCATTGAGAGCAGTTCAGTTCAACCAAATGAATATGCTTTAATACCAACACGATCTGAATTGCTCTTCAAAATACGCAATACCCAAATGTGATTCACATCTGTTAGAAACTTGAACAAACTATGTCAATGTTATTATTACAACTGAAAACCGAAGAAATGTTGTCCTCAGTAAAAATTTTCTCTGACCAACAATGAAATTCCCTGACTTCCCAGACATCTGAAAATCCCTGACTTTCCAGGTTTTCCAGAAGAGTGGGAACCCTGTTCTAGTTTTTGTACCTGTGTTTTGAAACCAAGTTGCATGAGGTATGGAGCCAAGTACTTTACCAAGATTAGGGATGGATTAGGGCTTGATGTTAGAGGACGAAGCAATAGTGGGTTTTTGGATAAGAAGAATTAGTAGTTTAGGAGGTGCACAAACACTGCACATCTATTACAACCCTTTTGAAAATATGCCATTGCCGAAAATGTATATTTTTAGGTGCGTTTTGTGAAATTTTGAGAACAGATAATTTAATTATGAATTTTAGGCAGTATACTAGGATGTCAGAATACATCAGGAACTGACTTAATTTGTAAACGTTTTGACTGTAGCTTGCAACTATACCGGTGCTATCCAAACAACGTTTCTGCAAGAGTTCAGAAATTGGTGTGATGCATTTGGAAAATACAGAGAGGACTATAATAATTGGATCTGCTTGAAAGTAAGTCACAGTCAATGTACATTTTGTGATGTTTTAAAATCTTTGTATGAATTTATCTTTCTGTTCATTCATTCACTCATTCATTCATTCATTTAAGATATTTATATAGCGCCCCTTCAAGATTTCTACTCAGAGGCGCTCCCGACTACAAGCGGACACTGAATCGGAGTTTCACACCGAAGCGCATGAGCAATTGCGAGTGAAGGACTTGCCCAGGGTCCCTACGCAGTGGCTTGAGGTGGATTCGAACCCGCAACCCTCCGGCTGCAACCACCAAATATACCCCCTTGAGGTGGATTCGAACCCGCAACCCTCCGGCTGCAAGGCACCGAACATACCTCTACACCACCGCGCCCCACAAAAAAAGCACTTTGATTTTTTTTATTAAACAGCACATTTCATGAGCTTTTTAGTCTTTTGTACCAGTTTGTCTTGATTTTCATGGAAGCATTTCTATAATTTTTTCTAAACAATGTTAAGTCATGATCATGGTTAACTGTAAATCTGTTTTCTCATTTTGTGTCTACAGGATTGCCTTGGTACTTTCACAAATTCACAACCCTGCAGAGCTCGCTGTACAAAGAATTAGGAGTTTCAGACAATTACATTCACTCAATAAACTGAAAGTTCTCTTACACTATTTGAAAAATTGTGTAAATTACCATGTGTAAAATGAGCCAAAACAAAATTTGAAACACCTTTAGTATAGACGATGTTGGTAAATGAAGTGAACTCAATGGTGTTGTCACAGGTGCTGCATTTATAGAGAAGAAGGATGAAGAAGAGTCCCTTATGTTCTGAGGCAGCTGTGGGTACAAAGCATTAGCAACTTCATTTTATGTGCCTCTGCATATAATGAGGTGAGGTGTCCTCTCCCTAAGACTCCCTTGCTGCCTGAGCCTTCCAATGACATAGATGAGAAAAAGTTAAACATACCGGTACTAACACTACAGGGGGGGGAGCGTCCATAAATGAAGTCACGTCCAGAGGAGGGAGGGGGTCAGACTTGTGTGGAATGTAATGTGATTATGCAGCAGTGAACTGCTTCGTGATAAATGCCTTAACTGTAAGAAGGGATGGGAACAAATTTGTGCCTAAAAAGCGTGACATCATTTATGGACGGCCCCATAGTGGAGTACTAGAAGGGGCTATTGGAAAAGAGAAATCTTTAATTAATGTGCCATAACAAATTTGAAATCCCTGACCTTTTGAATGATGTTCCGATTGCTATCCACTAGACTATTGCTGAGCTACAATGTTGACTTGGAGCAAGTTTTACTGCATATTGAATACACAACAGATCAGTTTAGTCACAGAATAGATAAAGCTACGCTTTATCTATTCTGTGGTTTAGTAGACTGCACAGTTTCTAGTCTATGCTGAGATTGTTGCTTAGTGGGGCTCTTGCCTTAATGTTGTGCCATTAATTTTGTCCACTATACTATGGCACTATATAAATTTAAAGAAAAGAGTCAACTAATATTGACAGATTTAAACATGAGTTGATCAATTTTGCATTTTCCCCATGACCAACCATTTGAGTGTGGGATTTCAACATACTGTACACATTTTGTGTGATGGGGTATTCTTAAGCTGTGGTAGTGTGGCATAGACATGGCCCATCATCTTGCATGATTGTGCTGTTGTCCAACACAGAGTTCTTAAGTTCCTGTCAATCATATAATTTATATAGCGCCTCTTCAAGGGTTCTACTCAGAAGTGCTCCTGAGCCAGACCTGATCATAGAGGAAAGTTAACAGATACAAGCCTAACTCGTTGTATCACGCCTAAGCGCCGCACCTACCATCAACTCTTAAGTCTAAGATTGAGATTTTCAACTGGCCTACCTGAGACAGCATCCAATATGTTTTTGTATATTTTCAGTTTTTGTAAAAACCGGACAAAAATGAAGCATGTATATTATTTAATGTTTTATGAAAAAATAAATCACAATGAAAATTATTGTTAGTCATTTGTGCTATTGCATATTTCATGTTATACGACATGATAAAGGTTTGTGTGATGTGTGTGTGTGTGTGTGGTGTGTGTGTGTGTGTGTGCTGCAATGCTGTTGCATTATAGGCCCCTAATTTTGTAATTATATATATATATAGGGGCATTCCAGGTCAAATCAACGCACTTTTGAGTAAAATTTGGCATCACCATCTCTGATTTTGATGAAATTCGGCAAGGCATTAGAACCCATTGAGAAACTCTCAAAACCAAAATTTTAGATTTTTGGGTCAACCGGTGTCCGAGATATGGGTCACTGAATCTCGACCCAAACGGTCCGATTTGCGCCTACCGGACGAGGGTTAAACTGCTGTATCTCAGCTCCTATTGCACCTAGAAACAAAAATAAGATACCTAATTAAAGCTGTGTGAATCCTCTATATGGGCAAGGCATCTAGAAATAGTTATTTTGAGTAACCAAAAAATGTGAGCATCTTTAACCTAGTAACCCTGACCCGGGTCACTTTGTACTCTCATAATTTTATGAACTTTTTACCATCCAAAGATCTCATTGTTCTAAATAGTTGGTGAAAAATTCAGAGTGGGATCTCCTATAGTTGTTTTGTTATGATTTTTTGAATGGTCATCTGAGGGCGTGATTCGCGCTCTAAATGAAGGTAGACTATGTTAAAATTGTCTTTTATAGTGTGAGAATATCATTTTTAATCAAAAATAACAATTCAGAGCTCAGTCCTCCAAGTTTCAGTACTAGCTAGATATTCTGTCTTTCTAGTTCTATTGTAGCAGCTTGCATCTTATGGTCATTCAGTGTAGACTCAAATTAATATAGATAGAAAGTACTGCAGTAACTCATTCGCGAATGTCATTAATTCGACCACTTTTACACTAATAGTAGTGGGAAACTATTTGTGTAAATTCTAAATAATTCACAGAATCGGAAAGTACACAAAAAGTTGTACAAAATCACCAAATTTTGCAAGCCTATGTGCATCCATCCCTGAGATAATGGCACTTTTTGCTACATCTCATGGCAAGGGTCCATGCGATAGAGCTGGTGGAACCGTCAAGCACGTTGCTGCACATGCCAGTGTGCAGAGGCCATATGACAACCAAATGATGACACCACATCAGTTGTTCTTGTTTGCAAAGGCAGACATTCCATCAGTCAATTCTGTTTTGCTACCACAGAGGAATACAAGCAAGAAGTAGCTTTGTTGAGCAGCAGATTTGAGTCTCCACTTAACTTTGCTGGAACTCACAAAATCCACTGCATTTGTTCCATATCAACAGAGCAAGTGGAAGCACTTGAAGAAATTATCAAATAGTCACGAATCCAAAGTTAAACGTGTTGTGTTCATCAATCAGAGTCTGTTAATGTTCTACAGTCTTTCGATACTGACCATCAAGCTGTGAAATTTGCAGACTTGAAGGGTTACCAAGTATGATGGATACTGGTGGCTTGGATGTGTAATGCTGACATTTCCTGGACAAAATGAAGTGGAAATAAACTTTCTGCAGTCACAAGGTGCCACTCGATCTTTCCATTATCTACGTTCAAGTGATCTACTGAGAATACCTTGTGTGGAGGTTGACAGCAGGACTTCAACCAACAACAAGCACGAGGGCATATGCGCTGAATGCCCATGAGATGCAAGCTGCTACAATAGCACTGGAAAGACAGAATATCTAGCTAGGACTGAAAAACTGTAAATGTTGATTTGACAGAGCTCTGAATTGCTATTATTTGATTAAAAATGATATTCTCACACTCTAAAAGGCAATTTTAACATAGTCTACCTTCATTTAGAGCGCGATTCACGCCTACATATGACCATTCAAAAATTCATTTTAAAAAAACTATTGGAGATCCCACCAGGGGCTTCTATCCCTATACAGGGTGGGCGCAAGTTGAGCCCAGTGAAAAACAGGGGGGAAAGTGGTTTTTCAATTTTTATCACACATTCTACAAGTTACAGACCTAATTTTCTTGTATAAATTAGTGTGAACCGGTGGCATCGTCCAATTAAGTCACTCGATTTTGTTAACACACTGTAGTCCTACTTAATATGTTATGCAGTTTCATCATAATAGGCCTATTCGTTTATTATTATTATTATTATTTAGTTCTCGCACTTAATCGTGCGACATTATCGTCTGCATAGTTGTGACAAAAATAAGCATTTACATTGGGTTCAACTTAAAAATATGCTTTCACTTACGTACGCGTATTTCATTAACTAAAATAGGTCTACTATGCCGCGTGAAAAACGAAAATAAATTATAAATTTATATCGCTGTTGCGAGTTGTCATGCGACAACATTGTAGGGCCTAGTATACGATCCGACAAATGGACAGAACACTGCCAAAAGCATCATTAAGCCTTCAACTTTACCAGGTTAGAGACTTAGCGGTACCCTGCAGGCGTAGGCCTACTGTCCGTGCCCAACTAACTGTAACCTTTACTTGAACCTTATGATCCTTATACTGCATTGTGAGCAACTCTCGTCTCCATGCCGTAGTCATAATGCATTAATGCTCGACTCAAGTTGTGTGTATAGGCCTAGAATAGCCCTAGATTGATGAATTCGTTGCATTTCGGTGATTGTGAATGCGAGATTTTAATCTACTTAATTCACACCCGTTGACTCGCATGCTTAAACACTGAACAACTTTACCAGTAATCCTCCATTTTAGGTGTTTAAATTATTTTGCATTGGTATCCATTGTATATGGCCAATTAGAAATTGAAGCTGGATTGACGAAAATAATTGTTTGCCTAAATGGAAGCCGGATTGATGAAAGAAATCTTCGCATAAATAGAAGCTGCAGGATAGATGATATTTTATCAGACGAAACCTATGAATTACAGATAGGGGCCTACATTTATCTTATCAGAAATGAGCATCGGCGTAGCCAGGAAAAAATTTCGGAGGGGGATTTAAGATTTCGGGTGGGGGTGTCCATTGGAGATGGTAGCACAAATTAACTTTTTTTGGTATTTCACATGTGAAAGCACATAAAAATTTTCTGAAATTTATTTCGGAGGGAGAGTTTGAAACTTTGAATCCCGAAAAATCCACCTAAAAACGTCCATGCAAATGAGCTAAAATTCATGTCGGCAAGAGAGCGGAGGCCCGGCCCAGGAGGGGGGAAGCGGAGGGATTGAGCCCGGTTGTTTAGGGGGGATAGAAGCCACTGGAGATCCCACTCTGAAATTTTCACCAACTGTTTAGAACAATGAGATCTTTGGATGGTAAAAAGTTCATAAAATTATGAGAGTACAAAGTGACCCGGGTCAGGGTTACTAGGTTAAAGATGCTCACATTTTTTTGGTTACTCAAAATAACTATTTCTAGATGCATTGCCCATATAGAGGATTCACACAGCTTTAATTAGGTATCTTATTTTTGTTTCTAGGTGCAATAGGAGCTGAGATACAGCAGTTTAACCCTCGTCCGGTAGGCGCAAATCGGACCGTTTGGGTCGAGGTTCAATGACCCATATCTCGGACACCAGTTGACCCAAAAATCTAAAATTTTGGTTTTGAGAGTTTCTCAATGGGTTCTAACGCCTTGCCAAATTTCATCAAAATCAGAGATGGTGATGCTAGATCACTGCGTTGATCTGACCTGGAATGACCCTATAGGCCTATATACATACAATATAATTATATATTGTACAAGAACTAACGACCGATGGTCAGAGTATTGTATCTTAAATCATTCCAGTTCTAAGAGTCATATGGACACGACGAGTTGTCCAGAGATAGGCCCTACTCGGATACCAATTAGAGATCAAAGTCTGGTTGCCAAAAGACTGCAGGAGAAAAGATGGCGGATATTCCGTTTAGGACGTGAGATTGGAAGGCGGAAGACAGATAGGGCCTATATATGGATCAGAGTAGGAACTTTAACTTGATGGTCATTGATTCATTTTCAACCTTCATCTATTATAGGCCTATAGTTCAGTCAAGTAGTAGGCCTACGTCGCCTACCGATCAAGGTAGCTATAGGCCTAGCCTACATGTAAAGGTTTTATTTAAAAAACAGCATAGGTGAAGTACGTTATATTAAAAGCTACGACGAAAGAAGGCTGAAAATGACAAGGATATTGATCGAGAGGAGTAGGCCTAGAGTGCTAAAGGTGAGTATTCAGATGCAGAGGATAGGTCACTTAAAGTTTAATGTTTATTGGGACCCAAACTGTTTCATGATAATTAGAAGCTTAGGCTAATTGTTTCAAACTGCAGAAGCCAACGCTTAAAAAGTAGGCCTACACTAACAGTAGAAAGGTTTTGCAGGTATATTAGGCCTATGCTGATAAGCTCGCAGCTGACTAAATGCATTAGTCTCAGTCGATATAGGCCTACAAACAAGAGATAAAATGCATAGGGGCCTATGCGTACGTAATTTTTTGTAACAAATAGCCTATAGGCTATCGGTCTTACCACATTAGGAAACCATGTGGTTAGAGAATTTGGTCTAGTGTGAATGTGTGATAAATGGGCCTATAGGCTAAGTCAGAAGAGAAACCCACGAGAGATGAAACAAACAATTAAGGGCGTTTGGAGGGGCAAGGAGGCATATTTGCCCTCTGGATTTTCGCATATTTACAATAAAAAACCAAAAACCAAAAAAAAACGTAAATTTTAATTTTTTGGTTTTTTACAAATTTTGACATTATAAATGCCAAAAATGGCGTAGGCCTAGGCCTATCTTCAACGCTCTTGGCAATATATTGTGGCATGGTCTTTAATATTGTTAACTTCGTTTTATGACATTCTACGGTTCTACTGTTCTATAGTTAATTTCATTTAGGCCTATAGGCCTATGCATCTGATTAATTTGAACTGTATTATTCCATTTAAATGAGTTTTATAGGCCTATGCATCTGATTAATTTGAACTGTAGGCTAGGTATTTATTCCATTTAAATGAGTTTTATGATCCGAAATAGGAAATCTGAAAAACAAAAAAAAAAAAAAACCATAAAAAACAAAAAAAACAAAAAACCAACTTTTCATTTTGAAAAAAGTTTGGTTTTTGCACCTCTGCATTATTTTGTACATGCAAATCCTATTCTACATGAGCTCAACACATGCTAAATGAAAGCCTAAGTGTGGGGCAAGATGGACTATAGTACTGTTCTACGCTAATGAATTTACAAAATGCTGTAACTATGTAAAAAAAAACTGGCAGATAACCAAGTCGATAGTCAAATCTGATAACTCTGACTCATTTATAAAAGAAATCAATATCAATGGTAATACAATAAAAGATCCTGAACTATAATGGCTGATCAATAATATTTAACTCCTACTTTACGAATCTACCAAATTCACTTGCGCTAAAAATACCCCCCTCAAAGAAATTATTCCAAGACTACGTAGGCCTACGTGATTTGGGTGGTGTCACCCTGGACAGTTCTCTAATCTTCTCTGAGCTTATCACCAAGTAACAATAATCTTACACGCTACACGTAGGCTACGCTCCTCCTACTTCCAACTCCGGCGCTTCGATCAGACTTGTTTCATAATTGAAATGACGTAACAATAGGCCTAAATTTAAAATTAGCCTACTAATAATAGACGTGCGTCACAATTGACGTTACGTAAAATGGGACTTTTATTGATATCTAAATTTAAAATTACTAATAATAAACATTATGTTTATTATTAGCAATTAAGACAGCCTATGGTGGACAAGCAAGACATCCTATGGTAGATAAATAAGACAGCCTAGGCCTATGGTGGACAAGCAACACATGATACGGTGGATAAACAAGACAGCCAATGGTAGACATGCAAGCAACACATGCTATGGTGGATAAATAAGACATCCTATGGTGGATAAACAAGACAGCCAATGGTAGACAAGCAACACATGCTATGGTGGATAAACAAGACAGCCAATGGTAGACAAGCAACACATGCTATGGTGGATAAACAAGACAGCCTATGGTGGACAAGACAATGGTGGATAAACAAGACAGCCTATGGTAGATAAACAAGACAGCCTATGATGGATAAACAAGACGACCTATGGTGGATAAAACAAGACATCCTATGGTGGATAAACAAGACAGCCAATGGTAGACAAGCAACACATGCTATGGTGGATAAACAAGACAGCCTATGAGTATGATGGATAAACAAGACAGTCTATGGTGGATAAACAAGACAGCCTATGGTGGATAAACAAGACAGCCTATGGTGGATAGCCTATGGTGGATAAGCAAGACATCCTATGGTGGATAAGCAAGACAGCCTATGGTGGATAAGCAAGACAGCCTATGGTGATAGAAGCAAGACAGCCTATGGTGGATAAACAAGACAGCCTATGGTGGATAAACAAGACAGCCTATGGTGGATAAACAAGACAGCCTATGGTGGATAAACAAGACAGCCTATGGTGGATAAACAAGACAGCCTATGGTGGATAAACAAGACAGCCTATGGTGGATGCATCCTATGGTGGATAAAAACAAGATAAACAAGACAGCCTATGGTGGATAAACAAGACAGCCTATGGTGGATAAACAAGACAGCCTATGGTGGATAAACAAGACAGCCTATGGTGGATAAACAAGACAGCCTATGGTGGATAAACAAGACAGCCTATGGTGGATAAACAAGACAGCCTATGGTGGATAAACAAGACAGCCTATGGTGGATAAACAAGACAGCCTATGGTGGATAAACAAGACAGCCTATGGTGGATAAACAAGACAGCCTATGGTGGATAAATAAGGCATCCTATGGTGGATAAACAAGACAGCCTATGGTGGATAAACAAGACAGCCTATGGTGGATAAACAAGACAGCCTATGGTGGATAAACAAGACAGCCTATGGTGGATAAACAAGACAGCCTATGGTGGATAAACAAGACAGCCTATGGTGGATAAATAAGACATCCTATGGTGGATAAACAAGACAGCCTATGGTGGATAAACAAGACATCCTATGGTGGATAAACAAGACAGCCTATAGCGGATAAACAAGTCAGTGGATAAACAAGACAGCCTATGGTAGATAAACAAGACAGCCTATGAGTATGATGGATAAACAAGACAGTCTATAGTGGATAAACAAGACAGCCTATGCTGGATAAACAAAACAGCCTATGGTGGATATATAAGCAAGACATCCTATGGTGAAGAAGCAAGACAGCCTATGGTGAAGAAGCAAGACAGCCTATGGTGAAGAAGCAAGACAGCCTATGGTGGATAAACAAGACATCCTATGGTGGATAAGCAAGACAGCCTATGTTGAAGAAGCAATTGAGCTTATGGTGGATTAGCTTGATGCACGTCACGGCCCCCGAATATGAGAAAGGAGAATACGTATTAATTGAGAGTTAAGTATGCGAATTGAGGTAGAACGGGTAGAACTGGATTCATGTATAGTATAGTCCCAGAGCCGTCACCATAGTCCCTGGAACCGCCACCATCCACCGCCGCCGCCGGCTATGCCCTCAAGTCGAAACCAGTCGATAAGCTACCGACTGCTAGCGACTTTCGTTCACTTATAAATAGGCCTATTAGTTTGCTTACTGTTTTAATCGCGGTCTCCGATTTTCGAGTAAAGACATCAGTTGCAACATAGGAACAATTATAGGCCTGCTTGCTTTTAAGGTGCGAGTCACAGTGCAAGAGACTAACAGTCTAACAATCAGTCGGTGTCAGATAACCAGTATACCCCCAAGCCGCCGCCATAGCCGCCGAATTTTTGTCCAAGCCGATTAGCCGCCGGAAATTTTACGGCTTAGCCGAAAAACCGCCGAGAATGTTTTTACGGCTAGCCGCCGGAAACATATATTCGGCTAATTCAGCTAGAACACGCACAATGTTGTGATTGTAAAGTTTTCCCGATGGTTTAAAAGAGTTATGACTTTGTAGATTACCGTACAAGTTCGGACTTATTGAAACTGTGTTGTTTCGAATGACTTTTTGTGTGCCACTATTAATTGCTCATTTTTATGGCATTGTAGCAGATGTCCTAATGTCTAATTAATTGGCTTTTTGTAACTCTATAGTCGATACGATTTTGAACGAACTATGTTTCAAGCCGTATATTTTTACGGCTAGCCGAAAAGGTAGTTTACGTCATTTTACGGCTAGCCGAAAAGCCGCCGTAAATTTTCTCAAGCCAGCCGTTAGCCCAAAAAATTGCGACTTGGGGGTATGATAACCAGTTCTTCATTTACTACCATAGCTGCCCGAGTGGTGTCTGTAACGTTGCATGAAGTCACGCAATCATTTTCATCTAGAATGGCGTCTGTTTGCACATGCAAACGTACTGCCATCCTCATCCTTGAACTCCTTTGTTATCCTACCTACTTGCCCTCAAGAGTTACTAACCATAAATAAAACCTTGAAAGTTACCCATAGTACAGGCCCTGACGACATCAATCCATATTTAATCTCTCCCCTTATGGAACTTATCGCAGTTCCACTGAGTGATATAATTACCTGCTCACTTAGAAATGGTGAGGTCCCCTCAAACATCAAGTTAGCTATAGGTGCTGCCTATTCATAAGCAGGGAAATAAAAGTGAAGTCTCCAATTTTAGACCAATCTCTATCTTGCCCTTTTTTTCTAAATTATTTGAAAGGGTCATGTATGACCGTCTGTTCTCCTTTATAAATACTAAAAAAATTCTTCATCCTTTTCAACATGGCTTCCAACCTGGCCACTCGACCTTTATGTCCCTATAATTGGACATACAAGATAAAATAACACAAGCCATGGATAACAATGAATTCTCTATTGGTATTTTTCTGGACCTTGCTAAGGCCTTTGACACTGTCGACCACAAAATCTTACTCTCTAAACTGGAACATTATGGGGTCAGAGGCAAAGCATGCATTTAGACGTGGTTCAAAAGTTACTTAACTAACCGTTATCAACAAGTTTCATGCAATGGTAAATTATCCAACTTCCAACTTATTATGTTTGGTGTTCCTCAGGGTTCTATTCTCGGACCTCTCTTATTCTTAATATACATTAATGATCTTCCTAACTCCTCGACTCTCCTTCACTATATTCTATTCGCTGACGATTCTAATGCTTTTCTTTCACATGCCTCCTACGAAGAACTAATCAAAATAGCAAACGAAGAACTAGCAATGGCTAATGATTGGTTCAAAGCTAACAAACTCTCCCTAAATATTTCTAAAACGAACTTTATTATTTTCAGATCCAATAAAAAGATTATTCCACCCTCTGATAGCGTACTAAAAATAGACAACATAATAATTCCACAAGTCACTTCCTCAAAGTTTCTTGGGGTCCACATTGACCAACACCTGAAATGGAATACACACATACTATAGAAATCACTAAGAAAATTTCAAAAAACATTGGCATTATTCGTAGAATATCCTACCTTCTTCCTCCCCACATACTCAACAACTTATACTTTACCCTTATATATCCTTACTTGACTTACTGCAACTTCATCTGGACTTCAACTTACGACCAGTGGTGTAGTAAGGGGGAACGTGGGGGAACGCCGTTCCCCCACTTTTTTCTCACACTATGCAAAATTCTTGCAAGATTGCACTTTTTGCTTACTTCAATATGCAGGCGTTCCTCCCACTTCATTTTTTGGACTACACTACTGCCTACGACGCCCACCTGATGAATCGAAGGGTCATTCAGAAAAAGGCCATAAGACTAATCACAAGATCTGCTGCTAATTCCCATAGGCCTACCAGACCTCTGTATCTGAAATTTAATCTTTAAAATCTTTCTCAAATTAAGTTTATTCAAACCGGTGTGTTTATGTACCAGTATGGCAGAAATATCCTCCCTCCTGCTTTCTCTCCTATTTCAGCCCAATTACCGTATACCTATCAATGACACTAGAAGCAATAGAGAATACTCATGCATCTTCGCAAGAACAAACTCACGTAAGTTCTCAATCAAATACCAAGGTCCTCTCGTTTGGAATAACCTTCCTTTGGTCATTCGTGAGGCTAAGAGCCTCGTTCATTTTAAACACTTGATCCGTGCACACGCAATGAGTATTATTTGTGTAGCTCTTTGTGCTATATCTCATTCTATTGACTGCCCGTTATCCAATTTAAAGTGTATATACTGCCTGATACAATTATAAGGTTGTAATGCTTGTTATACTTAATGTTCTGTGTCTTCGCAGTGCCTTGTTGTTCTTATGTTCTCATGACGGTGCTTAGTTTTGTTAGCATTTGATTTTTGGTTCTTTCTGTTTCTGTTTAATTTCTTTGATTTTGTTGAGTAGGGATGGAATTCCCCTGCCGTCCATTTAGTTCTAGAAAATAACTTGCAAGTTTTGCTATATAGTTAAAGCAATTAGGCCCCTCATACCATCTCTTCATAGATAAACTTCTGCAATAATTGTTTGTGAAACTTTATATACTGTAGTTTCATGCTGTTAATTTTGTTTTGTTTCTGGGAACAATAAATTGATTTGAAATTGATTTGAATATTACTGTACAAATTTGTTTGACTCAGTAATGGCGGCTGTTTGCACAGGGACAAGCGGCTCTTAGATCGATAGCTAGTCATTGCTAATGTTTCGGTGGTTGATGGTGGTGGGGAAAGTCTTGTGATGCGTTTACATAATTAGGATCGAGAGACGGTTTTCTTCATTAATTCTTTTTATTATAAAGCCCCGCCGCATTAAAACATGACAGGATACCAGGAGAAAATAGATGCTTTCATTTCCAACATAGATGACTTGGAAAAGTCAGGTTTGTACATTCTGACTGGTTTCTAAAAGCGATTTAGGATCATCGATTGGATATCAATATGTGGGGATGGTCAATAATAAAATCATGTTTTCAGACCTTCTTCTATGGCATCATTTGTAATAAAATAAAATCAAACTTAATTTCTTAATCGCAGAAGTGGTCACGCAAAAATTTGTGTCCCGGCAGAATACGGGTATCAAAGGTATTCCACTGGCTTCTGTTGGGGCGGTATCTCTACTAAGTTATCTTCATATGATACTGCAGGATATAAACCGGTTATTTTATGAGTCATTTTAGATGTCACAATTAGCTGTGACTTAGAATAAATTGTTGCAAGCTTTACTTCATATGTATAGATTATCTACCAGGTGCATAATGTCCATTTGCACAGAAAAAACCTATGCATATGTGCTACACATCCATGCCAAGCTCGATCCAGACAATTGGCATCATTATTATTATTATTATTAAACTGTCATTTATAGGGCGCCTAAGCTAAAGGAATCTTGCACAAAAGTGCGTAACAGGAAAGTCTAGTCATAATAAATCTTGAACAAATAAGTCTTGAGGTTCTTTTTGAAGAGCGATAATGTTGAAGATCTGCGAATAAAGTCTGGCAGTTTATTCCATTCAGCTGGGCCGGCTAGTGCAAATGCACGATTTCCAAGTTTTCTAAGTAATCGTGTCACAACAAAGTCAGCTTGCGATGAAGATCGTAGTCCACGTCTGGATTGGAGAGATGGTTGATTGATTCGTGATTGTCCAGTCGTGCTGAAATTGTTGAGGTGAAGATTTGTTGAAGTTCAGTTCTCAGTGTGGGAGACCATGGGATGAGGAAAATCATGATAGACGAGGTAATGGATTAAGTGGTTATTTTAAAGAGTATGATGGAGAAGCTGAAATGGTAGCTGTATAAGGACCTGAAACAAGCATACCATGCTGTTTATACCTAGTATTAGATATGGTCAGTTAAGTCAAAACTGAAAATGACCAATATCGTCCATGGATCAAACTGTCAGATACGTCTGAAGAAATAATGGCTACAGAGATAAAAAAGACTGGTTGATGGTGATGGATGGATGGTGGATGGGATAAACAAGTAGGAAAACATCAATCTGTCCAGTGTCCAAGCGGGCGTATGTAGGGTTCTGTAATGAATGTCATTGTGTTTAGGTATTTACCCTCACATGGCAACAAGTCCGTTGCAGCAGAAGGCGAACGAAGTGCGAGCCAACCGCGTCAACTGGCAGTCATATTTCCAGTATGTTGTAAAACTTTAATATTTTCTGTAGCATGCTAAAGTGACATTACATCCAAGTTTTAAAGTATGATTGTTTTTTAATAACAAATCCTAAAAGATTATCAGTGATAAAAATATTTGTAAATAATAATTGCATTACAAGAGTCATTCTGAAATAATCAGAATTAAGAGAAATATGGTTTGTTAATTATACTTTAACATGCGAGGTGCCTTAACACATGATGCAGGAACTTGTGTTGCAGTCTATATCACCTGTGCACAGATGCCTGAATATAGGCAACGGTAGTATCAGTTGCAGATGGCTTTTTAAGCCCTGCAGATGGCAATACAGTTCCAGAGCAGGTGAAATTAACAAATGACTGCACATGTCTCCATTCCCCTTGCCTAGTAGCAGTTTTAACTGAGATAAACTATGATACCTGTGCCATTGCCTACCACAAACAGCCTGGCTAACACTGACAGAAGCTTAGCTGCTGTGTATCCATGCAACATGCATGGCAGTTCAACCACGACTCTTTCGTGCTTTGAAATGATGTCTGGAACCAGTAGATGTTACCCATCAGCAACTGTCAAATTCTATCTGTTTTAGGAGTCAAATGATCTCTAACGAAGACTTAGCTGTCATAACAAAATTAGATGGCTTTGCACCAGAACAAAGAGCGGCACAGCTGAAGGAGAAGCCGTTAGTTGTAAGTGCTTCCAGCTTTGTCAACAGTTATGTCAGCATTTTTCAATCTTATTGCTAACTTTGATCCAAATTGTTGGTTTGTTGTTAGTACGAACCTCTTGATATAATGTGTGCTGTTTTTTATGGGATAGGTCTAATTACATTACAAATTGGTTCCAACTTCTAGTTCCCAGCACTGTTGGGACATCATAAGGCAGTCTCAGTGTAAGCAAGCTGAATATATGACTTGGAAAAAGTGTATTAAATGTCAGTATTTTAGATCAAATGAGTTTATTCAATTATGCTGTTTTACAGTGTGCCAAAACCTTCCTGAACATGATGGCGCACATTTCAAAGGATCAAACGGTTCAATACATACTGACAATGATTGACGACATACTTCAGGCAAGTTCCTACGTTGGTTGTTTTTATATATAACAGATGTGTAAGCCACATGATGGTTTGTCTCTCTGGTGAACTGAAGTTTCAGTCACTCATTTCAGCTTATTGTGTCTCATTGGCTATGGCTTTGGTGAAATGTGCTGACCTGTGTCTGCACTGTATCAAGGGTTTGAATCCTGTTAAAATCTGTTAACGTGTTCAAATCTGTTTATATGTTAGAATATTATGTATATTCGTTTAATTTGCAAAACAGGCTGACACACCGCAACCTGGAACATAAAGACTAAGTACAATACTGTGGAAAAATGGAAAGAGCAAACAATGTTAGTTAATTGATGGCTTTGGGGACTCAATTAATATGTTTGTAAAGTACCCTTGAGACAAAGTTCTTATCGTCTTTGCACGGAAGATCAAAGTTGTGCATTCGTGCTCTAAGGCCGGGTCGTCTACTATTCTTTGGCGGGAAAAGACCTCGAAGGACATGTGAATCGTTCCAGACTACCGCCTGGAGCAGCCGGTCCTCCGCCAAACCAACTCGTGTTGCTATCGATGTAGCGCCTGCTGACAGGTAACCCATGCGCTGAGTTCTGGTAAGCAATCTCTCAAGTCTCTGCCGATCGGCTGCTGATGTATAGCCCCACCAGGCTGGGGCGGCGTATAGGAGTCTTGAGACTGTTGTTGCCTCGGCCACTGCGTGCATAGCTGCAGGTGGAAGACCGTTTGCTCGTAGGACTCGCAGGGCATACAGTGAACTTGCACAAGCTCCCAGAACCTCGTCAACATGGGATCCCACACTTAAGTCCTGCTGTAAGGTTACGCCGAGGATTCGCATTGTTCCTACTCGTTCCACTCCCTCAGTCGTTGGTGGATGTGCCTCAGTTCCTCGTCGCGTGATTATCATCTCCCTGGATTTGGTTGTGTTCAGCCGCAGGTTGTTACGCTCGGCCCAGGTTGACACCTGTTCCAGCTCTTCTCCAATCGTAGACCGCATCTGTGACCCGACAAGCAAGTATGTATCGTCCGCGTACTTTACCAGCTTGTTCTCAGGGTGGACGGGTTGGAGATCTGATGCGTTGACATCATATTCTGAAGGGCCTAATCCCGATCCTTGGACAACACTGGCGTTGATTTTGGCCTCAGCAGAAGTCCGGCCGCCAAATCTGGTGATGTGCTTCCGATCTTGGAGGAAATTAATTAGCCAGTTATATATATTATCAGGTATTTCTAGGCTGGAAAGCTTCATCGCCAGGGTGGAGAGCCAGACCGTATCGAACGCTTTGGAAAAGTCCAAGGATATGAGGGTCACATAGGAGTTGGTCTTGAGCATAGTCGTAACGTGCTGAAGGATGGCAATCAAAGCAGCAGTTGTGGATCCAGTTGGCCTAAATGCATATTGATCTTCAAGCTTTTTAGACATTGGCGGTTGAACAAAAGTCGGATATATGTAACGGTGTATGATTTCTCTCTCCACCACTCTTGAGAGCACCGGGGTGACTGAAATCGGCCGGAAGTCTGCAGGAGACGACGGACGATTCACTTTGGCCACCGGATGGATTATGGCCGTTTTCCACTGTGTTGGCACATGCGAGGATGCAAGCGAGCGATTGATTAGGTTAGCCAGAACTCCACAATATACCGGGGCGGTCAGGCGCAAGAACCACGCTGGTAGTGCATCAGCCCCGTCAGCGGTGTGGTGCAGACGGTCAAGGATGTTGAAAATGCTGATCTCAGAGGTAAATGACTGATCTGTTGCTGCCGTTTGCTTATGTAGCACTAATATTGAATCTGGTAATATATATATTAACAGTTTAATATTCTGCTTTAACTTGCTTTTGGTGCTATTCTTGAAGCTGACTGTTTTTCTTGTTTAGGAGGACAAGACACGTGTGGAGATATTCCGTGACTACGCCAGGCGGAACAAGGAATCTGTGTGGGGTCCTTTCCTTAGCATGCTCAATCGACCAGACGGCTTCATTGTGAACCAGGTCAGCAATTGCTTTTACAATTCAGTCATTCAATCATTCAATAATTCATTCAAAGCATTTATATAGCACCTCATCAAGATATCTACTCAGAAGAACTGCTTGCTGAGCCCCAACAAAAGTGAGTTTTTAGTGTTGATAAGATCGAGCTGCAAGCTGAAGTAGGTACAACTGATGTAGAAGATTCTACTGCTAGTGATTCATTTGAAATTGATTCATTAGATTGTGATTCAGACAGTGATTCATTATGCAGGCCTTTAAAAAGATTATAAACTTGTCATATTAGAAGTGGACAGTGTCGTACAGGAGATATGCATAGTTTGTGAGTGGAATATCACTGACTCGGACTTAAACAGTTTGAAAAGGAACTTTGGGCAGCAGCAGTAGTCAAGTTAGGCTGCATCTATTCCTGACTCCTGTTATTGACTAGATTGTGGATACAAGTTGTCAAAAAAAGAAAGGTTGTGTTCTATCCCTGCCAAGGTAGAAACCTGTTGACATTTCTACTCCATTTGCATCTCCTAGCTAATTGAACTATAAACTGAGTACATTGGTCAGGCTGTGAAGGATTGGACTGGCTGCCAGTCTTTATTTATCAAGGCTAAGAAAATTTAAATCTCTAGCACTTCATAGACATGGCTGCCTCTTGGGGTTTCCTCAAAGACTGCTGATCCTGCTGTAACCATCTTTTAACAAACTTGTTGATACAAGTAGCAAATGTCTTTGCATCAGCTTCAGTTTTTGAGTTTGTATGTGTAGCAAATGATCTAAAATATCCAATAAATAAGGATACTAGTACTTGTTCTAGTTATTGTTTTTTGTTCTTAATGAATGATTAACTGTTGTCGTTGTGTTGCTGCAGACAAGTCGAATCATTGCTAAGCTTGCCTGCTGGAGCAAGGAGCTGATGGAGGGAGCTGACCTCAGCTACTACTTGACGTGGCTCAGGGATCAGCTCAAGGTTCCGGTATGCATACGCTCTGTATCTTCTCAGATCATGCATCCTCGTAATGTATGCATGGTTGTTTATTCGATCATTTATATAACATCACTTCTCTATGATTCTCCCTTGAAGAGATATGACTTGGTAAAGTGCAGTGTACTGCTTAATGGTTTTGACATGATATAGGGTACATAATGTTGCAATCTAGTGCACTAGTGTGGCTGTGGACCATACCATTCTTTTTAGAGGCTTTATCAAGGTGCTACTTAAATTACTACATGTGAATTCACCAATGCATTAATCACAGTATTTTACTTTTTTATTACATCACCAAGAACTAACCTGTTTACTGAGTTTAGCTCTAACATTGTATTTGATAATTGTTAACTTGTATGGTAGATACTGTTTTTTTATATATACAGGGTGGCCACAACTCTGGAAAACAGGGAAATCAGGGAAAACTCAGGGAATTTCTTAACTCTGGAAAACTCAGGGAAAACTCAGGGAATTCCTCCAGCACTCAGGGAATTTGTTCAGATCAATTATTTAACGCATGTTTTGTCGTGATTTCGTTGTGCAAGAGATTAGGAGGTCTATGATTGTTAGGAGCAGAATGTGAGTATAACATTGCTGAAGGCCTTGCTCAAACTTCCGACAGAGATAGCAGCGTTGCTCATTACAACATGTCCCGGTATCTTATTATTTAATTGTCTGTGCAGCCTCTTAATATGGTTTCTCAAGAAAGAGGTAGTCGCTGGTGCAGACTCATTCTCAAAGTTGATGAAAGTAAAGGTGGATACAAAAGAAAATTGGTGTTTGTACAAGGATGTTGATCTTGCAACGAAGACTGAATTAACACAGTGCATGATGTCAGAATGCAAGAAACTTACATTTCATATGGATTGCTTCCAGTTTCTGTCCGCAATGAGTGCAAAAATAGTGGTGGCATTGTTGATGAACACAACTTTGCTGGTCTCGTTGAAATTCTTTACAAGTCATGGAATATTCTCTCTACTAATATGGCGAAAAAGCAATATTCTGCACTTTGAAAATTAGCACAGACAGAGATGAATCCTTCATTTGGGATTTTCAGCACACCCACCACCAGACTTGAATTCTACTTCAAGTATCTAGACAATTGAACTGAATATGGTGGGTCATCAAATTGATTTAAGTGTTGTCACGTGGCAGAGTGGCAGTAGAGAATGGCTTTAGTGTGAATGGTGACATGCTGGTAGAAAATCTTCATGAAACATCTCTAGTTGCTTAGCGAATGGTTTTGATTCCATCAACAATGCTGGTGGTGTCATGGAAGTAGCTGTTGACAAACTAATGCTACAAACTACAATATGTATGTGGTACTAGACCTCGATATGAAGAAGTAACATCTGCAAGTAAAGCCGCAAAAGGCGATAGATGATGCAAAATCTGCTTCGAAGAGGAAGATAGCTGCTAAAATCAAAGATCTCAAAGCGAAGAAAGCCAAGCGGACTGGAGATGCAGGCAGTGCTGTGTTAAGCCTTGAGCATGAGATGAAGGAGCTAAAGAAACTTAACTAGTCTACATTGGGGCAAAGTAGATTTCAATTAGGTGCATTCGCAGTATGTATTATTCATTCGGGGGTTTGTATAGCGCCTCTTCAAGGGGTCTACTCAGAGGTGCTCCCAACTCCAGCCGTTGGTATTAAGTTTCTGACTTGCACTCTAGTGATTGCATTTGCATCTGTAAAGGTGCGTGAACATAGTACTGTTTCGATATTTTTGAGTTTACTAATTGATCTGAACTATTATGAGGCAAACAATATTAAAAAAGGCAAGGAAAGGTGCGAAATCTATAAGGGGAGGAGCCCGCTCAAAATTTGTTAACTTTTAATCTTTAGGCCAATATAATAGGAAAGCGATTAAAATGTACTCTGGAAAATTCAAAAAATGACTCTGGAAAACCTGGAAAACTCAGGGAATTTTGAAATCATATTTCTGTGGCCACCCTGATATAGCACATGATTACTAGATAAACAAAGGGAATATTGATGTTGCATTAATGTCATTGTTGTGTTTGTATTGTAGGGCAACGAGTATCTGCAGACGGTTGCCCGTTGTCTTCAGATGATGCTTAGGATTTCTGAGTATAGAAAGGCATTTGTAAGGGTCGACGGAATCGGCTCGTACGTTTCTTATGTTTTGCTCTCGTGAATGATTCTTCTTTGTGCTTTGTCATGTGGTTGCAAAGTTGTCATTTGTCAACATATATGTACTAACCATTGAAGGGAACTAAACTGAGGGCCACTGAGGTTATAGGTTATTTACATTGTATTGTATTGTATTTGAAAACTTGTAAAGCACCTCTTACAGTGTAAGCTATTCAGAGATGCTGTCAGCTCGGGAGCCCCGAGGGAATAGGAAAAGCCTTTAAGCAGTGAACAGAGTGGAAGAGGTCATTGTCAGTCAGTGAGCTGTAACTGGATGAGCCTGTTAGCGACAGGGTGTCCCTATTAGGTAACGTTAAATGTTGAGTGGCTCTGTTAGCCGTTGAATGGCCCTGTTGACCCCTGTGCACCAATTTGGTCATGGATTGGCCCTTTTGGCTAATGGAGTTGTTCTGTTGGCAATGAATTGTGCTCTTGAATGTCTAGGCATTGTTTCAATTTTTTTTCTTCCAGTGCTTATTTAATTGTACATTATCTGTTTTATAAAGTATTTGGTGTTGACCATGTTTTTTGTTTAGTCTTATTCAAACGTTGTCCAATGGAGTCAGCTATCAAATTCAGTACCAGCTCATCTTCTGCCTCTGGGTCATGACCTTTGACCCAGAACTGGCTGACAAAATCTCCAAGTGAGTGGGGTTTTCTTTAAGTCTGATAACCCTGTAACAACTTGAGTGAAGAAATTCTAAAGAACTGGTGAATTTATTAATTGAAAAGCCAACTTTATGTAAAAGAACATTCTCACATTTTTGGCTGCCGTTTTACTTAGATTTCTGACCCAGATTTTGTCTTCCAGATTTAATTTTGATTCTTATTATTTTTTAAATATTATTTTTTTTAAATAATTTTAGAAAAACCATAAATTATCTGCTAGTTATGTTGTATGGTATCTTACGTTGCTTGTGTCTGTGTGCAACAGGTGCAATGCCATTCCTATGCTTTGTGATGTTCTGAGTGAAGCGAACAAGGAGAAAGTCACCCGTATAGTTCTGGCTACATTCAGAGTAAGTGGTTAACAGGCTTATCCAGTTACAGTTCACTGACTGACTGTGTAGTTGCCTATATACAGAGGTCCGAAGTTTAGTTCCTAAGTTTAATCTACTCGTTCTTGTTACCTCTGCTGCGAATTGCATGGAGAAACAGGAGAAAAAAACGTATCTGTTGCTTGATGCTGACAGTTTAAGAATCTCGCAGTCTGATCTATTGAGCTGCAAGAACTGGGCAGTCAACAAAGAAACAAAAACCAAAAACCTCAAAAAAAAAACCTAGTATAAGTGTTAGGGATGCTGGTATATATTAGGGATGTTAATCGATAATCGGAAATCCGATTATCGGTTTCAAAACGATAATCGGTTTTCATCATTGACAAAACGATAATCGAATTTGTATTTTTTATAATTTTCGTAGTGAAAATTACAATGTCAGAATTATCCGAAATCCGCAATTTGTAGCCTGCCGTTTAATAACAGTTGCGTTTTCTATGATTTCCCACATAGCTGGCTAATGACTGTGGCTACTTTGTTGTTATCAGCCGGAGGACTTAATTAATCTTAATATTGATCACACGAGGAGGAGAGTTGTGCCCCAACAACCCTGAACCCGTCGGCAAGCGTGTGAAACATTTGAGAGACACCGTCGGTCGATCTTTGATCTTGGGGTGGGGTATTGGACAGTTAAGTAGACCGTGGAACCCATGAAGACTGTCCGACGGCTGGCCAAATCATCAGGGCTGATGATTTGGCCAGCCTGCCAAAATAGACCACAGGCGTTGCCTCTGAACAATTTGCCGTAATTTCAAATACTTCGTACAGAGGTAGTTTGAGCTGGAAGTCAGTTCAACATTAAATAACATTTAAATAATTCAATTTTAAGTTACAAGTTACAACTATGGCTGGTAGTATTAATAAATCTGAGGTTCAGGAGAACTTTGAAAAATATTGTGTTGCGTGTACGTACGTTACGTAATAGCCTACATAAAGTAACTTGCATTATATGATCATATATTAAATTTTATATGAAGGCCAATAAAAACCGATAATCGGTTTTAAATCGGATTTTTAAAACCGATAATGGTTTGCCAAAAAAACCGATATTAACATCCCTAGTATATATACATATAGTTAGCCTAGGATTGAATATGTGAATAGTTGACTTGCTGTAGGTTTACATGGCGTGGTTAAGTAGAGAAGCTTTGAATGTCTTACATTAAATTTTAATTATAGCACAAATGGCTTAATCATCAAGAGACAAAGCTGCAACATTCCTTTGTCTACTCCCACGCGTTTTTCCATTGTATTATGATGTAATTAAGGCGGGCAACAAGCCTTCACAACCAGGTGAGCAGTCTGCAATCATACTAGGTAGTTATTAACAATTGAGGTGTGGAGTATAAAGAGGTACACAAGAATGCAACATTATATTAGTGTTTTCCTACAATTTTTATGTTTTTCTGCTCGGCATTTTGTAGAATCTGTTGGAGAAGCCGGCAGAGCACGATTTCATAAGAGAAAATGCTCTTGCTATGGTCCAGTGCAAACTGTTGAAGCAGATCCAGCTGTTAGAAGGCAAGAAAATCGATGATCCAGAGCTGATCGACGATCGAAACTTCATCAATGAAACGCTGACTGCCAGCGTCCAAGATCTGAGGTCAGACCAGAGCACTTCTCAGATTAGATTAGATCTTAATTAGATTGAATTGGATGTGATTAGATACAACTGGAGAGGGATGTTAAGGATTAGATTATTAGTTATCTCATGTGGATTGGAGTAATGCCTAACGTCTGATTCAAGTTTTAACATCTGATTCATGTTAATCACTGGTTATCAATAACGACCTCAAACCACACAATGAGTTTAGATTGGATTGGTTGTGATAAGTATTTAATTAGACTAGTTTTTGCCCATAATACATATTAGATTCAAGGACAAATCAGGCATTGTTTGCCATTGAAGGTAAGCGTAATTGGAATTATCCATTGTCTTTGGCAGTGCTTTAGGGAGAGCAGTCCAGACAGAGCTCTGGCATAAGAGAAACTGCATTTGCCAAGTTTCAGACTCTTTAATGTTAGATACATAATTAATTTAATTCAGGGCGAAAATACTAGTTAGTTGGGATTGAATGGAAATATGTTAATGTGATTTAGCTAAGATTCACCTAAGATTTGCCTTGGCTCTGATTTGCATGCATGTTCTTATTCCTTTGAGGTTTTAAGGATTTTTAGAGACTACATGTAAATTGATGAATGAACTTTTTCAGTAGCTGGACGTAGTTTTTGAACTCTCTCCCTGTGTCTGTCCGTTCTGCTAAGTTGTAGATGTCATTTCTTTCTCAACTTAAGACTTACCTCTTTCAAACTACGTGTCTACCATAGACTGTTTCTCTGTCTAATGGACTGACCTTCTGGATATTGACCTGATCATGGCTTGGGTTTGATGTGCCATTGGTGGATGCCTTGTGCATTAGCTAGGGCGCGATAGAAGTTGCTAATTAATAATAATAATAAAATGATCAGTTACAATTCATTAGCCATTAGGTCATGATTTTTCACCTTGTAGTCTGTTGTTCGACTTTGTGAAGTGAAATTTGCACTTTGTTATTACAATTCATCATACTTTTCTGAATTTATAAATGGTTCTTATTTTAGATCTGTTATATTTAATCTCTATCTGATTTCGTTGATGCTTCTTGTTTTAGTTCTTTTGATGAGTATTCATCCGAAGTGAAGTCAGGTCGACTTGAGTGGAGTCCCGTTCACAAGTCGGAGAAATTCTGGCGAGAAAATGTTATGAGACTGAACGAGAAGAACTTCGAAATTCTCAAGTAGGAACAATTTCCTGTAGCAAATTAGAATTTTAAGTTGAATCAATTAATTGAAACAAATTAATTAAGTCAGTGAATTAGTCATAATTAAATCTTGTGCACATTCACTTGTGCCTCATTATTGGAATGATTGACTTCACACACGCAATAGGCAATGGCATATCTTTGCCCCACACAGTGGTGACCAATCCTCTCCTTTCTCCCTCCCTCCCTCCTCCAGCCCTCTTTCCTTCCCTCCATCCCAACACAAAAACAACGCTGTTGTGTCGCAAAAAATATATTTCAGCACAGAGCCAAAAATTGGTGGTACCAGACACCACCATCACAATAAAAAATTACACCTATGGCAATAAGTGCTTAAGTAAATAATAATGCAGTAGTTGATCATCCAGTAATGTAATGTAAAGTACCTGGTATGCAGGTTTTAGGCTTTGATGGTTTGAGGGTGTCAGTGGATGGTTTGGTCAGTGTGTGAATGGACCATGAGAAAGCGGTTTTGGACTCTGACAGAGTTACAGGCGAGTTTGCATCACTAACACTTTAGCGACGAGTGTACGAAAAGTGACTGGGAACCAATGCAGCTCGTCGTTAAAGTGGTAAATATATAGAAAGATGAATTAAGTATCATGTTATACAAAGTGATTCACCAGAACCTCTTTGTAGTGCTATCGTTGGCAGCCATAACAACTTATTTGTTATAGTAAGGTTAGCGGAACCTAGGTCCCTTGGGGTTTCTTTCTTCACTGTTGTTCCCTAACGCTTTGTTTCAATGCTTATTTGTATGTGCTTGTCTGTCAAAGAAGGGTTCAATACAAATTTTGGTTATGGTTATGTTATAACGAGGATGTATTGTGAAGATGAATAAGATTTGAGGTTCTTATCATAGATTGCACTATATCCGAATTGATCTTATGGAGAAGCATGTAAATGAGGCTCTTGTGAGTATTATACTATCTATGATATGTTGAATTAACTTGGAGTAAATTTTGGAAATGTTGACTGCATGCTGTTTCTTCTTTAGAATCTTGATTAAGTTACTGGAGCTGAGCAAAGATTCGCTGATTCTGTCCGTGGCTGCCCATGACATCGGAGAGTACGTTCGACACTTTCCACGTGGAAAAACGTCAGTATACCTTTGATGAATTCGCTTCTATTGGAACATGATCTGTAAAAATGTAACTTCAATACGCTATGATTGATTCATATTCTAACATATCTTTCTGTAAATCAACAAGTCTGATAGTTTGATCGATATGTGGATGTTTATAAACTGGTTGTATCTGTGAATTTATGTGTGCATGCATGTGTGAATGACAGTTTGTGGTAGTCTTACTTTACAGTGTATTACCTGGTTTACTGTTGTATTATTACGTTATCTGAATTAATTAGTTCATGTTGTATTTAAGGTAAAATTACTTAAAAAGAGTGATTATGCAAGCCTTTTTATTACCTTATCGTGCCTCACATTGCTTTGTCTTTTCGTATCTTACCTTAACTTCTGTGGAAATTTTAGAATTGTTGAGCAGCTGGGTGGTAAACAGCTCGTCATGACACACCTGTCGCACGAAGATCCAAACGTGCGCTATGAAGCATTGCTAGCGGTACAGAAGCTCATGGTGCACAACTGGTACGTTGCCGGTTATGAAGATTTGGCCGATTATTTTGACTGCTTTTGCATAACAACGCTGTTGCTTATTTTCAGTATGACTGTATTACTCCTGAGATGTGCAGTTAAAATGACTTAATTCTCTATTCTGTAAAATAAAAATTTTAATGCAGAATTGCAACATCTTGGTATGTCGGGTGTTTGCACCCTGTATGTGTAAGTTAATTTGCAAAATGATGAAATGACTGTATCATCTTCACACTTTGTCAGTCATTTTAGCATGTGAGAAGGGCATTCTCACACTTTGTAACCCTTCACTTTGCTTTTGATGCCCGTGTTGGAACTTGCGATTTATAGCAAACTTATTATTAAGTACTTTGATTTGTAACTTCTATCATTCTGCTATCTAATAAGCACAGCATCAATCAATGGCACACCAAGCCATACTCATATCCAGAAGATATGTCTACTAAGACTGATCTTCTGGATGTCGACCTGATTACGGTTTGGTTTCATCCAAGGCTTCAATGATTTCTATATAATTGTTTAGTTGCATCACTTTATATTCTAGATATTTTACACATTTTATGTAGACTTTATCAGATGTTAATTAAAATGATTTGAGCATGTGTATGCTTTACCTGGAGTTTTCTTTTTTTTCTTACTGGTATCTGTCTATGTTATCATTGTAGGGAGTATCTGGGCAAGCAGCTGGAGACACCGAATACGACTGGCAAAGATGGCATTAACAGTTCAAAAGCCTAGGCACAGATACCCATAGACATGATGCACATTCCTCCAAGAATAGTTATGTAGTTACATATAATATTTGTAAAAATTATTTGTACACATACCGTGATTTAGAGTATTAAATTGTAAAATGTGTTCACACAGCACGATCAGAGTGCTTGAGATGTCACTGGACCTGCTTTAGATTACACATTGTATTTAGTGAATCAGTTTCATGTCTGAAGCGATCGAATGTGTGCCATTTGAATTGTACAAAGATATTTCACAATTCAGAACATTTCAGAATCGTGTTGTTATTCTAGAAGAGTTTCTTGGACTTCTTTTGGACACATACTGTTATTTTCAGGTAGGAGATGGTTGTTCTAGAACAGGATTGCCAAACCTGTTTTAACGGTGAACCAGTGGCAATATTTTCCAGCAAGTAGCAGGCCAGGCACCTGTGGAAATTGGGGTTGGGGTTTGGGTGGGAGCTCGGCAAGCCCGTCCCCAGAAAACTTTTGCAAGACTAAATCTTAAATGGTGCATTTTTAACATTCAGTCAAATTAGGCTTTTGAAATCTTTATTTTGATCTTCATTATGAGTCATGAACATCCGTAGTCTGTAGGCCAGACAAATATCGTCGCAAGGCCAGAAATGGCCCATGGGCTGGCTCTTCAACACCCCTGTTCTAGAAGCAATTTGTTTAAAGTAACAGGTTCGTTAGTATCGTCAGTAGCTCTGCACTTGTGTGATAAGGTTTTGTTGGTGATTAAGAGATCTATAACAAAATAGTTCTCCATTACGTGTTATAAATCTTGGTCACAGAGGAAACAAGTCCTTCTGACAAAGTTACAGATTTTAATTAAATGTCTGTTTTGAATAAATTTTGACTGAAAGAATTCATGTGTTATGATATCTGTAGCATTCAAGGATTGTTTGTTTACACCTGGGCTTGGACTCATTTGATGCTTTTGCTCTAGCTAGTGTAATTGAGTCCAGTCAATATATGATTTAATTGCAAATAAGTATTCAGTTTAAACTAGGTCAAGGCACAGAACTTCTGTGTGACAGAATCGCCTTTCCCTCTAAGCTTAAACCAAAAATTCAGTGCACTTGTTTCTGAACTTGCTGTGCAGAAAGATTGTTGTGGATTAATTTGTATTGTTTGTGATGTGCAAAGGTCACGCCAAACCACTGCGTAATTTAATATTTCTTTGTAAATAAACTGATGAGCTTTTGTTCATCAGAATATTTAAGTTTACAGTTTTATGATGCATTGGTAATGTGTTATTTTGTATCTTTTTGCTTATTAGGGCAAGAAGTTGTATTATTTGGCTCTTCCTAAAGTCGTAGGTATCATTCGGCTCAGACGTTGGCCATCCGTTTGTAAAATTCTGACAAATTTGTCCAGGCCATCCTTGATTGTCTTCAAGTTCTTTGTGAATTGTCAGATAGTTGAATTCACAGATCTTTCTGTTGAATTTTATATCAGTGACAAGATCCGACAAGAAAACAAATGACCATATGTATATATGAATATATTGGAGAAGCTGTGTTATTTTTATTTTGGTATGGTGAACGTAAAACTGCTGCAACTAAACAGATAATACTGTGGCGCCCGCCCCCGCGTCGACAGACGTCGCCACGGTCTTCGCTATCGCCAAGGGCGGTTCGCTTCGCTGTAGGGCTGTTGGCGAGTCCCGAGGTGGTAAACCTGCATCCCTGCCAGAGTTCAAATCCCGGCCCACATCGGGTGGCCAATTCCATCGATTATCGCTCTCACAGTAACATACACGAGGCTTGTGTAAGAGACGAGCACTGCGTCTCAACATACCAGGATCTTCATCTACATTTACCAGGCCATGGCGCGAATGGAAGGTCGCGGCTTCCGAATGGGCAGCAACCGCAGCTCCTACGCTGCAATCAGGGTTCGAATCCTGCCCTACGGCGAATTCTGATGTAGGCGATGTTTCTAGTCTTTCCAAACGGGTCATAACCTCACCTACTTGTGATTGCATGGAGCCGACTTGTGATTGCATGTCTAATTGGCGCTGTACAACGTCAGAGTGCATTGCATCCAACCGATCAAGCATTACATTCATTACTGAGTCTGCCCTAGATCTCACAGACGCTAGCGAAGCTCTATCTTCTTCGTCCTCACGATGGCGCTCCCTAAGTGTAGGCGACTGAGAAAGACTACGACTCATGTTTCTAAGTTATTTCAGATTTATTACCAATGCAAAATCAGAGCAATTTCTATTCAATACGCAATAATCAATTATCAGCCTTAGCACAACTTGGAGTAAAATAATCTTCAACAGAATTATCAAACTCAGAAATTAAAGTATTTCCCCAATGAATTTTGACTAAGTGCTTTACCTCGAGACGGACAAGGTTCGAAGCCAGAGACGACTTCACACACTCGGTCTCGGCATACGAAGACGTGACGCAAAGACGCAACGCCCAGACGATTCGTAGAGAACGAAGCGATTAATCCAAATCTTTCGAACGATATAACTTTCGATCGACAACGAACAATTAGCGAATCAACGTAAATCCAGCGTAGATTCGAAAGCACGGCGTCGAACCCTAGTCACTACTTCGTATCACTTCGAACTATTCGGTACGCCACCGACGTTACTATCGAACCGAGTAAAACATCGTAGAGCGACCGCTAATCCTGTACGTTCGACCAGAGAACTCCCTTACGTCCGTCCACAGCGCCGTCAAAACCGAGAAGACCACGCAAAGACCGAACGACGCCGACTTATATAGGGTAAAAATACCACCCAAGACGTCTAGTTTCCGGGCGGCCGACCACACAGAAGTACAGATTCCCGCCGTAAATTCATCCCTTCTTCAGTCGGTTTTCATGGGAAGATCTCACGGTTCTGAATCTTGGTCACCCCCCGATCTACACCTGTGGAGGACGGCGTCGTTTGAAGTAAGACGACGATGCACGTGTTTCTCTGCTGTCCGTGTATCTATCTGTCTGTATGTATGTCTAAGTCCTACTATCTATCGCTGCCCCTTCCAATTTTAGCGAGCATCGGACGTCGAAGTGTGTGAAAAAGACATAAACCGAGCTATATTTAACTTCCAGACGACGGCATCGCGTTTGAAGTCATTGGAGCGACAATTAGAATCCCACGCTTTTCCATCGATCGGCGACACGAGGCGACGAACTAAGTGGACCGAGCTTGAGGTATTAGTGCAGAAAATTACCGCACCGCAGGCGCCACCGGTCTTTCAATGCATTTAAATAAATCACATTTTGTAACTTCGTTACAATACAGTATTTTATTGAGTCAAATCGTCTGCTTGTTTTTGCCAATTCAGTCTCTGCTCATGGGCGTCCACAGGAATCGTTTTTAGAGATGGGCAAAAAAATTTACGGGGGCAAAGTTTTGCATTGTTGGCACTGGGGACTAACAAGGGTGCCGAAAGCAACCTATCATGTCACCCTTAGCGCTCACTTCCACGATTAGGGGGTCTGGCGTGGATCCCAACAGCCGCCAGCGCTTTTGGAAGCATTTGACGTGATATGGAGCCTGTTTTTGGGATCTGGGATCCGTTTTCAGCTATATCTGAACGTTTATTTCAAGCACAACACTGTTAAAAGTTTCTATGTTTTTATATATTTTTAATATTTTTAGTTATCTTGACTAATTTGGATAAAAAATAAAACTGGAAAAATTCATAGCCATTCATTGTTAAAAACTAAGATGATAAGTAATTTTTTTAAATATGTGCAAAATCTGGAGGGCAAATGCCCCCTTGCCCCTCCAGACGCCCATGTCTCTGCTGGTTTTGCTATTAAATAGTGTAACATCCTGTGATACTGTAAGTATTGTATTGTATTCGTTTATTGCATATAAATTTGCTGTCAAAACGCAGTAATTAACAATGGATCGAGATTTTAACTGTTATGGGAATAGAGGCTATTCAGGGCGACAGTTTCTGTTGTGGCTAAATGGATTTGTCTTGTGCAGGCAACTTATAGGGTGTGTAAAAGTAGTGGTGTGTTAGCTCTTTTTAGTGTAATAGTATAAGCAGTAGCTCTGTTTGGTTTTATAATGAGTAAATAGTGTAACATCCTGTAATGTAGTAGTATGGACTTTTTAACGACTAGCTGTATGGTAACAAAGACCCTTAGCGTCGCCCTCCTCCTTCTTCCAGGCTTGGGACTGGCACTGAGACTGGCACAAAGCACGGAGGTGCAATGCACGAACGTTCAGTGGCGGAGGTAACTTTGCCCTTGCGTACTTGGTCACCGATCCTCGTATCCGCTTGGCCAGAGTCAGACCGGGCTGAAGCTCATCTTCCCTGGCTGGCCAGATGTCAGGATCGGCTGAAGCCCCTCGCCACGTCAAGGCGTACGCATCGGACATCCACGCCGTCGAGTGAACTTCTGAGGCAGTTGCTCGAACGGCGCTCCGAGGGGGGACATCCTGTAATACTGTAAGCAGTTGTGACATGGTAGCCTAAATTAATTTATAGGCCTACAGTGATGAAATGACTTATGAAATTGTTGATTTGATTGCATGCTCTACATGTAATAATAATAATAATGTAGCAGAATTTTTGAAGTTTGTATTCATAATCGTAAACTGAAATTTTTTCTAAGTGCTACCTAAGAGCATGGTATTAGCATATTCCCCACACACTGTGTCAAATCAGAGTTAGTCCAGGAATACTATGTGAAAAAATCGAGCCTCCCAGAACTTCAAGCAAGTTCTTGTACAAAGACGTTGGATAGGGAGAAATACAAAACCTGAGGACTTAATTTAAGGCACTTTAATTACTGATGCTCAGCCTCAGTTATAATTGAAGGCTCTGGGCCTACTTGCTGCCTCTCTAGCTTGGCTATTATAGCAATGGGTGGAAACATGTAACCTTAAACTAAATCAGAAAAAGACCTTTGAGATGGTGATCAGACGGCCGAG
The DNA here is from genome assembly GCA_020284085.1 of Aporrectodea caliginosa. Classification (NCBI taxonomy): domain Eukaryota; kingdom Metazoa; phylum Annelida; class Clitellata; order Crassiclitellata; family Lumbricidae; genus Aporrectodea; species Aporrectodea caliginosa. Next base: position 230,867 of record JACEVL010000399.1, read on the forward strand.
GCGACGTGCAGGGCATGGCATTCTTCCGGATGTCACCCCAGTATCAACAAGGTTCTCGATGGCATGGGAGCGCCTCTGTTTTTGAGTGGCGCTATATAAATGCTTGATTACGATTACCATTATGATAATCTAGATCAGTCGAAGCAACTTGATAATGACGGCTTAGCGACTCATACGTTACGCCTCCAATAACCGCTGGACTAACTGCATCATCTCCCCAAGGCCGCCTAACCTCAGCCCAGAGCTTCTTAAAGCCACGTTCAAGACCCAGGAAGGGGGCAGCATTGGTTTTGACAATACACTCATTGATCCTGGCGTCGGCAGCATCGTGAGCCTCACCTCTTCCCATGCGGAGAAGCGTAGGCTATATTTCTACGGCGCAGTAGGCCTAGGTATTTCAAGTTTGGGGTCATGTAAGACGGATCCTTTTTCTTGATTGTTATCTTTCTGAGGGGGAAGAAGCGGTCTAGTGCGTCGTCAATGAAAGCACAGAAGACATCAAACGCTTGTTCAACAGAGATGTATTCAGTGAAGAAGCTCCACGTATGATTCGTGATGAAGACGTGGAGTGCTGAAAGATTGGTGGGCGTCCGCAGCCGGAAACTTCGGACTTCGCGGTCGATCATCAAAGACCGCTGCGTTCCGGTCTCAGAGCTATTATCATTATTATTATTATTATTATTATTATTATTTTTGTTTTTGTTTTTGTTTTATATTATAATTTTATATTTTATTATTATTATTATTATTAGCCTATTATTATTATTAGCCTATTATTATTATTATTATTATTATTATTATTATTATTATTATTATTATTATTATTATTATTATCATCATCATTATTATCATCATTATTATCATCATTATTATCATTATTATTATTATTATTATTATTATTATTATTATTATTATCATCATCATTATTATCATCATTATTATCATAATTATTATTATTATTATTATTATTATTATTATTATTATTATTATTATTATTATTATTATTATTATTATTATTATTATCATCATCATTATTATCATCATTATTATTATTATTATTATTATTATTATTATTATTATTATTATTATTATTATTATTATAATTATTATTATTATTATTATTATTATTATTATTATTAGACTGTCATTTATAGCGCGCCTATACAAAATGGGAATCTTGTGTAAATTTATTTTAATTTTATTTTAAATGCTACAGCTACTGACATGTAACATGTTGATTAATGTGATGAAGACACCTATATTTGTATCTTTAGAAATGAAAAAGCTATGAATTTGTAAAGAATTGTAGTCTTAGCGTTGTGACAACGCGTTTTCGGCTAACGAGAAATCTCAGGTTAAAAATTGCCTTCATTCTGTGAACAATACAAAAGTGAACAGATTTTTAACGTAATTTATAATTTCGTATTCGTCAGATGGCGCTATGGGTATTGCGATGAGCCTGCAATAGTAGGCCTACCTTACAAAATGTATTTGTTCTAAATTACTATAGTCGGGTCAATCTATCAAAAAAACCACCTAACCCTAAAAAAATTGATACAAAAGGTTTCTCAACGGAATCTGGTACCATTTTTAATGCTTATTAACATAGTAAAAGTTTCCTTTAATCTGACCATCGGAAAAGGGTCATTTTCAAGATGGCGTCCAAGATGGCTGCCTGGAAATAAAATTGACTATATCTCAGGCTAGAAAATTGATAAAAACGTTTTCTCAACGGAATCTGGTACCATTTGTAATGCTTATTGACATTGTAAAGTCTCCTCCATTCTGACCATCGGAAAAGGGTCATTTTCAAGATGGCGTCCAAGATGGCTGCCAAAAGCTAAAATTGTCCATATCTCAACCTAGAAAATTGATAGAAAAGTTTTCTCAACGGAATCCGTTACCATTTGTAATGATTATTGATCTAGTAAAAGTCTCCTCCATTCTGACCATCGGAAAATGGTCATTTTCAAGATGGCGTCCAAGATGGCTGCTTGGAAATAAAATTGACTATATCTCAGGCTAGAAAATTGATAAAAACGTTTTCTGAACGGAATCTGGTACCATTTGTAATGTTTATTGATCTAGTAAAAGTCTCCTCCATTCTGACCATCGGAAAAGGGTCATTTTCAAGATGGCGTCCAAGATGGCTGCCTGGAAATAAAATTGACTATATCTCAGGCTAGAAAATTGATAAAAACGTTTTCTCAACGGAATCTGGTATCATTTGTAATGCTTATTGACATAGTAAAAGTCTCCTCCATTCTGACCATCGGAAAGGGTCATTTTCAAGATGGCGTCCAAGATGGCTGCCTAAAGCTAAAATTATCGATATCTCAGCCTAGCAAAATCGATAGAAAAGTTTTCTCAACGGAATTCTTTACCTTTTGTAATGCTTATTGACTTAGTAAAAGTCTCCTCCATTCTGACCATCGGAAAATGGTCATTTTCAAGATGGCGTCCAAGATGGCTGCCAAAAGCTGAAATTATCTATATCTCAAGCACTACTCAACATAGAAAGGTGTTTCTGGTGTCTAGACATAAGCTTTGACGTCGCCACTGCCCCTACTCTGGTAGTGCCAGTCCCAGACTGAAGAAAGTAGAAGGTCGACCCTAATCATCTTTGTCATGAAATAGGGTCATTAAACACCTAACAGTCAGCCAACTGGAACTAACCGTTTGCTTTATTGCTTTGTGTTCAGCAAATCATTTCCTAGATGTATAATTTACTGACAAATCCAATGGTCAAAGTTACGAGCTCAGTCCTTTCCCTCCTGCCCTTTTTGAATCCAGGAATGTCTTTAGAAAAGCTGATAAGCCACAACTAGCTCATGCGATCAGTGAGCATGCACGGGATGGCATACTAAATTTCGTAGGGCCTACCAGAGACAGAGAGATACGTCCTCGATGGAGGGTCCTTACTTCATCGGATACCATGGAAAAAAGGAGAAAGCTATGGAGCAATTGCGCAGTCGTACTCCGACTTCACCGTCCGGCAATATGGCGCTGGTACAACTGTTGTGTTTGACGGATATGAGCAAGGACCATCCATTAAAGACAACACTCATCTGAGAAGAGGACAGAGTAAATATCCCGTTATCAGCTTCACTGCTGAAACAGAATTCTCAGGCAAGAAAGATGAGTTCTTATCAAGAGCTGACAATAAACAGAAACTGCTATGGTTGGTGAATGATGCGCTCAGAAAAAATTGCACAGTGGTCAACGCACTTGGAGATGCAGACGTAGACATAGTTAAGGTTGCAGTGGAGGTATCTCTTCTACATACAACTACGCTAATCGGAGAAGACACCGGCCTCCTTGCCTTACTCCTTCACTATGTGAAACCACATTGTAAGAGTCTTTACTTCAGATCTGACAAGACAAAAGATGATGGCAAAGTGTATAACATAAACCATCTCCAGAACATCATCGGAAATGAAATTTGTTCTCAGTTATTATTTATCCACGCCATGACAGGTTGCCACACCACTTCTCGAATATTCAGTGTTGGCAAAAGGAATGCTTTCCATAAACTTGTAAAAGGAGACACTGTCCTTCGGTCATGTGCCAACGCATTTACCGTGATAAATCAGCCCACAGAGGTTATTGACAGCCTAGGATTTCAAGCAATGGCTGTCCTCTTTGGTGGCAAGTGCACAGATTCCCTTGCAAAAATGAGATATAACAACTTCAGCAGGAAGGTTCTCTGCTTCATCATTTGTAACACCAGAACGTCTCCCCCCAACCGAATCAGCTACTAAACTTCATTGTCGAAGAGCGTACTACCAGGTCATGACATGGATAGGAAAAGCGGATGGTATGGATGCCATGAACTGGGGTTGGAACCTGCAGGAGAATCGGTTCGTACCAGTAATGTCAACTATCAAAGCTGCTCCAGACATTCTCTTGAAAGTCATTCAATGCAACTGCCTCAATTCCTGTAAGACACTACGCTGCTCTTGTAGAAGGAATGGACTACCATGTTCTTCCGCCTGTGGACCGTGCCAAGTTACAAACTGTGACAATACACATAACAAGTTTCTTCCGGAGGAGTCGGACGATGACTAATGACTTATTGAATGTGTAAGCTATGTAACTGTTAACTGTATGACAATGATTTTGTCAATAAATCGTGTGTATTAAGTGATTAGCTTAACGCCGGGCAATAAAGCCTCTGGTTAGACACCAGAAACACCTTTCTATGTTGAGTAGTACTTGAGATAGAAAATTTCAGCTTTAGACAGCCATCTTGGACGCCATCTTGAAAATGACCCTTTTCCGATGGTCAGAATGGAGGAGACTTTTACTAGATCAATAAGCATTACAAATGGTAACGGATTCTGTTGAGAAAACTTTTCTATCAATTTTCTAGCCTGAGATATAGTCAATTTTATTTCCAGGCAGCCATCTTGGACGCCATCTTGAAAATGACCCTTTCCGATGGTCAGAATGGAGGAGACTTTTACTATGTCAATAAGCATTACAAATGGTAAAGGATTCTGTTGAGAAAACGTTTCTATCAATTTTCTAGGTTGAGATATAGACAATTTTAGCTTTAGGCAGCCATCTTGGACGCCATCTTGAAAATGACCCTTTTCCGATGGTCAGAATGGAGGCGACTTTTACTATGTCAATAAGCATTACAAATGATACCAGATTCCGTTGAGAAAACGTTTTTATCAATTTTCTAGCCTGAGATATAGTCAATTTTATTTCCAGGCAGCCATCTTGGACGCCATCTTGAAAATGACCCTTTTCCGGTGGTCAGATTAAAGGAAACTTTTACTATGTTAATAAGCATTAAAAATAGTACCAGATTCCGTTGAGAAACCTTTTGTATCAATTTTTTTAGGGTCAACCCATATATTGACCCGTCTACTAAGCCATTTGAACTTTTTATTTAGAGTAGGCCTACAATATGCGTTTAGAAGAGAATGCAGTATCCTGTAAAATTAAATCTGCAGCCATTAAGGCAACGATCATTGATCAGAATTAGCCAAAACAGACACCCGGCTAAAGTCGCTTATTATAATGACCATCTTATAATAAAAGTTCATAACAAATTAGGCTGTATTCATACGCACTGTCTTACTGTTGTTGCAGAATCATCATCAATAACCATGGCTCAGTGCCCGTAGGTGTACGATGCCTTCTTATAAATGTCTCTCCATTCGAATGTGTTCTGAACTGCATGACCCAGTTTCTGCAGATCTGTTCCACACCATATATACGGTACTTGTCGGTTTTACGACCCCCAAAATTCTTCATATATTACGTGATTTATAATTCCTCATATCCATCAATCCAACTAGGCCTACTATTTACGCAAACAATTATTTTCATCAATCCAACTTCCATTTACGCAGGCAGACAAGATAAATAATAAAATACGCTAAAATACAGGATATATTCAATCGAAAACTTAGTTTGACCATCCAGCTTCTATTTACCGGAAAAATTATTTCTATCAATCCAGCGCTTCTGTTTAAACACAGGAATGTTTTCATCAATCCCACTTCCATATCGGGAAACAATTTTTTCATCAATCCAGCTTCCATTTTGAAGTAACGATATGAAGAATTTTGTGGGTCGTAAAACTGACAAGTACCCACCATTCTTCTTCACAGATAGCTTCAACAGAATAGTAGTAAAGAACATGAATAATAATTAACGAGTCTGCCATTTCAAGAAATAAACGCACACTTCACTGGGCGGAATCAGGGATAGCCTAGGCCTATGAGTAAGACAAGTGATGTACAAACATTCAAATTCAAATATTTGCCTTATTTTGTTTGACCTGGCCCCATTAATACAATCCCTAAAAACTTGTTTGACCGGTTTACGCATTCAGGACCTTTCCGCTCTATTTCCCTAGTCTCAGCGTATACGCGTCTCATGCGCGGTGATTATTATGGTTAAAGCCGTTGTGTAAACATAGCAAGCTTACTAAGGCACAAGACGGTTTAGTTGCAGTTTGCAGTTTATTTCAGGGAATCATGGATTATTGTTTAGATGCAAACATTGTCGAATCAATAAGAAAGGGCGACAATGAACGCGTCATAATGAAGATATTCGAAGGCGCTTACAGTGGGCGTCAATATCTATGGAAAACGTTTACAGGACTCTGTTATGTTGCAGCGCTGTTTCGTTTGACCACAAAGACCTGCTTAGGTATTTACTGGAGACTAGATATGACGTCGAATATAACTTTGGTTACGTGACTCTTTCACCGCTGAACGTGGCCATTCATTTAGGACGAGAGGATTGCATGAAGATGTTGTTGAATGCTGGAGCTCGAGTCGATATGGAAAACCGTTTTAGCGAAGAAGATATGACCGAAATTGTTTCTGCGTTTTAAGTGGCAGTGATGAAGGACCGGACGGATCTCGTGAAACTGATGATTCCTTTGTACGACCGGACAAGGACAAGGGCACAAAGAACGCCCTTACATTTAGCTTGCATGCACGGAGCACGACAGTGTCTCGATTACATTCTGAGCACTGTAGAGGGTCAGAACGATGTGAATGCGCTAGATGCGTCCGACCCCCGAGACCCGAAAAGACATCCGAGCACTGTCAGTGGTGAAGAACTGAAGATCATGCTAATGTGGTAGCCTAGATGCCAACGACTCTCGATGTCCGGAGGGATACAGTCCGCTGATGTTGGGTTTACATCAAGGCGCATGGCTTGTTCAGAGGATTCTTCAGGCAGGAGGCAATGCGAAACATGTAACCAGGCAGTTCAAATACACTGTGCTACACATTGCTTGCTCGTCAGATCTGTACACGCCATTCCGCTCGGTTGGATTGTATGAATTTTTTCCCTCCATATTTACCCAACAGGTCGTACTGCGCGAAGGGATTTCTTCCTTCGGATTTGCCCAAGATCATTGAACTCCTCATTGAATCTGGATGTGATCCGGACATAAGCTCTGCAAAAGGGGAAACACCACTCAGTCGGCTGTGCGCACTGGTCATTTTCGACCTGAAGGTCCCACAAGCTAAGCCATTTCCGTATGACTTTGCGCTTTACAGAGAGGTTGTCCTGATTACGGCGTCAATACTTTTAGAACATGGTGCTAATCCTGATGGAAACTTTCGATACATTCCCCTTGAGCTACTCGTTCATCAGCTAGAAATAATACTTAGTAGATTTGGCCTCATTGCTGTCAATCCCACATTACAAGAGCTATACTTTCCATCTGCATTCCAGGCAACGATTCTTACCAGAGATTTATTCCGATTACTTCTGCTGCATTGTGCCAATCCTAATATAACTGTTTCACATGCTTTCCGTCGCAGTTTTATCGTTGACGGCTTGTTTGTGGTTCTTTTAAATAACTGGAGTGCTTTGATGGATATTCAGAGCCAATGGATAGCCTATATTGTCAACGTTATTGCCGATGTTTTTCGGTTGTTGCTGCTGTTCGGTGGAAAGCTCCATGAACCAGCGCTTGTATTCCAGATGTTTGTACAGAAGAAACATATTCCTGAAGGACTTTTGTTTCTGACTTATTATCTGAACTTTTGTGGAAGACCAGATATCGAGTTACAAATGAAACGAGCTCTTGTAGAGCGGCAGGACACCAATGAGACTCGTCTGGCAGAACTTGAAGACTTCATACGGAGGCAACCGATTCTGCTTTTAAAGCAACTGGCTCGAATTGCAATACTTAGAAGTGTTGGCAGCCAAGCGCTGCGCTCTGTTCCAGCTCTGAAGCTGCCAACAGCTTTAACAGATTACATTATTTCGTTAAAGTGAAATCTTATCTGATACAATAATGCTTTCTTAAAAGAAATAATCTGAAAGAATATAATCTTTTGATGACATGCCATCTAATTGCTGTTTTATGACTAATGCTATGCAATGGATTGTTGATACTATGCTTAAAACTGTACCGTAACAGTGTGAATTATTGTTGCATTTGAAAATTGATTTTCTTGAAGTGAAAAGTGTTTTAAAGAGCACAAATTCCTTACTTTGTAAAAGGAAAAACTTTCTTTAAAGACGTTTAAGAAGAAATATATTGAAAGTACAGAAATTTGCAAACCGCAAACACTTGAGTGTTGTCGATACTAAATTTGACAAGTTCCAGTGGCGTAATAAAGGGTTTCAGCGCCCAGGGTCAAGGGTTGATGACTGCGCCACTTTTTAATTTTCTTGTTGACTTCTCGTTCTTGCCATTGTACTGTGTACCATTGAAAGCTAATTTTGCGCCTCTCTGGTGCTGCGCCCGGGGGGCGGCTCCCCCTCTACCATCTGGGCCCCTTCGTTACGCCACTGACAAGTTCCTATACATATTTTCATCATTTGCTGAATTGTGTGCAGTGGTATCAACCGAGATGTTTGGGTTGAAATATCCACTAGAGCAGAAAATGTTTCAAAATTTCTGCAAACTCGCAAACTCCTTGCAAACTCGGTTTCATGACGAGTACAATGACAGTACCCTGTCGATCGGAAGATCAAGCAGTGAGGAGGGTACTGGTCAGCTGCAGTGAGGAGGGTACTGGTCAGCTGCCGTCATATGCCGAGGCTAAGAAAATGAAGTCCCTAGTACCATAGGCCCTGTCATGGCTAGCTTAAGGAACTGCTAATTTTACACTTTAATTCGCAGACTTATACGTTTTTGTTTATTATTTGGGCTGAGCATTATGCATTTTGGACTTATATTGATGTTGACTGTTTACGCTGGTGCTGGTGGCCGGCTCGGGCTGTGAGTCTGTTTCCATTCTCTAGGGTTGCAGTTGAACATTTGAGGCCCAAACTAACACGACTGACTGGTTTTTTGGTTCCCTTGGGCTATAGTGAGTCACCCACCACCAGACGAAGTCATTGCTCTCTCCTGAACACACCCTGTCGTCTTCGAAGCCCATTGTGGTGTTATCTCGTTTTTCAATATTTTATGGTATTCTCGAGAGGTTGTCCACTGGCAACCCCAAGAGAGCTGTTCTGTACACCATGACATGAAGTTGTTGGATTACTTTACCTTATTATTAAACGAATTCCTGACTCATTTCCTGCGTAGAGGCTTGGACAACGATTTTGCAATTGAGTCATAGAATTGACTAAGCATGTGTTTAATCAATTTTAATACATATTTTGAAGAATTTAGGTGATCGAAAACGAAAACGAGAAATAATTAATAAATTTGGCACCGGTCCTCCTGCAGTGGGGAAATTTCTGCCGGTTCGTGACACTGAAAAGCTTGGGAAGCACTGTCTAGGCCCTCTTAAAGTTAAACTGACTTCGTTAAAATGATATGACTTGGACAAAACAGACAGCTGTGTTTGTGTTCTTGGCACCTTGAAATCATCCTTGTCTAAATCAACACCACTGTCCTGGGAACTTTCATCTTGCCTTTCATCGTGCCCAACATTATCAGCAGTCTTTGGCACTGGCACCGTCGTGGCATCGGCTCTATAAACACTGAAGCCTTCAAGCCTTCACGGAAGATCTTCCTCTTCAGACCTCGTTTTAAATCCTCCATCCTCTCTTGATGACCTTCTGTCTTCTTACAATATCACTCTCTCCATATTCTTTGACAAGCACGCTCCTATTAGCCTATAACTAAATCCGGCTCATTACTAAATCCGGCTCTCATTCTAACAACTCTTGGTATAATTCCAATCTCCGGCCTTCAAATCTTTCCGTCGACGCCTCGAGCGCACTTACAAACGAATCCGTGATACTCAACTGATCTCTGCCCTAAAATCGGCCACAAAGAAATACCATCACCTGGCTTCGGCTAAAAAGAGGGCTTACTCCTCCCTGGTTTACTCCCGTTTCTCTATAAATCCCCGCCTTCTCTGGAAAACTATAAACCAACTCCTCCATCGGAACTCCTCTAGCTCACTTCCAAACTCTCTTCCATCCTCTTCAATAGCTGAGTCGTTTTGTTCCTTCATCTGTGGCAAAATTACTACCATCCGTCGCTCTCTTCAATGACTCCTCTCCAAAACCACAGTCGTTTCACCTCCATACACTCCCTCCTCTACTCATGACAGTCCACCGTTCCCACCTGGATCATCATTGTCTGTCTTCCAACCACCGTCAGAGACTGAAATATCCCATAGCCTATGTTACAGTCTCTTCCAATTCCAAGCAAGCAGTGCGAGCTCGACCCTATACCTACCTCCTTACTGAAAGACTGCGCATCTATCCTTGTTCCCATCATCACCAAAATAATCAACCTCTCATTATCAACTGACAATTTCCCCTCCTCTTCAAACATGTGGTGATCCTCAAGGTTCTGTTCTCGGGCCCCTCTTGTTCATCTTCTACACTACTCCACTCAGCTCACTCTTCAAAGCATCCGCAGTAGACCAACATCTATATGCTGACGACACCCAATTTCTCCATAGCCATAGCTGTTCCGCCTCTTTGGAACAAACTCTCGCAAATGTTACGACAAATATCCGATCCATCCCACGAACTCACTAAAGCTCTTGCTATCTCTCCACAGGTCTCACCCAAAACTAAAACCACTACTCTTTCACAAATCCCATTCCGCTTCCTCCCCTTCCCCTCATCTCCCTCGCCATTTCAACTCTAAACATCATCCACCTTAGCCGTCTGACTGTCTGCCTGTCTGACTCTCTGGATTTTGATCCTCTGCCTATCGACTCTGTTTTGGCTAAGCGCTAGAGGTCTGCGGGTAGAGCATTTTTCTACCCGACCCGTACCCGCAACACGGGACCGCTACCCGTACCCGTACCCGACCCGTAGCCAAAATTACTACCCAACCCGACCCGTACCCGCGGGTATACCCGTACCCGTACCGTACACGCCACGTAATTAATAGGCCTTCCTATAATCCGAGCCCCTAATAGTCTCACAAGTCACAAGCATGTAGCAGTAATAATAATAGTCTGATGGTGATGATCACAGTAATAATACTAATAATAATAATAATAATAATAATAATAATAATAATAATAATAATAATAAAATAATCATAATAATAATGCTAAAAAAATCATAATGAGAATCATGATGATGACAGTGACCGTGTTTCATGGATAATCGTCCTGCCCAACTGAATTTCTAAATGTTCGCAGTATGGCTTTTCAGATTTATGGCCCAAAATTAAACGATTTACCAATATTAATGCAATATAAGAAGGTTATATATAGTAACACCTGATGCAGCTATGTCATCCTCCATAACTTGATGTCAGAAAAACTCAGAATTAACAATATTATCGTCGAACTTTCAAACTTCCACAGCCGATTACAAAAGGTTACAGATGTGACGTTAAGTACCGCCAGTTGTAGTAAATCTGACTCACCTTTACATGTAACCCCAAAACTTCAGTTCGGTACGGGTAAAACCGGGTATACCCGTACCCGTGAAGCTCCTACCCGTACCCGACCCGACCCGTAAAATGCCTACCCGACCCGTACCCGACCCGCGGGTACGGGTCGGGTACGGGTAAACCCGCGGGTACGGGTATACCCGCAGACCCCTACTAAGCGCCTGTGAACAAGCCGATTTCCGCGACTTCGCTGTTGTGAGTTTACTATTACGATTACGCCGATTATAAGCTCAACCATCAACCAATGCCTAACCGTGTTTTTCTGACCTATTTAAATATACTGTCAACATTGCACCACATATTTAATAACAGATTAAAGTGTATATATATTTGATTGCACGCTTCACACTGACAGTGACTGACAACGTTTCAGGACTGGCGAATCTCAGCAACGTACAATTGGAATAACGTATAGATTGGATTCATCCACTTTCTGTATAGGCCCCTATATCTCCTTCAGGCTTGAATTAGTCTCTCCCAGCAAAGGGGTCAGCCACCCGGATCCTTTCCTCCACTTGTTTCTGTCACTAGTATCTTCTTTCTTCAATCTGAGAGACTTCTTCTGCTTTCCGAAGAGATCTATAAAACGCACCGCCCATGTCTCGTAAACAGAAACACTTTTCTGGCTGTCTTTACGGACGTCGAACTCTGTGACCTGGTGTAAACAAGAACAAGGACGTAGGACTCAGACCAACGAACGCTGAAACGGGACTAAGTGCGCAGAGGCAAATATAAATATACAAGTAAATATAAATATACAAGTAAATATAAATATACAAGTTTTCTATCAGTAAGTAGCCTAAGTAGCCTTACTTACCTACTTACTTACTTACCTACTTACTTATAGAAAAACGTGTACATTTATATTTATATAGCGACCATTTTACTTCAGATCTAAGCTGAAATCCTATTTGTTTGCTAAGGCTAGTTGTTTGTAAGGCGCCATGTAAATTGTTATTATTATTATATTGTTTTGCCCCAAGGTATACAGGATCCCCCTCGAAGTCCAACTCACACCTCAACGTGGTGAGGGGTGGCAACAGTCAGTAGGGGAGTGCCTGCTGAGGCTATGCCATCAGTGGTGAAGGTCTTGGCCGAAGTACCACCTTAGGGCGCTACGCGAGGTGGACAGGCTCAGCAGGAACCCTGAAAAAGCTGGCAAACGTGGGTGGCATCGCCGCCTTTGATACCACATGTGGTTATCAGAGCCAGTCCTAAGCCTGGAACTCTCTTTAAGGGAGAAGCGCGAAGGTCGAACGGATGGGTGCAGATACTCCGTTCGTAAAGAAAAATACGAATGAAATCCAATGCAAGCATTGGACCCCAAAAGGGCCTCGGCCCAGGGATCCGAGGCAAGCGTTGGACACCTACGGGCCTTCGGCCCATGGATCCTGATGATGATGATGATGATACAGGATCCATCAGGGACTTAGATATTACTAGCTGTCGATGTAATTTGTCTCGAGATGACCCTACTCGTCGTTGTCCTGGTTGGCGAAAGTGCCTCGGAACGCGATTGCGTTATAGCGTTGTATCGTTTATGAGATGCGCATAGTATTATATTTACTAGATGTCTGCCCGTCCTAAGACGGTTAAAAAAACGTGACAAATCTATGGTTCGACAACCACATAAGAAGAGTTAGATTTTTGTACTTACAAACCGCAAGTCGAAATTACGAGTGTTGAATCACACTACGATGGGGTGCTTGAAGCATCAGCGGATTTGGGGTTGGGAAGGGCTGGGGTGGCGAATTGACGCCCAAAGTGATCCGAATGGGATCCGCAGCTCATCAACTGGATCCCGGGCTGAGCCTGAGATTCTATTAAAGATTTTCCACCAAATCTGTTGAATGTTTTATTCATTTTTGTACTTTTAAAGGATAATCTTTATACATGAACGACTATGGAATACAAGAAGTTTAAACCCCAAATGAACTCTTCGACCAAAATTTATGTTGAAACGTTGTCTGTTAAGGGGTATTTTATGCACCGAAACAATCATAGTGTTTAGGCCTTATAATGTTTATGTTGTTGATAATAATAATGACTACGATTAATTGATTATGTTTTTCATGATGATGATACTGATGAAGAAAAAGAAGGTGGAGGACAAGAAGAATTAAACGAAGACGATGATGATTATGATAGTGATGATGCTCGCATAGTCTAAATAGTATATACATCGAGTAAGATACATAACAATTTATATAACAAGAACACATTCCTGCTATTATATGTATAATATATAGTATATAGTATATATATATATATATATATATATATATATAAACAGTGGTCACAAGAAAGGCATTTCGACCATAACAAATGTACGTCACCTACGTGTACGAGAGAAACAACCCTGCCGGTCACTGACCCCATATGACCCCAGATACACAACATAATACTTAAACTTAAGTTCAACTTGTCAGATGTGCTTACGTCGCAATTCGTGAAAACACGCGCTCGCACGCACCCACACCCCCATCCACCCACACATCAACACACACGCTGTGCTCCACACACACACACACACACACACACACACACACACACACACACACACACACACCGAGAGAGAAACAAAGTTTAACAAAACACACACACACACACACACACGCACACACACCGAGAGAGAAACAAAGTTTAACAAACACACACACACACACACACACACACACACATATAAAGGTATAAATTAGGTATAAATCGATCACATAATACATATGTGCGTGTGTGTATTGTATACGTAGGTATAATCATAATGTATGCATGTATGTATAATGCCTGTGTATATGTAATGTATGTATGTGTGTATGCATCTATATATCTATATATATATATACATATATATGCAACTGTAATGATCTATAAAATCCTTACTAGAGGCTATTTTTAGAATTGCTTGTGTCTGTCCCCTGAGACCTCTAGCGGTAGAAAAGCGGCGAGCCGATGAAACGATGGTGTCGTGCTTGGCCTCGGTATTTTTCGCCGTTGATAGCATTATTATTGGGATTTTCCGTCAGCCTCTGATCACGCGCTAGTCACGCCTGGTACAGCAGCAGAACCACTGACTCATCCCCTACGTCATCGGTTTTCTGTCTTATTTCGTGTCCATATAAGGCTAGCATTTGAGCAGGACTGCTGATTGGTTGAAGTGTCTGAGTAGAGACCCTGCCACTAGTAAAATTTGTCACTTGCTGCCGAGACGTCCTAGAGGTTAGACCTGTATCGAAGGATTACCTAGGAGTCGAGCCAAGTCGTCCGAGATATCATTTCTTTTTGAGTCCCTGTTTTCGAAGTAGATTAGATAAGGAATTGAGAAACACTTGCGTTAGTCTCTTCCTAAGAGTTAAATAGTGCGATATAGAAGTTTAAAGTAGAAACGAATACGGTTGGAATAATATTGTCGATTGTCTGAATTGCGAGAAAATGTGAACTCGTAACGGGATTTTATCGTCTCCGCTTATTCGCTGGATTATCTCTGTCGTCGTCTCCGCTTATTCGCTGGATTATCTTCCGTCTTCGTAACCTATAATTGCCGTGGATTATTAATCATGTCCTTTGTTCCAAAGATGGGTAAATAATCATCTTTTTCTTTAAATTGATTGTAATTGCAAGTCACTGCCAGTAGAAACTGCGTAGGATAAAGTTAAATGTTTTACTTGAATTGTTGTATATAATTGAGACTGTTTGTTGCATAATCTTTAATAATAATTTCTAACTATGTCTCGTGAATCATTGCATTCTTTGGAAGTAAGTGAGCAAGGTGAAGTCAGGCCTCTTTCACCAGAGTTGATTCGAGCCTCTATTCTTGAACGTTTGTTGGAAGGTATAGAAAAGGTGACTGCTGGACAAAATGATTTAGCTGCTGGACAAAATGACTTAGCTGATGGACAAAATAAATTGGACAAACGACTAAATGACCGACTAACTGACGTCACTGATGGACAGTCTGACCTAAGACAAAGACTAGGAGACCTGTTTGAAGGGCAGTCTGAATTGTCTAGATCCCACTTTGAACTGTCTAGAAACCAATCTGAATTGTCGAGAACTCAATCTGAAATGCAGAAAGACCAGAGAAGTCTGTTGAATAGAATAGAAGTCCTAGAAGAAGATAGAAAAGTAAGTAAGGAAGTGAGTACCACTACGAACCCTGACTTTTCGGAACCTCAACCGGAAGTTGCCGAACTCCCTTCCGCCGCAGCCTTACCCTTGGAAACCTTCGTCAAGAAACCCATAATAGCAGAATCGGATGGATTTGAACCCGAAACCCTAGGCCCACGCAGGAGCACTAGATTAAAGGATCGGCCACAGCCTGATTACCGTTTCCCTGTGAAACCTGGATTTAGAAAGGAAACTGGTGCCAGACCTAAAGACTACTCTACATTATCGAACATCAACAGAACTCAAATCTCACTTCAAAACGTTACCACTCCTTTACATAAACCGCCTGTAGTAGCGCACAGTCGGGGAGGAGATGGCGAACATCACATTGGCGACGCTGGATGGAATATGTTTGATGTTCGATCTGTAGATGTAGATTCAGATGATGGAGAAGTCAGTGAAGCTAGATTTCTAAGCGAAACTGACATACAGAGATCTAAATTAAGATTTGAACGAGATGTAGATGTAGAATCTTTGCATGGCTCTGTACATCATGAAATTGATAATCTAGAACAAGATAAATTGAGAATAATGAATAACAATGGCAGGGAAATGCAATTACAAAGGGATTTTGGGGTTGAAAATTTGGAAAATGAGAAATTTGCCAGAGGAATGGATTCCCAATTATTCGGTAGAGGGCTCCAAAATCAAACCAATTTGAGTGATGCTAATCGACCTAATGCATCGCCTTTGCCTCATTCTGCCTCTGAATCTCGACGTCAAACCGGGATTACTGAATCAAATTTGGATTACGAATCGAGAATACAATTTCGTCGACCCACTTCTGTTCCACTCGACGCTCAATCGCTCAGAAATCCTTTCGAATCGGAAATTTCGTCTCAAAGGAATATACCTGATCGTGATCTTCTACGAATGTCACATGCCTCCGTCATTCATTCACATGCCTCCGCCTCCGTCCTTAATCCTCACGTCTCTGAAGAAGCGAATCGAAGACAACCAATTTCGCATTCCTTCGCTCAAACGGATAATTTCTTAACCAGCCTGCCTCTTAATCGATACGAAGCACCGCCGAGAATCGACAGGATGATGTTACCTTCGCACGCATCCAATTTTCCTGATCCATACAGAATTCCAGAAACTTATCCTTCAATTGCTAGATGGCCTGCCTATGCCTATGATTTCAACCAGAGAACATGCTTAGGAGCTCAGCCATATGGATTTGAAAGAAAATTTGAACCTTGGAGTTTACCCTCTGAGCCAACCAGAATAATTCGAAGCGAAGAAATGACAATAAAAGAGCAGAAATCGTCGTCCATTGAAACTAAGGCCTACACTTCTCCTCCACAGCAACCAAAAATTTCAGTGGCAACTCAGACGAATATACCCACAACTGCAACTGCTACCACGGCTGAAATTAATCTCGCACCTGATCCGCCTATACCTCCACCTGTGTCTACGAAGAATTCGGATACGAAAACTACATCTTTTCCTCTCACCTCCTCATCGTCGTCAGCTTCTTCACCTGAGAAATCAAGGAGCACAATTAAATTGGAAAAATTCAGTGGAAAAGAACAATTGGAGCCATTTATTCGGAAATTTAAAATAGCCAGTCGAAATAACCTATGGACAGAATCAGAGAAATTGAATCATCTATTTTGTTCTTTGTCTGGGCAAGCCGAACAAATTTTATGGGACAGAGATGCTGAATTGTTCACCACCTCTGATGAATTGATTGAAAGACTTAGATCTCGCTTTGGAAATGCTGAACAAACTGCATTGTTTCAAACTCAACTGGACAATCGCAGACAAAAAGAATCCGAGGATATGGGAACAGTGGCTCAGGACATTAGACGCCTTGTTTCTTTAGCCTATCCAGGTCCATCCTCAATTCACCTGGAAACATTAGCAACACGTGCCTTCTTGAATGCTCTTTATGATCAATCTTTAGCCTTACGTGTCCGTGAATTGGAGCCTTCTTCTTTGGACAGTGCCTTTAAACTTGCAACTCGTTTGGAAGCCTACAGGAAAGCAGCGCTAGATAAACCTGGAAATATGAATCGTCATCCCGCAAGAACTCAGATGATTAAAGAACAGGATTCAAACCTGAAGGAGGTTATACAACGATTGGATCGCCTGGAGAAAGCCGAGAAAGCACGGATACCGCCGCTGATACCAGGTATTCCTCCCTATTATCCTCCTGTCTGTCCTCCCTACCCTCCTCCTCCTCCATGGAATGGAAACCAAAGAAACTGGAATGAGAATAGAGGAAGACAAAGGACTCAACCTGCTTTTAACCAGAGACGCCGATGCTTCATTTGTTCCTCTGAAACTCATCTCCAGAAGGATTGCCCACAACGAGAAACGCCACCAGACGAAGCGATTCCAAACCAGAATACAGATGAACGTGTGGTGTCATGTTCCAGTTTAGTAAGTGACAATCCATACATAAAGATTTTGATTGATGATTACCCGGTGCACGCTATGGTTGATTCAGGTTCGCAAATGTCTTTGATACCATATAATATGATTTGTCCGACAGATCTGAAACCGTCAAAACAAATTGTCATAGCCGCAAACGGATCCAAAATTTCGATAGAGGGCGAGGTTTTGCTTCCATGTAAACTCGGAGACTTTGAATTTGAAGTAAGATGCCTTGTGTCTAAACAATTGGATGATTTTATTCTGGGATTATCGTGGTTGAAAGGAGTAGGAGCTACTTGGGACTTTGGAGCAAGACAGATTTGGATCAAGGATAAACCGTACCCAGTTGATAGACTGCCGCGTCCAACAAGCTGTCGAAGGATCTCCATCTCACGTGACAAAGAAATTCCTTCATCCGCTGGATATAAAAAACTCTACGCCGCCTACCAGACAACCCATTCCTCTTTCGTCAATCTCGCCTCCCGCCATTAATGAAGCCGTTGGTGACTGTCCAACATATCCTCACGTCGTTCTACGTCTGCTGTTTAACTTGTGTCTGCTGTTTAATATGTGTCTACTGAGTGATTTGTTTTAATTGTTTATGCTTAGAGAGTGACCTCTAATGACCCTGATTTGGATTTGAACCTGCCTCTGGTAACTGATACTGAAATTGTTGACCAGCCACAACTGATAGATCGTCCCAGACGTGTTATTCGTCCACCTGTAAGATTTGGTTTTGATGATTAGTAATTCATTGCTATAGTATTGTCTGTTTTATTGTGTTAGTTGGAGAATTGTCGAGACTAAAGGTTCTTACTTACAGAAAATTCGAGACTAGTTACTGCTTAAATTTTGATTGTAGTTTTGCATTGCATTGCATAATATTGCATTGAGAATTGCTAGAGACTGTTGGATTAATTGTAGATTAGATTAGCAGTGTATATTGTTTGATGCTGTGTATGTTAGCTAGCCATTTGCCATGTTAAGATGTTGAGATATTTGTATATTAAGATTTAGAGATTTCCCAGATGTATAGGAACTGGCTAAAGGTTCTTACTTACAGAAAATTCTGCCGAACCTAGTCGACATAATTTTCTTCCCCTGGCCGGTGAGAGTGTAATGATCTATAAAATCCTTACTAGAGGCTATTTTTAGAATTGCTTGTGTCTGTCCCCTGAGACCTCTAGCGGTAGAAAAGTGGCGAGCCGATGAAACGATGGTGTCGTGCTTGGCCTCGGTATTTTTCGCCGTTGATAGCATTATTATTGGGATTTTCCTTCAGCCTCTGATCACGCGCTAGTCACGCCTGGTACAGCAGCAGAACCACTGACTCATCCCCTACGTCATCGATTTTCTGTCTTATTTCGTGTCCATATAAGGCTAGCATTTGAGCTGGACTGCTGATTGGTTGAAGTGTCTGATTAGAGACCCTGCCACTAGTAAAATTTGTCACTTGCTGCCGAGACGTCCTAGAGGTTAGACCTGTATCGATGGATTACCTAGGAGTCGAGCCAAGTCGTCCGAGAGATCATTTCTTTTTGAGTCCCTGTTTTCGAAGTAGATTAGATAAGGAATTGAGAAACACTTGCGTTAGTCTCTTCCTAAGAGTTAAATAGTGCGCTATAGAAGTTTAAAGTAGAAACGAATACGGTTGGAATAATATTGTCGATTGTCTGAATTGCGAGGAAATGTGAACTCGTAACGGGATTTTATCGTCTCCGCTTATTCGCTGGATTATCTCTCTGTCGTCGTCTCCGCTTATTCGCTGGATTATCTTCCGTCTTCGTAAACCATAATTGCCGTGGATTATTAATCATGTCCTTTGTTCCAAAGATGGGTAAATAATCATCTTTTTCTTTAAATTGATTGTAATTGCAAGTCACTGCCAGTAGAAACTGCATAGGATTAAGTTAAATGTTTTACTTGAATTGTTGTATATAATTGAGACTGTTTGTTGCATAATCTTTAATAATAATTTCTAACTATGTCTCGTGAATCATTGCATTCTTTGGAAGTAAGTGAGCAAGGTGAAGTCAGGCCTCTTTCACCAGAGTTGATTCGAGCCTCTATTCTTGAACGTTTGTTGGAAGGTATAGAAAAGGTGACTGCTGGACAAAATGATTTAGCTGCTGGACAAAATGACTTAGCTGATGGACAAAATAAATTGGACAAACGACTAAATGACCGACTAACTGACGTCACTGATGGACAGTCTGACCTAAGACAAAGACTAGGAGACCTGTTTGAAGGGCAGTCTGAATTGTCTAGATCCCACTTTGAATTGTCTAGAAACCAATCTGAATTGTCGAGAACTCAATCTGAAATGCAGAAAGACCAGAGAAGTCTGTTGAATAGAATAGAAGTCCTAGAAGAAGATAGAAAAGTAAGTAAGGAAGTGAGTACCACTACGAACCCTGACTTTTCGGAACCTCAACCGGAAGTTGCCGAACTCCCTTCCGCCGCAGCCTTACCCTTGGAAACCTTCGTCAAGAAACCCATAATAGCAGAATCGGATGGATTTGAACCCGAAACCCTAGGCCCACGCAGGAGCACTAGATTAAAGGATCGGCCACAGCCTGATTACCGTTTCCCTGTGAAACCTGGATTTAGAAAGGAAAGTGGTGCCAGACCTAAAGACTACTCTACATTATCGAACATCAACAGAACTCAAATCTCACTTCAAAACGTTACCACTCCTTTACATAAACCGCCTGTAGTAGCGCACAGTCGGGGAGGAGATGGCGAACGTCACATTGGCGACGCTGGATGGAAAATGTTTGATGTTCATAGATACTCTTCATAGACTCGTCTCTCTCTACAATAAACTGGTCTCTGCAGTCAGCCATCAGCAAGTCTCCTGCCTCTGTCTCCTCGACATCTCCGCCGCATTCGACACCATCGATCACAGCCTCCTTCTTCATCGACTATCATCTTGGTTTGGCGTCTCTGGCACTGCTCTATGTTGGTTCCAGTCCTACTTGTCTTCCAGATCCTTCTCTGTTAAAGCATCCAGTCACTGTTCGCAACCCCTCCCGCTCTGCTGTGGTGTCCCTCAAGGTTCCGTCCTGGGCCCACTGCTCTTCATTCTGTATACTACACCATTAAGCCATCTCATAAAATCCTCTTCTGTTGACCACCATCTCTATGCAGACGACACCCAACTCTACATATCCTTCTCCCCAAGCTCTTTCTCCACTTCCATTGCAAAACTACTCAATGTGGTTAACCTAGTCTCTCAATGGATGTCGTCCAACCTGCTCTGCCTCAACCCTTCCAAAACAGAATTCATCATCCTCGGCCTTCCTGACCAAATCAAGAAAATACCTGACCTTTCAATACACCTATCCACTAACTCTTCATCTCTTACCTTCACCTCTGACGCCCCTGTCCGCAATCTTGGTGTTACTTTTGATCCACATCTCTCCTTCTCTAATCACATCTCCAACCTCTCGCGCTCCTGCTTCATGCACATTCGTGACCTCCGCCGCATCCGACCCATGCTCGACTTCAAAACTGCCTCCACCATTGCTACCTCCATTGTCCACTCAAAGCTCGACTACTGCAATTCCCTCTTTCTCAACCTTGAAGCCACCCAACTAAAGCGTCTGCAGCTCATCCAAAACTCACTAGCCAGAGCCGTCACCAGAACGCCCAAGCATCATCACATCACTCCCATCCTCAAATCACTCCATTGGTTAAAAATCCCAGAGCGAATTCACTTCAAAATCCTCTCGCTAACCTACAACTCCCTACAACACTCCCAGCCCAGATATCTCCGCGAACTCTTCACCATCCAGCCAACCCGTTCTACCCGATCATCCTCCGTTCTCACTCTTTCTAGACCCCCGGTCACTACTCATCTCAAGTTCTCCCACCGAGCAATATCCAACACTGCACCGCGTCTCTGGAACGATCTACCTCCTGAATTCCGCAATTTTTCGGTTCCTCCACCATCATCGCCAATCATCCACCATCATCTGCCTCAGGCTCCTCTATCCATCACCCCCAAGGCTTTCCACTCGAAACTAAAGTCTCTCCTTTTCAAGTCAGAATATTCAAGTTTACAGTTTTATGATGCATTGGTAATGTGTTATGTTGTATCTTTTTCCTTATTAGGACAAGAAGTTGTATTATTTGGCTCTTCCTAAAGTCGTAGGTATCATTCGGCTCAGACGTTGGCCATCCGTTTGTAAAATTCTGACAAATTTGTCCAGGCCATCCTTGATTGTCTTCAAGTTCGTTGTGAATTGTCAGATAGTTGAATTCACAGATCTTTCTGTTGAATTTTATATCAGTGATCCGACAAGAAAACAAATGACCATATGTATATATGAATATATTCGAGAAGCTGTGTTATTTTTATTTTGGTATGGTGAACCTAAAACTGCTGCAACTAAACAGATAATACAGTATTTTATTGAGTCAAATCGTCTGCTTGTTTTTGCCAATTCAGTCTCTGCTCATGGGCGTCCACAGGAATCGTTTTTAGAGATGGGCAAAAAAATTTACGGGGGCAAAGTTTTGCATTGTTGGCACTGGGGACTAACAAGGGTGCCGAAAGCAACCTATCATGTCACCCTTAGCGCTCACTTCCACGATTAGGGGGTCTGGCGTGGATCCCAACAGCCGCCAGCGCTTTTGGAAGCATTTGACGTGATATGGAGCCTGTTTTTGGGATCTGGGATCCGTTTTCAGCTATATCTGAACGTTTATTTCAAGCACAACACTGTTAAAAGTTTCGATGTTTTTATATATTTTTAATATTTTTAGTTATCTTGACTAATTTGGATAAAAAATAAAACTGGAAAAATTCATAGCCATTCATTGTTAAAAACTAAGATATGTAATTTTTTAAATATGTGCAAAATCTGGAGGGCAAATGCCCCCTTGCCCCTCCAGACGTCCATGTCTCTGCTGGTTTTGCTATTAAATAGTGTAACATCCTGTGATACTGTAAGTATTGTATTGTATTCGTTTATTGCATATAATTTGCTGTCAAAACGCAGTAATTAACAATGGATCGAGACTTTAACTGTTATGGGAATAGAGGCTATTCAGGGTGACAGTTTCTATTGTGGCTAAATGGATTCGACTTGTGCAGGCAACTTATAATTATAGGGTGTGTAAAAGTAGTGGTGTGTTAGCTCTTTTTATTTGTGTAATGAGTAAATAGTGTAATACTATAAGCAGTAGCTCTGTTTGGTTGTATAATGAGTAAATAGTGTAAGATCCTGTAATACTGTAAGCAGTTGTGACATGGTAGGCTAAATTTATTTATAGGCCTACAGTGATGAAATGACTATTATGAAATTGTTGAGTTGATTGAATGCTCCACATGTAATAATAATAATAATAATAATAATGTTGCAGAATTTTTTAGGTTTGTATTCATAATCGTAAACTGAAAATTGTTATAAGTGCTACTTATTAGCATATTCCCCACACACTGTGTCAAATCAGAGTTAGTCCAGAAATACTGTGTGAAAAATGAGGTTAAATTCGAGCCTCCTAGAACCTCGAGCAAGTCCTTGTGTACAAAGACGCTGTATAGGGAGAAATACTAAACCCGAGGACTGTATTAAGTCACTTTAATTACTGATGCTCAGCCTCAGTTATAATTGAAGGCTCTGGGCCTACTAGCTGCCTCTCTAGGTTGGCTATAGCAATGGGTGGAAACACGTAATCTTAAACTAAATAAGAAAAAGACCTTTGAGATGGTGATCAGACGGCCGAGGCGGCGTGCAGGGCATGACATTTTTCCGGATGTCACCCCAGTATCTACAATGTTCTCGATGACACGATATAATCTAGATCAATCGAAGCAACTGATAATGACGGCTTATAGCGACTCACACGTTATGCCTCCAATAACCGCTGAATTCCTTCGCTCTGCCACTCAAGGTGACCTGGTTGTCCCTGTGGCTCGAACTTCCATGGTGCTTCATAAGAGCTTTGCTGTGGTCGGTCCATCTTTCTGGAATAGGTTGCCTAGCAACCTACGTAATGAGCTTCTTGGTCTTTCCTTTATGCCCCTTTTCCGCAGGCGCTTGAAAACCATTCTTTTCGATCGTGGTTTGGTGTTGTCAGGTCGGGAGCGCCTCTGAGGAGTATTTCTTGAAGTGGCGCTATATAAATTTACGATTACGACTAACTGCATCATCTCCCCAAGGCCGCCTAACCTCAGCACAGAGTTTCCTAGAGCCACGTTCAAGACCCAGGAATAGGGCCGGATTAAGACTTTCGGGGCCCTAAGCCAAGAGCCGGGTTAAGACATCCGGGGGCCCTAACCCCAAAGCCATGCATAAATACGTGTCTTTAAACACAAAGTTAGATCCGTACATAAGCGATTTTTTTCTAATGAAATATTGGCTAAATAATAACACAAGCTTTTACCATTGTCAGTTTGTCAATTAGGACCTTGGTACAATCTGATTTTAGATTTCCTGATAGTTGGGGGCCCTCAAAATGTTGTGGGGCCCTAAACCATGGCGTATTTGGCTTATACGTTAATCCGGCCCTGCCCAGGAAGGAGACAGCATTGGTTTTGACAATACACTCATTCATCCTGGCGGCGAGAGCGGCGGCAGCCTCTGAGCTAACCTCTTCCCATGCGGAGAAGCGTAGGCTATTTCTACGGCGCAGTGGCCTAGTACTGTAGGCATAGGTATTTCAAGTATGGGGTCATGTAAGACGGATATCTTTCTGAGGGGGAAGAAGCGGTCTAGTGCGTCGTCAATGAAAGCACAGAAGACATCAAACGCTTGTTCAACAGAGATGTATTCAGTGAAGAAGCTCCACGTATGATTCGTGATGAAGGCGTGGAGTGCTGAACATTGGTGGGCGTCCGCAGCCGGAAACTTCGGACTTCGCGGTCGCTCATCAAAGACCGGCCGCTGCTTTCCGGTCTCAGAGTTGTGTAAAGTTAGTTTAATTTTGTTTTAAATGCTACAGCTAGGGCCTACTGTTGATTAATGTGATGAAAACACCTATATTTGTATCTTTAGAAATGAAAAAAATTACGAATTTGAAAAGAATAATTATTGTAGGGTCTTAGCGTTTTGGCAACGCGTTTTAGGCTAACGAGATATCTCAGGTTAAAAATTGCCTTCATTCTGTGGACAATACAAAAGTGAACAGATTTTTAACGTAGCCTAATTTATAAGCTTAATTTCGTATTCGTCAGATGGCGCTATGGGTGTTGCGATCAGCCTGCAATATTGTATTGTATTGTATTGTATTGTATTTAAACATTTATAAAGCGCCTCTCACAGTGCACACCAATCAGAGGCGCTCCCAGTGCGATAGACCTCGAGAATAAAAACAAGTTTTGAGGTAGCGAAAAGATGTAGATTCGAAGGACCACCACATAGTATGGTGGTGCGAACAAAGGGGGGAAGTTGATTCCATAGCGAAGGGCCAATGCAGGCAAAGGCACGGGACTGGGCTATGGCTGTTCTCACACGAGGAACAAAAAAGATCAAGACGATCCGAAGAGCGTAGTGGGCGAAGAGAAGCAGCCGAGGTAGGCCGACGTATTGAGTCACAGAGGTATTTCGGGGCAAGACCTAGGTAGGATCGGCAAATGAGGACAAGTATCTTTAACTGGATGCGTGCAGTAAGAGGAAGCTAATGTAGTTGTTCAAACATGAATGTAGAAATATGGGAGAATCGCGGAAGACGGGCAATAAGTCTGGCAGCTGCATTAAGAACCGATTGCAGAGGGGAGATGCGCACTTTAGGGAGGCCAACAAAGAGGGAATTACAATAGTCAATGCGAGAGCAAATAAAGGCATGAACTATTGAGGTAAAAACCAAAGAAGAAACAGATCGTCGGATTGCCTTCAGGCGTCGGAGATGGTAATAGCAGGAGCGGGTGAGATTAGTAATGTGGATAGAGAAGGAGAGGGAGCTATCAAGTGTGACACCTAGGTTACGAACAGAGGTTGAAAAGGCATAGAAAGGAAAACTTTCGTCCAAAAGAGAATAGTCAATCTTAAGTTGCTGGCGGGTGCCAAACCAGATCAATTTGGTCTTAGTTGGGTTTAAGGAAAGCCTGTTTGAAGACATCCATGCTTGAAGATCCTGAGAAAGAGCATCAATGCGAGCAATGAGGGAGAGCTGAGCACTTGGGGAACCATGGACATAGTAGGCCTACCTTATAAAATTTATTTGTTCCAACTTACTAAGCCATTTAAACTTTTTATTTAGAGTACAATATGCGTTTAGAAGAGAATGCAGTATTCTGTAAAATTAAATCTGCAGCCATTAAGGCAACGCTCATTGATCAGAATTAACCAAAACAGACCCACCCGGTTAAAGTCGCCTATTATAATAGCCTAATGACCATCTTATAATAAAAGTTCATACGCACTTACTGTTGTTGCAGAATCATCATCAATAACCATGGCTCAGCGCCCGTAAGTGTCCGATGCCTTCTTCACAATGTCTCTCCATTCGAATGTGTTCTGAGCTGCATGACCCAGTTTCTGCAGACCTGTTCCACACCATTCTTCTTCACAGATAGCTTCAACAGAATAGTACTAGAGTACGTAGCGGCATGCTGTCTCCTGGGCTTGACCTCCCCGGATTTTGACCTGGCACCGAAACGAACAGAGGAGTTTGGCTATTGCGGACTTGATTTGATATAGCGCCGGTGATTAAGCTGGTCTCCCTGACGTGGCTTTTGTGGGCGCTGAGAAATTTTCGAAGATTTACATTAGCCTACATTAGAGAACATGAATAATTAACGAGTCTGCCATTTCAAGAAATAAACCCACACTTCGCTGGGCGGAATCAGGAATCATAATAGCCTAAGTAAGACAAGATCTGATGTACAAAAATTAAAATATTTGCCTTATTTTGTTTGACCTGCGCCTCTGGGATAAAGTGATTGAAATAATAATTAGGCCCTATTAATATAATCCCTAAAACTTGTTTAACCGGTTTACGCATTGAGAACCTTTCCGCTCTATTTCCCTAGTTTCAGTAGGCCTAGGCGTCTCATGCACGGTTATTATTATGGCTAAAGCCGTTGTGTTACTTGTGTAGGCTAAACATAGCAAGCTTACTAAGGCAAAAGACGGTTTAGTTGCAGTTTTTAGTTTTTAGTGTATTTCTTAACTAATGTTCAGGGAATCATGGATGCAAACATTGTCGAATCAATAAGAAAGGGCGAAAATGAACGAGTCATAATGACGATATTCGCAGACGTTTACGGTGGGCGTAAAAAGCTATGGAAAAACGTTTACATGACTCGGTTATGTTGTAGCGCTCTTTCGTTTGACCACAAAGACCTGGTTAGGTATTTACTAGAGACTGGATTTGACGTCAACTATAACTTTGGTAGGCCTGAGTTTGGTTACAGGACTCCCTCACCGCTGAATCTGGCCGTTCATTTAGGACGAGAAGATTGCATTAAGATGTTGTTGAATGCCGGAGCTCGAGTCGATATGGAAAACCGTTTCAGCGCGGAAGATGTGACAGAATTTGTTTCTGCGCTTGAATTGGCAGTGATGAAGGACCGCACGGATCTCGTGAAACTGATGATTCCTATGTACGACCGGACAAGGACAAGGACCCAAAGAACGCCTTTACATTTAGCTTGCATGCACGGAGCACGACAGTGTCTCGATTACATTCTGAGCACTGCAGAGGGTCAGAACGATGTGAATGCGCTAGATGCGTGCGACCTCCGACACCAGAAAAGACATCCGAGCACTGTCCGTGGTCAATATCTTGCTAATGTGGTATATGCCAACGACGCTCGACGTCTGGAAGGATACAGTCCGCTGATGTTGGGCTTACATCAAGGCGCATGGCTTGTTCAGAGGATTCTTCAGGCAGGAGGCAATGCGAAACATGTAACCAGGCAGTTCAAATACACTGTGCTACACATTGCTTGCTCGTCAGACCTGTACACGCGATTCCGCTCGGACCGCTCGGTTGGATTGTATGATTTTTGTTATCCTCCATATTTACCCAACAAGTCGTACTGCGCGAAAGGATTTCTTCCTCCAGATTTGCCCAAGATCATTGAACTACTCATTGAATCTGGATGTGATCCGGACATGAGCTCTGCATGTGGGGAAACACCACTCAGTCGGCTGTGCGCACTGGTCATTTTCGACCTGAAGGTCCCACAAGCTAAGCCATTTCCGTATGACTTTGCGCTTTACAGAGAGGTTGTCCTGAGTACGGCTTCAATACTTTTAGAACACGGTGCTAATCCTGATGGAAACCTTCAATACATTCCACTTGAGATACTCGTTTATCAGCTAGAAATAATACTTGGTAGATTTTTCCTCATTGCTGCCAATCCCAGATTACAAGAGCTATACTTTCCGTCTGCATTCCAGGCAACGATTCTTACCAGAGACTTATTCCGATTACTTCTGCTGCATTATGCCAATCCTAATATAACTGTTTCACATGGTTACCGTTGCAGTTTTATCGTTGACGGCTTGTTTGTAGTTCTTTTAAATAACTTGAGTGCTTTGATGGATATTCAGAGCCAATGGAGAGCTGATATTGTCAGCGTTATTGCCGATGTTTTTCGCTTGTTGCTGCTGTTCGGTGGAAAACTCCATGAACCAGCGCTTGTATTCCTGATGTTTGTACAGAATAAACATATTCCTGAAGGACTTTTGTTTCTGACTTATTATCTGAACTTTTGTGGTAGACGAGATATCGAGTTACAAATGAAACGAGCTCCTGTAGAGCGGCAGGACACCTATGATACTCGTCAGGCAGAACTTGAAGACTTCATACGGAGGCAACCGATTCTGCTTAAGCAATTGGCTCGAATTGCAATACTTAGAAGTGTTGGCAGCCAAGCGCTGCGCTCTGTTCCAGCTCTGAAGTTGCCAACAGCTTTAACAGATTACATTCTTTCGTTAAAGTGAAATCTTATCTGATACAATAATGCTTTCTTAACAGAAAGAATATAATCTTTTGATGACTTGCCATCAACCAGTACATACTATTCGGCAGCTACGAGGATGGAAGTCGTTTGATTCTCAGGCCTTCTGCACTGCACTTCGTACCACGAAACTCTTCTCCTCTGATGAATCGCTGGACACGCTCACAGTCTCTGAGCTCTTCGACCTCTTCTCCTCAACCACGACTGATCTTCTTGACAGGATGCTGCCTCTACGCAAGGTCAAGACCCGACACCGTCCACTGGCGGTGTGGTTCGACAAAGAATGCCACCAGTCACGCCGCCGTGCTCGCTGTGCTGAGCGACGTTATCGGAGATCCAAGGATCCCAGTGATCGGTTGATGTGGTCTACTCAACTTCTATGCCTTCACCGGCTATACCATCACAAAGAGGCCGCTTACTGGGAGAACCTTGTCTCGCGTAATGAAAAAAACCCACGGCGTCTATGGTCTTCCATCTCGGGGCTTCTTGGTCGGCCGTCTCGTCCGCTTGAGACTCCAGCCTTCACTGCTGATGAGTTTCTTGACATGCTGAACACGAAGACAAACTCTCTCCGTGCCGCTACAGCTGATGCTACACCTCCGGTGTTCTCATCTACATCTTCCGAGTTCGTTGGCTTTAAGCCTATTACGGACGCTGATCTAAGAACAGTTTTCTCGGGTGTTAATCTTAGATCATGTGAACTAGACCCACTCCCTCCATTTATTATTATTGACATACTTGATGATCTTGCACCGTTCTTTCTCTATCTCTTCAATAGATCGCTTGCTGAGGGCTGCATTCCTGCTTCCCAAAAACGTGCTTTGGTTTTCCCGGCACTTAAGAAAACTAATCTGGACCCAAACGACTGCAAAAATTATCGGCCTATTTCTAACCTGTCTTTTCTTTCAAAAACCCTTGAACGTCTGGTTTCAATTCAGATTCTTCCTTACCTTGAGTCTTCAGGCCTTCTCCCCTCACACCAATCTGGTTTCAGGGCGTTCCACTCAACTGAAACAGCCCTGCTCTCTATGCTAGCTGACATCTACTCAGCTATCGATAAGGCTCAGGTCACCCTTCTTGCACTTTTTGATGTCTCAGCAGCCTTCGACATGGTGGATCACGATATTCTGCTCCAACGCCTTGAATCCTCCTATGGTCTTAAGGGAGTCCCTCTTCTCTGGCTTCAATCCTACCTGTCTGGTCGCACCCAAATGGTTATAGCTGGTAATTCCAGGTCTAACTGGGTGCCTGTCCTTCTAGGAGTTCCTCAGGGATCAGTCCTTGGACCCCTTCTTTTCATTTTGTACACGGCTGATATTACCTCTTTGTTTACAAATTACTCTACTACTGGTCACCTTTTTGCTGATGACGTTCAGGCATATGTTCATGGTTCTGCGTCTACTCAACTCACTTTAGCTCGCCGTATTGAAGCTCTTTCCCATGACTTGCATTTGTGGATGTCTTCCAATCGCCTTTCGCTAAACTCTTCCAAAACTCAACTTATTTGGCTTGGCACACCCCAACAACTTCTGAAAATTGACTTTTCGCTTCTCTCTGAAAACTTTCCCAATTTTACGTTCTCTACTTGTGTGCGTGACCTAGGTGTCACTTTGGACAGCGCTCTCACTTTTCTGCTCATGTAACCAACCTTACACGATCCTCTTACTTTCACCTACGGCGTCTCAGGGTTATTCGCAGATCTGTTCCTCTCTCTACCATGGCATCCATTGTCCATGCATTTGTCTGTTCCAGAATTGATTATTGCAACTCCTACTTATTGGTCTTCCCAAGGTCCGTCTATACCCTATTCAATCTGTTCTCAATACTGCTGCTCGATTGATTGCTCACCTTCCTAAATACTCCCATATATCATCATTCATGGTTAACCAACTGCATTGGCTTCCTCTCTCTGACCGCATTCCGTTTAAAGTCCTTGCTTTGGTCCTCAAATCCAAACTGGGACTTGCTCCAAAATACCTCAGGGATGTCATTCGTCCTCCTCTTTCTGCATCTTCTCATCGGCCTTTACGATCTCTGGACCGATCTGACTTCTTTGTCCCACGAGCTAGGACTACGATTGCTCAAACTCGATCCTTTGCCATCATTGGGCCCTCCTTATGGAATGCCCTTCACTTCACTTTGCGTGAGACTTTCCTTTCTGGATCATTGTCTTCATCTCTCTCTCTCCTTAAAACATATTTCTTCTCTCGGGGTTCTCGCACTGGGAGCGCTACTGAATGGCCTCGGCTGTGAGCGGCGCTATATAAATTACTAATTACATTACATTACATTAATTGCTGTTTTATGACTAATGCTATGCAATGCATGGATTGTTGATACTATGCTTAAAACAGTAACAGTGTGAATTATTGTTGCATTTGAAAACTGATTTTCTTGAAGTGAAAAGTGTTTTAAAGAGCACAAATTCCTTACATTGTAAAAGGAAAAACTTTCTTTAAAGACGTTTAAGAAGAAATATATTGAAAGTGTAGAAATTTGCAAACCACAAGTCTTGAGTGTGGTCTATACTAAATTTCACAAGTTCCAGTGGCGTAACGAAGGGTTTCAGCGCCCAGAGGCAAGGGTTGATGACTGCGCCACTTTTAAATTTTCTTGTTGACTTTCTCGTTCTTGCCATAGTACTGTGTAGGCCTACCATTGAAAGCTAATTTTGCGCCCCTCTGGTGCTGCGCCCGGGGGCGGCTCCCCCCTACCCCCTGGGCCCCTTCGTTACGCCACTGACATGTTCCTATATATATTATCATCATTTGCTGAATTGTGTGCAGTGGTATCAACCGAGATGTTTGGGTTGAAATATCCACTAGAGCAGAAAATGTTTCAAAATTTCTGCAACTCCTTGCAAACTCGGTTTCATGATCAGATGAGTAGCCTACAATGACTGTACCCTGTCGATCTGAAGATCAAGCAATGAGGATCGAGGGTAGCCTACTGGTCAGCTGCCGTCATAGCCTATGCCGAGGCTAAGAAAATGAAGTCCTTAGTATCATAGGCCCTGTCATGGCTAGCTTAAGGAACTGCTAATTTTACACTTTAATTCGCACACTGATACGTTTTTGTTTATTAATTATGGGCTGAGCATTATGCATTTTGGCCTTATGTGGACTGTTTACGCTGGTGCTGGTGGCCGGACTCGGGCTGTGAGTCTCTCACCATTCTCTATAGGGTTGCAGTTGAACATTTGAGGCCCTAACTCACACGACTGACTCTTTTATAGTTTCCTTGGGCTATAGTGAGTCACTCACCACTGGCCACTAGACGAAGTCATTGCTCTCTTCTGAACACATACTGTCGTCATCGAAGCCAAATGTGGTGTTATCTCGTGTTTCAATATTTATGGTATTCTCGAGAGGTTGTCCACTGGCAACCCCAAGAGAGCTGTTCTGTACAACATGACATGAACTTGATGGATTACTTTACCTTATTATTAAACGAATTCCTGCGTAGAGGCTTGGACAACGATTTTGCGCATAGTGGGGACCATCGACTGATGTCTTGATTGTGGTGCTATGGATTCGAAGTTCTTGGATTAAATTAACCCCACTGTAAAGCGCAGAAACCGCTATCTTGCAGCGCATTTACTAATTGATATAGCGCCAGAACTGAAGTGAAGAAACTGAGGGGCAGTTGTGAGGGGAACAGGCCATTATAATCCCCTTATGATATATATTCCCGTAACCGCTGTCATCCGTCGTCGCCGCTAAGGCCTTGAGTCGTAACCAGTCGCTAAGCTATTGACTGCTAGCGACTTCTTTCACTTAATATTTTGCTTTGTATTGTTTTAATTGCGGTCTCCAAGACAGTGTCAATTTTTGCGAGGACACCAGCAGCATAACAGAAGCAACCCTTGCTTAGGCTTATAAGGTAGCCTACGAATCACAGTGCAACAGACTAACAGATATGTTAGATCACCAGTAGGCTACAATTGTGGTCTCAGGTATTACTATAGCCTACCTGCTGAGTGGTGTCTGCCAAGTTGCATGACGTCACGCAATCGTGACTATTTTAAATGTAATGTAATTGAACATTTATATGGCGCCTCGATGAAGATTATCTACTCAGAGGCGTTCTGCGCTAGCGCATAGTCTAATAATGTTAAATGTCATTACGAACGAATATTATTGCATCAGTTAGCAAAGCAATTCACAGTCAGCGTATAGTCTAATAATGTTAAATGTCATTACGAACGAATATTATTGCATCAGTTAGCAAAGCAATTCAGTCAGCTGAAAGAGTCACCACCAAACAAAGGATTCTCGTCGACAGCTGAAGATGGCATGGATGTTCCGAGTCTCTGAGCCAAGTTGCGTCGATAGAGTAGAGCGACGACAGGTGACAGCGTTCGCAAACACGGTGACGCTGCCGACGACAGTCCCTCACTGGTGGAAGATGACGCACGTCCGGACAGACATCGTGATACAGAGAGTACGCAGAAAAGGCACTCGTCGCCTGTCGGTCAGTAGATTGAAGAGCCACTGTTAACAGATGCCGGTCCGCAAAGTGAGTCAAGAAACTGGTCATATAATATTGTCTCTTAATCAAGAAATGGCCATTATATTTTTAAAAGTTATAATAAACACTTTTGGGCTAGCATTTAAAGAGCAATTGAGTCATAGAATTGGCTAAACATGTGTTTAATCAATTTTAATACATATTTTGAGGAAGGTTACGGCTGAGTGGAGCTTGGTGAAATGCAGACTGGTGATCGAAAACGGTCGAAAACGAAAAAGAGAAATAATTAATAAATTTGGCACCGGTCCTCCTGCAGTGGAGGAAAATTTCTGCCGATTCGTGACACTGAAGAGTTTGGGAAGCACTGCTCTAGGCACTCTGAAACTGGCTTCGTTACAATGAAGTGATTTGGACAAACCAGACAGCTGTGGTCTTGGCATTTTGAAATCATCCTTGTCTAAATCAACACCACTGTCCTGGGAGCTTTCATCTTGCCTTTCATCGTGCCCAACATTATCAGCAGTCTTTGACACTGGCACCGTCTTGGCATCGGCTCTATAAATATTGAAGCCTTGAAGCCTTCACGCAAGATCTTCCTCTTCAGACCTCGTTTTAAATCCTCCATCCTCTCTTGATGACCTTCTGTCTTCTCACAATATCACTCTCTCCATATTCCTTGACAAGAACGCTCCTATTAGCCTGTAACTAAATCCGGCTCTCACTCTAACAACCCTTGGCATTATTCCAATCTCCAGCCTTCAAATCTTCCGTCGACGCCTCGAGCGCACTTACAAACGAACCCGTGATGCTCAACTGCTCTGCCCTAAAATCGGCCGCAAAGAAATACCATCACCTGGCTTCGGCTAAAAAGAGAGTTTACTCCTCCCTGGTTCACTCCCGTTTCTTTAATCCCCGTCTTCTCTGGAAAACTATAAACCAACTCCTCCATCGGAACTGCTCCAGCTCACTTCCAAACTCTCTTCCATCCTTTTCAATATCTTAGTAGTTTTGTTCCGTCGTCTCTGGCAAAATTACTACCCTCCGTCGCTCTCTTCGATCACTCCTTTCCAAAACCACAGTCGTTTCACCTCCACACACTTCCTCCTCTACTCATGACAGTTCACCGTCCCCACCGGGATCATCATTGTCAGTCTTCCGACCAACGTCAGAGACTGAAATATCCCATAGTCTATATTACAGTCTCTTCCAAACAAGCAGTGCGAGCTCGACCCTATACCTACCTCTTACTGAAAGACTGCGCATCTAATCTATCCTTGTTCCCATCACCACCAAAATGATCAACCCCTCATTATTTGCTGGCAATTTCCCCTCCTCTTCAAACATTTTTTAGTCACTCCATGCACTCCTCGACCTCAAGAGACCATCGCTCGATAAAGAAATCCTTTCAAACTACCGAACGTTCTCCACCCTAATATTCATCTCTAAACTAACCGAACACACAGTCCTGTCTGGGCTCAATGACCGCTTGACTTCAAACTCACTCATTAACCCACACCAGTCTGAATATCACCGACACCAAGCGGCACTCAGGCTGACTCAGCCGTAACCTTTCTTACTTCCCTCTGCAATAAAACTCGTTTCTGCCATCTCTCATCAACAAGTCTCCTGTCTCTGCCTCCTTGATATTTCTGCAGCCTTCGACACCATTAACCACAACATATTACTCCAAAGACTGTCTACCTGGCTCGGTTTTACTGACACTGTTCGCCTCTGTATTCAGTCCTATCTCTCTTCCCGCTCTTTCTCCGTTAAAACACCGGAAACATCATCTCATCTCTCACCTGTGGTGATCCTCAAGGTTCTGTTCTCGGGCCCTCTTGTTCATCTTCTACACTACTCTACTCAGCTCACTCATCAAAGCAGCCGCAGTCGACCAACATCTATATGCTGACGACACCCAATTTCTCCATAGCCATAGCTGTACCGCCTCTTTGGAACAAACTCTCGCCAGTGTTATGACAAATATCCGATCCATCCCACGAACTCACTAAAGCCTCACCTCTTGCAATCTCTCCACAGGTCTCACCCGAAACTAAAACCACGCGTACGTAGGCCTACTCTTTCACAAATCCTATCCCGCTTCTTTCCCTTCCCCTCATCTACCTGCCCATTTAAACTCTAAATATCATCCACCTAGCCGTCTGACTGTCTGCCTGTCTGACTCTCTGGATTTTGACCCTCTGCCTATCGACTCTGTTTTGGCTAAGCGCCTGTGAACAAGCTGATTTCCGCGACTTCGCTTTTGTGAGTTTACTATTACGATTACGATTACGATTACAAGCTCAACCATCAACCAATGGCCAACCGTGTTTTTCTGACCTATTTAAATATACTGTCAACTTTGCACAAAATATTTAATAAGAGATTAAAGTATATTTGATTGCACGCTTCACACTGACAGTGACTGACTACATTTCAGATCTGGCTAATCTGAGCAATGTACACAATTGGAATAGGCCTAGCGTAAGACTGTATTCTTCCGCTTTCTGTATTTATCTCATTCAGGCTTTGAATTAGTATCTCCCAGCCCCCGCTGGCAGGGACTAATTCAAGCCTGAAGGAGACCCCCCACTCGGATCCTTTTTCTCCACTTGTTTCTGTCACTAGTAGCTTCTTTCTTCAATCTGAGAGACTTCTTCTGCTTTCCGAAGAGATCCATAAAACGCACCGTCCATGTCTCGTAAACAGAAACACTTTTCTGGCTGTGTTTACGGACGTCGACCTCTGTGACCTGGTGTAAACCGCTATATGTAAGAGGTCGTTGATGTAAACAAGCACAAGGACATAGCTTAAGACCAACGAACGCTGAAACGGGACTAAGTGCGCAGAGGCAAATATAAACATACAGGTAAATATACATATACAAGTTTTCTATAGTAATAATAATAATAATAATAATAATAATAATAATAATAATAATAATAATAATAATAATAATAATAATAGTCAATTTTGATCGGGCCGAGTCTGTCAAGGTGCGTGGAAGCGACTCGCGCAGTAAGTAAGTAAGTAGCCTTACTTACCTACTTACTTACCTAGTTATAGATAATAATAATAATAATAATAATAATAATAATAATAATAATAATAATAATAATAATAATAATAATAATAAT
Organism: Aporrectodea caliginosa; assembly: GCA_020284085.1. Lineage (NCBI taxonomy): Eukaryota > Metazoa > Annelida > Clitellata > Crassiclitellata > Lumbricidae > Aporrectodea > Aporrectodea caliginosa. The sequence continues at coordinate 267,252 of JACEVL010000399.1, forward strand.
AATAGGCCTAATAATAACAACAACAATAACAATAATAATAATAATAATAATAATAATAATAATAAATAATAATAATAATAATAAAATAATAATAATAATAATAATAATAATAACAGTGACAATTAATATGGCGCCGTAACACAGCCATGCCGTTACAAGGGCGCCTCACAGTCAACTAAGGACAGGCCTTACAGAACAAATAAGTCTTGAGTCCAGATTTGAAGGAGTCAATTGTGTTAGCCGCTCGCA
>JACEVL010000399.1:272500-347500 GCA_020284085.1 Aporrectodea caliginosa
GTCATCATTTCATTCGGGTCGATGGCTGCCAGTCTTCCCACTCATATTGCCCTGAAGTTCATCGATGCCTTCTCTCGTCTGCCCAACCTACACGCCATCTGGAGATTCAAGAACACCGACAATCTGACGTTGCCGAAGAACGTAATGATCTCCGATTGGCTGCCTCAAAACGACCTTCTGGCAGATCTCCGAACGCAGGTCTTCATCACACACTGCGGGAACAACGGACTGTTCGAGGCTGTCTACCACGGTGTTCCAATGATCGGGTTTCCACTGCTCGGCGACCAGCCACACAACGCCAAACGAATCGAATACAAAGGTTACGGCCTTTCTATGAATATTCGAAATTTCACATCCGACGAATTGCTGGAGAACATTCGTAAGATCCTCTCGGATCCGAGCTACAAGCGACGCGTGAGTCTGGCTTCGGAGATTTTCCGCAGCGCTCCACGTTCACCGGCGGAAAGAGTGGTAGATGGAGTGGAACATGTGCTCAGGTTCGGAGCGGATCATCTCCGATCGGCTGGAAACGACCTTCCACTCTACCAGTACCTCATGCTGGACATTCTGGCGTTTATCACTCTGATCTTCCTTGGAGCATCTGTTCTCTTCTGGAAGGGGATGAGGTTCTTGGTACGAAGAACGTGCAGCGCGTTTAGAACACGACCGAAATCGAAATCAGATTAGAATAATTACACGCTTTATGATTTTTTAAAATCTTTTTGAAAATCTTTTTGATAGCCTACGTTTTAGGCTCAGCGGAAATAAATGCCTTTAAATAGTTTGGGGCTTTTGGACAAAAGCAAGATGAGTGGGATTGACGGCTTATTATTCTCGACGAGAAATTTTGAGATTTCGATGTAACGTAAGTTTCGTGAATCGTGATAACTATTCCCTCAGGAAAGCTTCTCAAGAACAAGTCTTTTGCGATTCTTTTGCGTGTTGACAATATCCACTGACAGTGTCGCTGAAACAGAGTATTAAAGCTGACAAGCATATGGATATGCTTTATTATTATGCAAAGCGTGCATCTGTTTTGCTATGGCACTCCTTGTATAATGTATACGGTGGCGTGGGAGCAGGACATTACCCCCGGACATTACCCCCTGCCATTACCCCCTGCCATTACCCCCCGCCAACTACCCCCGTAGGATATTACCACCCTGCCATTTACCCCCGGTATTTAGTATACATAGTCTATACATACATGTATTTTACATGTATTATATTTATTATTTATATATAATATATATAAATTATATTAATATATTTGTTAGCTTGTATCTTGTGTGCCTGCACTTCTGTTTATATCACTCTAAGTAGCTGACCCCCCGGCATTTAATATATATAGTCTATACATTTATTCACAATATACATATATATTACATGTATTATATTTATTATTATTTATAATATTATTATATTAATATATTTGTTAGCTTGTATCTTGTGTGCCTGCACTTCTGTTTAAATCACTGTGAAGTAGCTGACACAAATAAGTAGGTCTACACTTAAATTAATTTTGGCCCAGTAGGTTGCAGCACCGAGCCAGCATGGTTTATCCCTCGGATACTCTACACGGGTTTATTCCATCCGGGGGATATGCTTTAGGGGGGATAGAATAACACGGGACACCGGCATGAAAAGATTAGGCTGTATAACACCATCTTCGTCAGCTTAGGGTCGTTGCTCGCTTTCTTTCAACCTCTGCTACTTCTACTCTTATCCATGCCTTCGTCTGCTCACGTCTAGACTATTGCTCTTCTCTTTACACTGGTCTTCCTCAAGTCCGCTTGTCCTCCCTTGAGAGGGTCTTTCGGTCTGCGGCGCGCCTTGTTGGTTCCATTCCTCGCTGTGGTAGCGTATCCTCCTACATGCATCATACTCTACACTGGCTTCCCCTCCGGCAGCGTATCCTATATCGGCTCTGCTCTCTCGTCTGGCAAAGCGTCTTGGGTTCAGCTCCTCGCTACTTGTGCACCATCTTCACTCTCTCTTCGTCTATTAAGGGTCGCTCACTGACGCTCAGCCCTCCGTTCCTCTTCTCGGGGTGACTTCCTGGTTCCACATGCCCGCACTGCTACTATGCAGCGCCGAGCATTCTCTGTTGTTGGTCCAACAGCGTGGAATGTCTTGCCATCTTTCCTTCGGTTATCTCCTCGCATTCACTCGGCTTCCTTCTACGCCCAATTGAAGACTTTTCTGTATGATCAGGCCTGGCTTGGGAGCGCCTCTGAGTAGAGCCCTTGAAAGGCGCTATATAAATTTATGATTGATTGATTGATTGATTGATTGATTGATTGATTGATAAACTAATAAGTAAACTGAAATGAAACTAAATAAAAAGTTAATATTATTGAGCCAATTAACACTTATTATTTTATTTACATAGTATCATGCTGGCTCGATGCTGCAGCCTACTGGCCCAAAATTAATTTAAGTGTAGGCCTACTTAATTGTGTCAGCTACTTACAGTGATATCAACAGCAGCGCAGGCACACAAGATACAAGCTAACAAATATATTAAATATAATATATTATGAATTATAAATAAATAATAAATATAAGACATGTAATATATATGTTTGTATATACTATATATACTAAATGCCGGGGGGTAATGGCAGGGGGTAATATCCTACGAGGGGGAATTGGCGGGGGTAATGGCAGGGGGTAATGTCAGGGGTAATGTCCTAGACCCACGGTGGCGTATAGGAACTTGTATGCTTAACATTCCTATTTAAATTTCACGAAAAGAAATGTATGAAGTATGTCCAGTCAAGCACTATAGAGGCTACCGTACTTTTGCACATTATGCAGAGGGAGGTTTGAGCATCAACTGGGGGGTCTGTTATTGCGTAAGGGCCTTGAGAAAGTCCTTCACGTTTAATGTTCAACGTTTATTTCTTATAAAAGCGATCAAACGGATGTTTAGGTTTAATGTTCAACGTTTATATTTAAGAGCGATAAACGAATGCTTTGTCATTAAGTATACTTGCGCCTAATATCCCTTCTCTTCTCTCTGGTATCTCTGGCAACCCACTGGACATCAATCTCTGGACACCTTCTCTGATACGACGCAGCGCTCGTGAATAAGCTGTTGCCCTGCGGCCTGCGCTTAGCTTTAGAGTAACGCGCTTTAGAAATTTAGAGTTTACGATAGCTGATTACTCCCGGCTGCCTCTCAGGGCTGGCAACAAATGCTGTCCATTACAGATCAATATGTGCTATTCTGTACATTACATTACGTGGGTGCAATCACGGCCTCCGCTCTACCCATACATAAAACTTGGGAGCTGACGATCTTAGTTACAGATTTGCAGGTGGAAAGAACACTCAGAGTTAAGGGAGATCTTCACATCGGAGGCGTTATGTTGAAGTTGGTCGATGCCCTTGGTGAGTGCAAGTGCTTGTTAGGAAAATATCTATTTGCAGAGCAAAGTTTTAAATTTCACAGTCCTTTTGATTTTCCTTCTTCCTATCCTCATACTTGGCTGCTTTGTAAATATTCCCTCCAACCCACCTCCTCACAACTTTTCTGTGGTCGTTTGTCCCTGGGTCCTTTTTATGCCTTCTCCTTACCTCTTCTGTCCGATGCTTCTGTTGCTTGTTCTGTTCCTCCACACATGCCTCTGCCTCTGCATCATCGCCATTGTCAATATGATCATTGGCATCATCATCACTACTACCTCCACTGACCATTTGAAGCTTTGATGAAATTGAATATGATTTGAAGCTTTGACTATCATTGTCATCACCATTTTGCTCTTTTTCTGTGGAAATTTCTATAATTTTATATGCCAGCTTGACACAATTATTCTTAAGTTGGAGAGTTTGTATTTTCTGATTTTGACAATTCCAGACTTGTACAAATAGTAATAATTCTATTTAAGGTGATGTATCACTTGTATAAATTACATGTTCAGAAGTGGTACCAGAGAAGTATAATGTCAGTTGTACACCATTGTCAAATTTATAATTCTGATCATGACATCTTCTTAAGAATCAGTGCTTATAGTGAACCTATATAAATGAACTTTGTCAAATGTCCTGGCAACAATATATCAACTCCTACTATGTCATGCATTACTAGACGGCAATGTAAATCTCTTGATTGTGACCAAAATTTTTAACCCTTAAATTAAGCCTTCTTTGCTAGCGCAGGCGAATTAATTGTGTCAGTTGAATTTAAAAATAGAAAGAAAATGACTTAGGAGTGTTCAAATAATTATATAATGTATCTGTATTATTTGATAAGGGTGACAAAATGGTTGTATAAATTAATACTGACAAATAGGGATTTTTGATCTACGCCGGTCATGACCAGGTCTTTAAAGTAATTAAATTATAGCTTATATGAGCATCAATAATGTAAAATGTAAACTTTAAAATGCGTGGATTTGGTTGTGTTTGAATAAATTATGTTAGAAGTCATAATTATGCTAGATTTTAATGTGAAACACTTCTGGAAAATTGTGGGATGTGACTTAGTGGCAGATTGATCAGAATGGGTCACATATGTGTTTATGTATAAATGATACATACACATTCATGTATGAAGATGTGGTGCAAAGGTATGTTGGGATTATATATACAATATTATGCATAGACTTTGTATTGTATTGTATCTGTAAATTTAAATAGCACCACTTACAGTGCTACACCAATCAGAGGTGCTCCCAGTGCGAGAGACCCTGAGAAAGTAAGGCAGTCTTTAAGCAGCGAAAGTATGCAGGGAGGCCTCCAATTACATACACATATTGACATATACAATTATACATACATATTATGTACATGCATGCCCATATACTTGAATACATACTTGAATACATACATGCTTATTTACATACATGCATACAATGCTTTCACAATTGTGTATGCATTCTCAGGTATGTAATACTTAACTTGGTATGATAACAGGGTTATAAAACCCTTAGGACAAACACAGCTGGTAGAACAAGGGGCAAAGCCTCAGTTAATGACAATCTCAAGGGTGGGTAGGAAATGACCATGGGTGGCAAGGAAATGAATGACCAGCTGCCAACTTCACTTGTTGAGAGAAAGTCCTGACCAAGATAAAGAAAGAGGGACCGACCAGTCCAACATATGAAGTGGTTTCCTGAATGATAGTGCCGTTGGGGCATTCCTTGGGTCAGCAGCTGAAAGATAGGACTGTGATAGGTGGGAAGAGACTGTACAGGACCCGGTCCACTTGGACCATGGGCTGGAGATAAGCCTGGAGAGATTTAATGAACAGGTGGAGAGCTCTGGAAAATGTAGTTCATCATGGATTGTCCATCACCATTCAGATGACTCCGGTCAGCAGCTGTCTAGCCAATAAGGGTGATTGTGCCCCACCCTACCCCTATCACCAATGACTCATAACTTCATTCTTCCACCTGCTTGGACATTAATTTTGAAATTTCAATTTGAGTTAAATTTATTTTTGCATAAATTTCAGTTTGCGACTGACAAAACATGCAATTCTGAACATTTGGTTTGTTGTATACATAATATTAATAATAATAATTCTCTTCAGTGATTGTTTATAGTCATCCAGCGCTTCAATGCAATCACTCTTCACAGCACTTGTGCCACAGAACACATCATTGAAGACTAGCCTTCTAATTAATTAATCTAATTTGCATCTAAATTACTGTATCTGCCTACCAGAAAAATGCTGTTCCTCATGATTTTAATCCTGAGGGATCATAATTATTCATTAATTCATTAATTCAGAGGACTTATGTAGCATCCCTCCAAGATTACCTACTCAGAGGCGCTCCCAGCCCAACTGCAGCGATAAAGAACAGTTTTCAGATTCGTGTAAAAGGTGTATGAAGAGTCTCTAGCTAAAAGAACATAATGTACATTGGGTAAAACCAATAGTACTAATAATAGTAATAGGACCTATTCCAGATTCCAGACAATTCTGTGCTTTAAATAATATTGAAGTCCCTGAGAATCTGAGATACTCTTTATACTTAAGGGCAAAATAATTAATAATAATAATAATAGTAACAGTAATAAGTGTAATAGTAATTCCCTGGGGAATGAAGTAGCTCAGGGCAAAAAAGATAGTAATGGTAGTAGTTATAGTACTAATCGAAACCTCTTGCATGCCCATAGAACCAAGTCAGTAGCATCTTCATTGATGAGATGATAACCCATTGGCGGGTTCAGAATTGGTCTCCATTTCAATCTTCATAATATGAAACTGAATTTCACACATGACATTGCGCTATGTTTGCCTAAGTGGTGTTTTTATGCCAAGGTCTTTTGAAACATTTAAATTAAATAAAAACATTGTTTGCCCAGGCTTTGCTGCTTGAACAAATACACTAAACAAACTTTAATCTGCATTAATGCCTGAAATTTTTGTACGAGGTATAAAGCAGATAATTTAAATTCGTAGATTTTTGCAGATTTTTAAGCAACCAGATGTTTACGGCGGCCATGTTGAATATTTAGCCATGGATCAGGGGTATTAGAGCGCTGTTTATCCTGGGGTTCATGATTAAACCCTTTTGGGCTGAGCCAGGTTCACTGGTGACCTGCCTGGAACTTAGGGCATTAATTTACAGTATACAGATAAGGGAGTTTTGGTTCTGGCCTCTCAGTGCTTATCAACCGGTTATCATTAGCATTCTAGGCTGACTGATAAGTCCAATTGATTTATTCTGTTCGTCCTGGATTAGTGCTACTTGGTGGTACTTTGAGGTCCGCCTGCATGGGGGTATGTGGGCCTCTATCTACTATGGAACCTGTGGACCTGTATGTGGGGGAGCGTGGGGCATGTATAAGGGCAGTTAATCTCCAGATGGCGCGCTGCTTCACTCGTACAGTTAATGTCTAGTAACAGCAGATAGTCAGGGCCTAGTTTTCCACGAACCACTGAAGAGTTTTGTCCAGTCTGCTTTAAGAGTAATGTCCACTTACAGCAGAGATTGAATGGTGAGAAATGAGAATGTTTACAGACCTAAACTGTCTGGTGTCACTTGAGCCTCCTAAGTAAGTGAGTAAGTAAGTAGACTTTATTTGCATCTGACAAGCGCAAATGCACTACATTGTATACACTATACAACGATTACATACTTTTTAAAATAAACTATAACATTAGCAGATTATAAAGTCACACATGCACAACTAAATATAACTAAAGATGTATCGTTTAACAAAACTGCTTTTAAACAATTTAGATTTAACATATTCAGCACGAAAGGATGGTTTCTCCTGCCTGACAGTTTGGCCTGACACTGACATGAATTGTCTTTACTTAATTTTTTCTGTTTAACAAGCAGTCACATTAGTGTTTGGCTGCAGTCTACAGTGACTTTTCTTTATTACTAAATACTTGTGTGTAAGAGGAGTCATGCTACAACAGTGTTAGCTATATCCAGGGATTGATGTAAATAACAGACTTACTGAAAGCACTTTGAAGTACTTAACTATTGAAAAGTGCTTTTGATTGAATTACTAATTAACTTAATTACATAAACACATGTACTATGACCTGCATGCAGACATTATTGTACAACTACCTTCGAACCCACACCATATGGCTGGTTGTATTCCTCAATAACTATATTTCATGGGCAGACAAAATATGTCTGGCCACATTATTTTCTGCTGTTGCAAGACATATAATTAATTTTCAGCCAAGAAATGGCCATGTAATTGGTTGAGCAAGCTATGTGACTGTGTATTTCAACCACTTTGGAACTTCATTACAGGGCAAAATGCTGTGAGTAGGTTTAAGCATTGGTGGGATTGGGGCCTGAAAATTGCCATCTGTTAGGTCTGTAACTATATACCTATGGCAGGCACCCTTGGGGCTGTGTGACCTGCCTGCCTGTCCATCATCCTGTGGGTATTGATCCAGGGCTTAAAGCTGAGCCCATGTCAGTCTTTGCCTTAAGGATTTAGTGTAGTCTGACCACCTGTGAACTGACGGTCTAGCCAGCTCTCTGTAATCCAAGAATCACATTGAAATGATTACTTAAGTGCGTCTCCTATCCATGTAAATATTGTCTGACGTCATTATGTTGTAGAACATTCTCATGTACAGTCCTGGTGGCTTTGTCGTGTAGTTTGAGCACTATTGTATTGTTCTTATTGTGTTATTGGTTCAATAATTAATTGTATGGATCAGTTATGATACAGAACCAGTCTTTGCTTTTAGAATTTAAGGTCCTCTGACAACCTGTGTATTGACCCGTGTAACTCCGTTTAATCCAAAAATTACAATAGATTGATTACTTAATTATATATGTGTAAATTTGGCAGATGCCAATTACATTGTAGACCTTTCAGCTGTTCTACCCTGGCTTTGTCTTCTCGTTCCAAACTAATAATTAATAATAATAATAATAATTATAATTATAATAGAGACGCTATTTCACTCTCTTAGAATAATGTTTAAGTCCCTGAGGGATCCTGTGTGCCTCAGGACATAAAAAATAATAACAATAGCTGTACAACTGTAAATTTTGTGGGTTTCCTAATATCCCATTAAACTATAAGCATATAACTAAGGTGTTAGAAATTTCAGTGCCCGCCGCCCTGGCCATCACCGGTCTTGTCACCTGCCTGAGGGGTTCAGAAATTCAAAGCAGGGCCTTTGTAGACTGAAAGCTAAAACTAATCGACTCCAGGCCCCGTCCAACATAATTTCATGTATGATATCCTGCAACATGTGATTGACTGACTAGATGACCAATTGGTGACCAGTTTCATTGTTTCACTTCATGACTGATGCATAATTTGGTCAGCTAATCATGTCAGAAGATACTTCTTGGTCAGAGGTGTCCAGACATAGTTAGGAGCATTTTGGCTGGACCGTGTTATAGCCCTCTCCACTCGAACATTTTAGTGCTGCCCATCCATATCCATGTGGATGGGCAGTGGATAGCTTAGCAGAAAAGTGTTAGCCTTACCCTGTAGCGCATGAGGTTTGTGTCATCGGTTGAAATTATAACATCTTGGTTTTTGTGTAGGCGCCCTTGTAACGGCATGGCAGTGTTACGGCACAATAGAAATTGTAATTATCATTACTTATTATGACGTGTTTGTTGATTCGTCTTACTCATAGGAACAGTTTTTGATAATTGCGCCACAGGAGTCATTTCACTGTTTCCTGAATTTTACAACCACAGCTTGAATTCCTTGTTTGGCAACATCAATATACACCTAGACACCCAGTACTATGAAATATGCTCCAAAGATATTCCAGGATATCCTCTGTGAATTTGTTCCCAACTTACGACTTGAGTCATGCACTTGACCTCGTATAACCCTATCCGATTGTTCTGCCATTAATAATACTTTTCCGTCTGAGTCATGTATCTCTGACTATACCGCCATTACTGATCAGGTATATTTCCACCATAAGCTGCCTTCCATTTAAGCTTTCACCAGTTGCTGCCCTTGGAAAATGCTCAATGATTCAAACTTCAAAGCGTATATCCTTGCCTCTCCCTGTGGCTGTGCCCAGCACAGAAATCTTCAGAACTTGCCCTGCAGTAAAATTCAACTGAAATGCTAGATAACACATTCTTGCAAAGTCAAAAAGTCGCCTGCAATATTATTCGCAGCTGAAATACTACATACAACTCAAATATTGCCGCTGCCAGGAAGGAGGCTGTGCAGCCGGCCTGAGAGGCATTGCCGACCTACCTTTCCAGCTAGTCGAATTCAGGCGCCAGTTCTGCAGATTAGCTCAATTTTGACGTAGGGGATATTAGTAGAAACATATGTTTTTGACTCCTACTGTCTTAATCCCGCGAGCTACTGCATTGTTTTCCAACAGACTTGACATTTGTAACTCACTTCTCATTGATATCACTTAGGGAGATCTGCACAAACTATAAATGATTCGAAAGTCTTTTGCCAGGACTTTTGACAAGGACAACTTCTTTTCAGCATTATGTGCCCATATTGCATTAATTAAATTGGCTACCCATAGAGTAAAGAATTCATTTCGAAATCTACTGCATAGCTCACAAAGTTTACTATTTTATCTTAGTTCAGTGCTACCCCTCATAGTGATACATATGGCACTCGATCAGTGGACACTGTGACTTCTGCTGTGGCAAGTACTCAAACTGATTACTGATTGCTTAAAAGACCTTCATTCCATGTTTCAACAGAGATCCATTCCAGAAGCTGATCCTCTGAGGACTCCGTCAACTGGAGTTGTCCAGTTGATGAACTGGAGTTGGAACACTGTTGGGCTCTTAAGTGTGTGTTCTCGTTGGATGTCCAAAGCTTTGGAATTGGAATTAACGGTCCAATTCAGTTGGTTCTGTCAGTTAGGGTGTGACCAATTGGCATTTTTTTGCCGATTTCCAATTCCGGATATTTGGCCTGCTTTTTGCCAATTCCGGATCCGATCCGATTAACTGGCAATATTTATTTTTATTTGGCTTATAGGCACTGTTTGTTACTCTGCTATAGTAGAAATACAAAAAATGTTCTGGATGCGTCGCCTCACAATTTTATTGTTTTACTCAGACTTTCAATTATAAAGATTAAAGATTATCGCAGGCGGTTGCCAAAACAGGGTACTATTTTGTAATGAAAAAAGAAATTGTTTTAGTGAAAAATATTACTTCTTTTGGTATGTGGATCGGTAGTCCTGGGATGCGCCGATTCCGATTTATCAGTCTAGGGCAAAATCCGGCCCGAACCGATTTACCAATCAAGAATTGGTCACACCCTTCTGTCAATGTTTTGATGTCACTCAGGTATAAAGTTAAGATTTGCACACCATCAGTAGCTGCCTGGTTTCTGGTTTCTCTTATCTATCAGATTTCGTCCCTGCTTTTCCAATGGAACAGAATTTTCCATTGTGATTCCATTTTAATCGACTGTAGATTAATAATAATAATAATAATAATAATAATAATAATAATAATAATAATAATAATCTTTTCTTTAGCGCCTGACAAACGCACTGCGCTGTACATTTACATGTTATGCAATTTTAAATCTTAACTACTAACAGAACGAACAGACAGCCTGCAATACACGGCGCTAATAGCAGCCTACAAAGCAAATCCGCCTACGGGACTCTAACTCGGTACATCTCGCTCTCTATGCCAGTATGTTATCCAATGCGCTATCAGGCCCCCCTGTCTGTCTTTCTGTCTGATTGATGCATTCAGCTTTATGATGACAGTCGTATAGAAGTCATTGGCGTGGATTGGATACCGTATCTTTACCTGAACTAAGCTAACCTTATCTTGCCTTTAATACCTTACTGGTGTAGCTTTCATTTTAGTCACACATTGAGAGGCTGGTGGCAGGCAATAGATGCTGTGCTTCGATAGGTGTGCATCGATAGGTGGTATGCTTCGGTAGGTGGTGTGTAGATAGGCTCGATAGGTGGTATGCTTTGATAGGTGGTGTGCTTTGATACCAGACAATCTATGCCGGTGAGCATTCTAATCACATTGATGTTTGGTATGACCAGACATTGTTTTCCAGCGACCGTTGCAATAGATGCACCAAAGGCACAGACGGTGCCAGAAAAAACGTAAACCAATATCTGGATGGATTGGAGGCAGAGAACACTGGAGACAGTCGGTGTCAGCTGGTGGTTGTTGAAGGCCTCCTGTCAAGTGAGCCTAGAATCATCCATTGAAAATTCCCCGAAGGGCAGAGTACAGCAACATTATCAGCAGCTTCTGTTCCAACTCTAGTTGATGGAGTCCTTGGAGGATCAGATTCTGGAATAGGTCTCTGCTGTTGAAAAATGGAATGAAGGCATTTTTAAGCAATCTGTATGTCTGTCTGTCTGGTCTGTTCTATCTGTCTGTCTATCTGTCTGTCTGTCTGTCTGTCTGTCTGTGTGTCTGTCTGTCTGTCTGTCTGTCTGTTGTCTGTCATTTGTCTGTCTGTCTGTCTCTGTCTTTCTCTGTCTCTCTTCCCATTGATGTTAAAAGTAATAAAAGTTGAATTATAATTTTGTAATTGATACTAGACATAAAATTAGTAGATGTAAGACTGAAACCTGTCAGCAGAATGATTTGATGACAATGTAGATGATTAGCCGTCATATGCCGAGTCTAAGCAAATGAAGTCACTAAAAGTTCATGCTACTGGCTACCTCTGTTGGTTAGCTCTTCGTCTTCTTCTTTTACTTCAGTATCACATTGCGATTCTTTTGTTGACTTGTCAGCACCTTCTGAGAGGTGCTTAAAAGGTGCCAAATATTTGGCCAGTCCCATGCATACATACTGTTACAGTGGCGTTACACATTCTGAAAGAATTCCAGACTTGTTTTTGTTGAGATAGTTCGTGAAAGCAAGGCATTCACCAAGTGTTATGGGCTTTTATTCAGCCATCTGGCCTTCTCTGAATGTACAGATTCTGGGGCAGTGACTACATATACTGTAGTTCGTGTGTGTATGTATGCGTGTGTGTTTGTGTATTGTATGTGCAATATTGTACTGCATATATATCATATATATATATATACCAGTTACCTCAGTCCCTGACCTTTTTTCTATTTCTGTTGACCAGTTCCGCAAGCGCCTGAAACCTCTCTTTACCAGTGAAGAGATTGGCCCGGGTCGGGAGCGCCTCTGTTTTGAGTGGCGCTATATAAATGCTTGACCGATTTAACTGGGATTCCAAGAGAGTTCAAAGGTCACAAAGTTTTGGTTCATTGGAATTGTTTAAAAAGTTCTTAGATTGTATTTAAATTATTAGATTAGATTATATTAGATTAGTTTAGATGTGAAGGACTTGAATTGCCTTTTTTGCAATGGCTGTGAATTCTGCAGCCATTGCCTTTCTCTGCCTCATTGGTATATTGAAGCTGATTAGCAATGGATGCCAGGAATGTGCTGTTTTTCATGCCACCCTATTTGCATATCAGCTTTGTGACCTTTGAACTCTCTTGGAATCCCAGTTAAATGCCTAGGAAGATAAGAAGGCATTTGGAATGGAAAAGTTGTACTTTGGTTAGTTAACCCATTAGGCGCAGCTGTTCATTAGGGTTTAATGAAGTGCAGTGTAATACACTAGGTCAGTCAGTCCGTGATGTGTACACAGCGTGGGTTATATGCTAAGATGCTGAGCTGCTGCTGCTGTTGATAAAACGCCTAACAGCAGCAGTAGCAGCAGCAGCAGCAGCAGCAAGGGTGCCACTTGTACTGCAGATTGCCTGCTAATAAAGTGCTCTGTACGGGCAAATGCCTGGAGTCGTCCATCATTCTGAAGATGTTTGAGCAGTGCTTCCATTTGACTGTGCATTTATTTCTGGAAAATTGTCCACAAGTGTTGCCCCCCCAACCCCGCTTATTTGTCTTTATGCCACGATTGTCTCACTTTTACCCAGTGCGAGGGTCAGGCCGGGGATATTTCGGTCTTCGGTCTCCCCGGTCAGACCAATTTTGATTTATGTCTGGGTAGGGCATTTGTTTTTGCACAGAGCGAGGACATTTGAAATTCGTTCCTTCCTGAAAAATTTAGATTTCTGTAAATATTTGTGCAGACTGTGTGTGAAATTGTGAACAGTTGTTTTCGCAGTGCTTTTTTTAAATTTTATCACTTGCAGAATAATTGGCGTGCTGGATAAAAATTGTCCTTTTCTTGTGAAGTTTGCTGTCTGCTAGACTTTAGTTTATCTCGTGAGAAAGGCAGTCGTAAATTCATGGATGTTGTTAAGTCTTAAATTAATGCTTAACAACATCAATGAATTTAAGACTCTTAATGCAATCTCTGATACAGTTGCAGATACAAAGAGGCATATCTAATCTGCCATTTAGAGTTTTTAGACCTATAGTCAACCAACCATCGAAACTTAGCATTGCCAGTCAGCAAACACAGTGCAAACTGTGCAGTGTTTTAAACTGCCATTTGAAAACTCCAGTGGCTTCCAATGCTTCTGCAGTTCACGGAGACAAGAAACATCTAACACAATCAATTTTCCACTTGTAATTTCAGATATGCCTTCTGGTAGTTTTGCTAGACTTTTCCTCTTCTGGACAAGTTGAGAACACTTCTGAAAACAGTTGAATCAAACTATTTGATGAGGGTGGGGAGTGAAAGCCTCAACTGATGAAATGAATTGATGAAATTATGTAATCATTGTATAGGATGCTTATACCGAGCTCTTGTCCCCTGTTGCGGACTTCTATTAGGCAGTGCCGTGCTCTCTGTTGCTGGCCCTGCAATTTGGAATGGGCTTCCTGTGGCTCTTCGCTTGGTGCCCAGTGTCCTTGCCACCACGTTTTATAATAATAATAAATAATAATAATAATAATCTTTTCTTTATTGAAGCGCCTGACAAAGCACTGCGCTGTACATTTACATGTTATGCAATTCAAATCTTAACTACTAACAGAACAGACAGCCTGCAATGCCAACCTTAAGAATGTTCTTTTCAGCTGGGTTGAGTCGGGAGTGCTTCTGAGTAGATAACCTTGAAGGAGCGCCATATAAATCTCCTAAATGAATGAACAAATGAACTTATGCACCTGTCAGATACAAACAAAGGCTACATACTTATTTACTTATTTAAAATACAGCGCCACCAATATTCTAATCTAATGACTTATATTATAGTGTCGTTATCATGATGTAGAAAGCCTCAAATGATGGTTGCTTCAGGTGAAATTGTAGTAAAGTCATCATAGGAAAGCCAAGTGGAAATCCGATATTTATTCTATGCCTGTATAGTTTGATCAGTGCTCTGGAATGATTTTGACCTCACTGACTGGTTCCTGTCAATTTCTTGTGGTTGGCTTTGACTTTATTTGGACTGACTGGCTCCTGTGACTTAGCAAAGTGCAGCAGAATCAGCAAAATTACTATAGAAATTCTTTTACTTTATTTGTTTTCATTCGGTGTCGACCCTATAAATAAAGATCGCTGCATTGATCTGTTGTTTTTCTGTAACAGCATTTCGATTTATTCTTTATTTTTTACTGCAGTGGCGGATTATAAATCAAAATGATGCGTTTACTTTAGTATCAGATTTTTATTGACTTGTTTACATACAAAATAGGTTTTATTATGGTAGGGTTTCTAAGTCTATATACAGTGAATAGGGTTTCTATTAACTGTTTTGCACTAGTCAGCTGAGCTAAAGCGAATTTCTGCTTGTCTGAGGGAGTATAGTGAGGTGATCTATCAATGTTCCTTTGTGTTAGGAGGTAAATTGATGTGCACTGCAGTGGAAGAACCTTTCCCAGCTACTTGAGCATCCCTGTCTTTCTTTTAGAAGCCCCACATCTGTTCGTCTATCCAGAGCTTGACACGTTTGTGAGGTACAGTGTGGACTCATTTACACACTTCTGGTTTACGTGCCATGCTGCTTAACGTGAGGTAGTGTTCCTATTAACTTAAAATGCCATATTAGTTGACGTGCATTACAAGAATTGCAGAGAGCACTAATATTGACTTTTTCAGCATTTTCCTTTAATAATAACAATTTATATGGTGCCACTACACAGCCATACCGCTACAAGGGTGCCTAAATATTCTTATACACATGTATGGCCTGGTTGACACGATATATTATTGTAAGGTATGTCCCCCAATGACTGCACTTTAACAAGTCCATAGTACTGTACTATAAAATGTCCAGTTATTTAGATAATATTATAGACATTGTAGATGGGTTGATGATGATGGTGAGATGAGACATATCGTTTCAGTTATGGTTGTGTACATCGTGCAGTTATATTCTCAGTGTCTTTGGCTCTTAACCCTTTGACTTGCCCTATTTTTTCCCGATAAAAGGTAAATGTGTATGTGTTTTGTATGTATGTATGTATGTATATATGTATGTATGTATATATGTATGTATGTATATATGTATGTATGTATATATATATGTATGTATGTATACGTATATATGTATGTATATATATATGTATGTATATATATATATATGTATGTATATATATATGTATGTATATATGTATGTATGTATATATAAATGTATGTATATATATACGTATATATATATGTATGTATATATAAATGTATGTATATATATGTATGTATATATATATGTATGTATATATATGTATGTATATATAAATGTATGTATATATATATATGTATATATATATGTGTATATATATATATATGTATGTACATATATGTAAATGTATATATATATATATATATGTATGTATATATATGTATGTATATATATGTATGTATATATATATGCATATATGTATATGTATACATATGTATATATGTATGTATATATATGTATGTATATATATGTATGTATATATATATGTATATATGTATGTATATATATATATGTATGTATATATATATGTATATATATATGCATATATGTATATGTATACATATGTATATATGTATGTATATTAATGTATGTATATATATACATACATATATATACATACATATATATATTACATACATATATATATATACATCACATATATATACATACATATATATATACATACACTATATCATATATATACATTTATATATACATACATTTATATATACATACATATACATACATTTATATATACATACATATAATTGCGCTTTAAACCGCGGTCGCAATACAACTGCATAGGAAAGCGCGCTTTAAAGCGCGCTGGCCAGTCAAAGGGTTAAGAACTGATGATGTGAGACTCTGATGACTTTCTCTTGAACGGGTGCACTATATGATTTTGAGATTATGCTTATGATGTGTTCAATGTACTCTGTTTGAAATGGGTCAGTCAGTGAAGTAGCATTATGGATCGATGGATCGATGGATGGATGGATGGATGGATGGAGGGATGGATAGATGGAGGGACGAATGGATAGATGATGGAGGGATGAATGGATGGATAGGTGGATGGATGAATGGATGGAGGGTGGGAGGGCGGGAGGGATGAATGGATAGATGGATGGATGAATGGATGCATTGAGGGATGAATGGATGGCGCAATGGATCCTGAGTGGCCGAGTGGGTTGGTTCCCGCTCGTCACGCTGGTGCCACGGGTTCGATTCCCGGTCGGGTCGGTTTATCTGAGATTAATTTCTCGGATCTTTACTGCGGGTGGCTCGGTCGCATTATAAACGTGGAGTACAATACAACACACAACACAACACAATATACTGGGGCGCGGTGGTATAGGGGTATGTTCGGTGCCTTGCAGCCGTAGGGTTGCGGGTTCGAATCCACCTCAAAGCCGCCGCGTAGGGACCCTGGGCAAGTCCTTCACTCGCAATTGCTCTTGCGCTTCGGCGTGAAACTCCGATTCAGCGTTCGCGCAGTAGTCGGGAGCGCCTCTGAATGGGCAATCTGGTTGGGGCGCTATAACAAGTGTTCAAATACAATACAATGGATGGATGGATGGATGGATACAGGAAGGGAGGGCTGGAGAGATGGACGAACAGACAAGTAGAAATATTGGCTGACATTTAGATTAGATTAGATTAGATTAGATTAGATTAGATTAGATTAGATTAGATTAGATTAGATTAGATTAGATTAGATATGTGTGGATGTTCCTATGACAGGCTGTTAAGAGATACAAATCGTCTGCTACAATTACATTCACAACAGTCAGTCAGCGTCGGGCTAGAGGTAAATTACCCTTTTAACACTAGACAGTAGTGTCACCCTGTGTGGGAGTTAAGCGGCTCCGAAGCTTTGTGATAAATTAGACTAGATATCATATTCTGGTAGAAACTGCCTGTGTGGTAAAGTATGCAGGCTCCTCTCTCTTCCAACCAGAAATGGAGCTGCGACCTTTGAAGCTTTCCTCCTGATGGAGTAATTACCGCAGTTCAACCAGTACAGTTCGCCATGGTACAGAAAACTACAGATCCCGTGGATTTGGCAGTAGGATGAGTCTGCTTGGGCACGGAGGCCTTAATAAATTTTGGAGTACCCGGCTTAGGCCTCAGTCGTTGGGTTGAGTCCTACAGCTGATACGTCTGTTGGATCATTTGAAATGTAAAGGCTCTATAGGTTCAAATATTGCCCTAGGGAATTTGACATGGTGCTGCACCTCATCAATTGAAATTCGTGAAATCAGTTATGTTTAATGGTTCTGTTGTTGGCAGCCATCTTCCATGGCGCGGCATAATGCTGTGTGTTGTGGTTAGACATTTGTATCTATTGGCATTTATGTATCAGACAGCTGTGCCTTGTTGCTCAGTTGCAAGTAAACTACAGCTGGATTATATAATATTTAGTGACTGCCCAGACTGTTTCATAGACTGACTGACTCAGACGGACAGACTGATTGACTGACTGATTGGCTGACTTTGACTGACTTTGACTGAATGACTGAATTTGACTGAATGACTGACTGATTCTGACTGACCTACCTTGAATGATTGACTGACTCTGACTGACTGATTGACTGACTGACTTTGAATACTGACTTGACTGACTGATTGACTTTGACTGACTGAATGACTTTCTCACTGACCTTCTGACTGACTGACTTACTTTGACTGACTGATAAACGGGTGGGCATTGGGCAAGCAGACAGAATGAGACATGTGCATGCCCATTCCTAGGTAGACTGACACAGAGAGACAGACAGATAGAGAGAGAGACAGAGGCACAGAGACAGAGAAAGAGAGAGAGAGGCTTTTGAACAGCCTAGAGCAAAAGGCCGATGGGATGAGAGATTGTTGGGGGCTTTGATGTTGTCTGTGATGGCAGATGTTTGAAGACAATGAACAAGCAAATAATGTCAGAACAACAGAGTTCATTCACTCTTAAATAAACCTAACGAAGCACACCCACACAGCCAGACATTTTGTCCTCCTCTCCGTCTGTCTGTCTATCTGTCTGTCTGTCTGTCTGTCTGTCTGTCTGTCTCTCAATATATATGTGTATATATATGAGTATATCGATATATATTATATGTATTATATATATGAGAGGCTCTTATATATATGTTTATTTGTTGTTTATTTATTTGTTTATTTATGAGACCCACATTTAAAGCACTATATGAAGGTTCAGTTGTTCTGCAGCTTCTGCTACAACAATTTACAAGGTGCTGTTATACCAATTACACCATTAGTAGCGGCTAACTGTGCATTAGCTGAGATTGTCTACCTAAGTCTGGGACAGGCCATGGAGGCCTTATCAGCAGTGTTGGGACAAATAGTCAGTTTGACTATTTAAATAGAATAGTAAATAGTACCTGTAAAAAACTATTTCAATAGTATTTAAAATAGTCAATAGGTGCAAACTATTGCAAATACCACTTGACTATTTAAAAACTATTTAACTTTTATCGGTGTCAGTTACATACATAGCCTACATACATACATGTACATACATACATACATACATACATACATACATACATACATACATAAATTATATGAACATATATAATTATATAACTACTTTTGGCTGGCAGCAGGTCCCTAAAAAATACACGAAATATCTGTTTCTGCAATAAAGTTGTTTTAGGCTAATGGAAACTCCACATTAGAGAAAGGGTCAAAACTGCTTTATTTCTGAAGATTTTGTCAATGACAACAGGCAAAAATAATGACTTACGTTAATATTGTTAGGCACATGATCAACACCAGGAACTATCAATTTATCTGGTGGAAGGAATGTTAATTTAGTTCTTGAGGATCTGATACAGAAGTCTTGAAATTACAGAATTCATAAAACATTGCTTCATGTTGATTTATTTATAATAGTTATTTTACAAGTGTGTTGGTTAGAATGATGTATAAATTGCAGGTGTGGTTAACAGTAAGTTGTGGGATAACATTTTTTTGTGTAAAGTTAATAATAATAACTAAGAAATTACAGAAGTTAAGTTTTAAATTTATTCTGTAAGACTGGTGTTTGACTATTTACTTTTTGCTAAATAGTAAATAGGTGCACACTATTTAAATACTATTTCAATAGGACCTTTTTCATGACTATTTTAAATAGTGGCATCAATAGTCATAAACTATTTAAATACTATTTAAATAGTATTTATTATTTAAATAGTCACAACACTGCTTATCAGAGTCCACAGACAGGCAGAAATGGGCGCATTCTGGTTTCTGGGGTATACAGTTTCTGTGATTAGTCATCACGGGGTGTGGCTAATGATTAGCCCCATGGCCCTCAGGGGTCAAAAGGTCAGCGAAGGTCAATGGGTTAAAGCTCAGTGACGTGTGCAATTTCTGGCCCAGCTGCAGGTGGCTGAGATGAGGGATTCTTGGTAGGTGGAGAAGGGAGAGCAGAAAGGTTACATGAGATGCTGGTACAAGGGGGAAAGCCCCCCACTAGGTGAAATATTTCCCATCTGTTGCTCATATCTGATGACTTTGAACTGTTTCCGGATGTTCTTGGTCAGCTGTATGCACTTACATACATACGTACGTACATTCATGCATAAATACATACATAAACATGCACATATGGACATGGACTCTTACACACATGCACATACACATTTCTACATCATATACATATTTATGTATACAATATATTTATGTAGTATATATATATATATATACAGATGACCAAGAGCATAATTAATATAAATATATGTATAAATAAAGTTATACATGTAGGCATACATACACGCCATTGTAAAAAAATTTGTAATTGTATTTGAACATTTGTAGCGCCACTCAGAGATTCAGAGGCGCTCCCGACCCAGGGCTCTAACAAATAAGATAGCTATATTCTGCTATACAGGTTTACAAACGAATATACTATGTACACACACATATATATATATATATATATATATATATATAGATATATATATCTATAATATTATAAATATATGAAGTACACCTGTGAGTAGGTGTGTATGCTGTGTGCAGTGTTGTGCGTTACTCGTTACTAGTAACGCGTTACTGTAACTAATTACTATTTTTTGGTAACTAATACAGTAACTAGTTACTTTTTCAAAAAGTAATTAGTTACAGTAACTGATTACTTTTACGAGGTAACGGTAACTAAATAAAAATAGTTACTTTGCGTTACTTGAAAATTAAGTTTGAGACCGATGCATCGCGTAGCCGAATAATAATTGCGCAATAGCCATCGTGTAATATTTTGCGATCCTTTATTTGGTGAACATGGAACATATGCGCTGCCTGAAGCTTTAGTCATTTCGAATGCATAAACTAATACCTAGCAGATGAACAAATCCGCGGACCTTTAGACACATTTCCATTTGTTAACAAAGTTTTTCTGACGTTTAAGACCGGAATAGCATCTAGTGCACCGGTTGAACGACTGCTTAGTTTAGGTGGCCAAATCCTGAAACCCAGACGAAATAGATTAGCGACGAAGATTTTGAGATGCTTCTTCTGGTGCGAGCCAATAACCCCCTGTAGTTATCAAATGTGCTATTTAACTAGAGTTTTAAGATATTGTATTAAACCTATTAATTTCTTTTTAATATTATTAACTTGAAATTGACTTAGCAAGAACTAATTTCAGGTACTTCTTCTGCAGTATGCCAATAGAAAATTAGAAACCTCTAGGCCTGCATATTTAATCTTGCATTTCAGTATAGCATTAGTATTCATATTATTAATCTATTACCCTGCTGAATACACGCTAATAGACTGATGCAGCGATGTTGGACTGTAGCAAAATGTGTGCGGTAACTAAAAGTAACTAAAGTTACTTTGAACAAGTAACTGTAATCAGTAACTAGTTACTATTTTTTTAAAGTAATTAGTTACAGTAACTAGTTACTTTTTGCAGTCCAGTAACTAGTTACTGTAACTGATTACTTTTAAAAGTGTGCCACACTTGCTGTGTGTCATGATGGAGATGCTGGTAATGTGGTCTATATCTATCCTGTGACTGGCTTCTTGGAGAACAGTTGAGCTAGCAGTGTGCCGAAGGGAATCTGGCAGCTGTATATAGACACTTTAGGCCTGTTACAGCCACGTAATTCTCCGTTCTTACCAGACATCGCTTGAATTAAGAATGTCCTAACACATTCAGTAGCTTGGTCCCTGGTCAGTAACTTAATACTGGGCTCTACATGTGGGAGGGAGCCTGCCACTGGTGACCCTTCCAGATATGTAAATGTGCACTGGTTTCTATTGTGACTGTATGGCCTTGACATAGAGCCCATATAGGACCCACAATCCTATATGAGATTAAATTCCATATGGGTCCCTGTAGAAGTTGATAAATTCAATATTAGAAAGCTGTTGGACTTGTTACGACATCAGTCGAATGATTGTAGTTACTTAGCTTGGAATTGTGTAAATGTTACAGTACATGGCTGTAATAGTTATAATGTAATAATTACCGTGTAGTAACAAGTAGGCCTAAACATTACATTACCTAGCCTCACCATTAGTGATGTCTATTGAAAAGGAAAGAGTAAAACCCTTTACGAGTGGTTCTTTGGAGTCTATTTAGACTGAAGAAGAGTCAATCTATGTCAATTCTGAGTATTTACTGACCCAACTGGTATGTTACTTTGAATCCAGGTGGTGTCTGGATGGCTTTGGACCATCCATTTTGTGTGTGTGTGTGTGTATGTGTGTGTGTGTGTGTGTGCGTGCGCGTATGTGTTTGTGTGCATGGGTGTGTGTGGATGCATGGGTGTCAGTGATTATCCTAAGGCTTTTGCTTTCCAATTCAACGTGCAATTTGCTCTTCTCCAAGAGCCTATTGTGCCCGACCCATCTGCTCCGTTTTGGCATAAAAGACTTCAGTCAGTTCCTCTGATAATGGAGCCTTGTCAAGAGCTCTTCTTCCGTCTAAATGGACTCCAAAGAACCACTCGTAAAGGGTTTTACTCTTTCCTTTTCAAGTGAAAGGCAATACATAATACTTCTGAACCGGAGATCTTTGCCTTCTCTGTCCTCTTTTCACAAACTTGACTTAAGATTACAAGACCAAATTCAGTCTTTGTATTATTTCTTTTATCAGCTATAGGTTTTCTGATACACCCACTGTGTATGTATATATATATGTATATGTATATATATATATATATATATATATGTATGTATATATATATATATTATTTCTATGTTGTCATAGTGTATATGTTCGTTTATTCATTCAGTAATGCTGTCATGATGCAGCCATAGGCGTAGCTACATGGTAAAGGCTTGTTGAGTGAGGCAGTTGCCTCCTCTTGCTTTCTTTATATACTTGAACTTCTATTGACCAATGATACTCAATAACCAGAATTTTGCCAAGTTGCCTCCTCTTGAATTTAAGTCTGGCTACGCTCCTGATGCTCCAAGTTGCAAGTTATATCCTATAGGAATTATATAAGTGCAGGTGACTGATTATGGAATGCAGGTGTTAGGTTGGTCATTGGGTGTACTTCATACCTGGTAAATGATACTTGTTGTAACGTTGATAGTATGTAACTGGATAATTGTATAGTTCCTTTTGAGGACTTCACAACAAGACACAGCTGTAAACTTTGATGATACTCTCACCTAGCTTTGTGATAACTGCTTCATGATTTGTTTTTTATAAGCTTATGCCATCTTTCATTTGTTTTATGTTCCCAATCTGCTTTCTGATTGTTTAAGTTACTTTCCAGCATACAGAATCAGGAAACACATTCTGATAATTATCTGGTGTACAGTTTCCAAAGTATAGAATCAGTTTAATATATCCCCAATGTTGTAAATGTGTGTGTTGATGTAGTGTTGTTTGACGTGTAATATAATAATTGCCAAAATTACCTAATGCCACACAAAAGCACTTGTGAAATGAAATTTGTAAGAGTTACAACTCCATGTGATAACTCTGCAGTTGAACTGTCATTTTTACACGTAAAATCCACTTATTAAGTTGTTATCCGTGCAATCTCATGAGCTACGATTGTCAAAACGGCAAACGTATCTTATTGCCAAAATACTGTATTTTGTATCGACCATTATTTTGGATGCTGTTCAATATTGACTTCATTACGCGGGTATAAACCACATTGATCCAAAGGCTGAGATAGTTCTCTGATATACAGTAGGGAACTATATATTGAATAGTGAGACAGACGGACAGACATACGGAAGGATGGACAGGCAGACAGACAAACAGATAGTTTCTGATGGTTCCAGAAATAGAGGGAAAATTGTTACTTCTGTTATTTTTTTTCCTTTATGTCTTTGATTTTGTTTGATTTTTTTCTGACATTAATTTGTCTCATGTGCTGTACTGAAACAGAGTTGGTTTCTGATTAGTTTTCTGTGATGCTTAGGTTTTGCAGTTAACGTCTTTTTAACTGGTGTTCTTTAATATGGTAATTGATGATCTCGTGCGCTGCATCTCCATCAGGTTACCAAAGGTTCACATCTGGATCTCCGGATTTGCACTAGCAGCTTTGGGGATTCTATTGGCAGAGTACCACCTGAGTCGAGATTCATTTACACCCTCTCCTGGGGTTAATCCCCGTCCGAAATTGCCTTGAACCATTGGAAATATGTGATTTACCACTGACACGACCATTTCTTTCAGTAATTCTCTGTACATGAATCTGTGCATGAAATACTTAACGTAAAACCTGCTGTTTAACTCTGTGTGTTGTATATAACTAGACTTTTATGTATGTATGCATAATATTTCGTTTGCATATAAAGGTATGTATGTATGGAGTGGTGTATTACAGTATTTGTATGGCATATGTTAGGGTGAACCTAGGTACACACGTATTAATGTTATCTGTTTAGACTTTAGAAGATTGCTTTGAGTCTTTGAGATATCTTATCAGTACATGTCGATATGTGATATCTTATCACTAGTTGTTATACATGATATCCAATCACATAGTTGATATGTGATATCTTATCATTAGTTGTTGATACAGGACATCTTGCCAGTACAATTTAATACATGATAAAAATGGAGAAAATGGGGTGGTAAGCGTCTCTAAAAGCCTATTATTTGTAGTTGATATGTGATATCAGGAGTCGGAAGACGATATAGGACATCGTTGATAACACTGAGAGGAAGGCAACGGGAAACCACCTCTCTTCCCAAGAAACGCTTACATGACGATTTAATACATGAATATCCTGCCGAAGGGCAGAGAACTTAAAGAGAAGATCTTATCATTGCTAGTTGATACATGATATCTTGTAATTAGTAGTTGATATGTGTTGATGCATGATATCTTATCATTATAAGTGGTTATACGATATCTTATAAATGTTGTAGATATAGCCATCGATTGGTCTGACCATGGTCTTTACTGGCCTGGAAAGACCTTGTGGTTGTCAAGGACGAGGTCCACACTGGACCAGTATGGAGTTCAGTCAGATGCCCGGCTCTGGTTCACCCCGATGCACAAAAATCTTCGAGTGATGTTACCCGATTTACAAGTTCTCGATCTGCGAATCAACTTCTCAGTCAACATTTTCAGCGTAGTCGTCAAAGTTTGCAAAGAACTCGGTAGGCAGCTATGCAGAACTGTTCTTTGATATGTCATTTTATGCCATTTAATATATATTTATTTTTTTCTTTAGAAATACTAGTAAATTTGTATGTATGTACTTAAACTAATTAGAAAGCGATGATACTAATAATTAATTATGTACAGTTCAGTATAGTTAGTTAGTTACTGTTTAACTATGCTCTGTCATAACAAAGATGATTAGCATCACCCTCCTCCTTTATCCAGGCTTAGGACTGGCACCACCCAAAAATGCCAGGGGTAGAGTTAATTATGTAGTGCTATTGTGAGGTCCTTAAAATGTGCTATGCTCAGTGTCTTGATACCTACTCACTTGTTGATATGAATTATGTAAGTATGTATGTTATGTGCTAAATATCAATGAGCATGTATGTACTGATAATGATAAGGTATGTAATACTTATACTAATATTTAAGTATGCATGTTCCAATACTAATAGTATGTCTATATGTACTGTTATTAGTAAGTAAGGATGCAAGTGCTGATGCTCAAAGAACATCATGATTCTTGTGTACTTTGTATGTCTTTGATGACCAGCTGGACATTACTCTGTTCGTGGTGAAGTTCTAATGTTAGAATGCTTCAACAGTCTTCCTGCAACTATTCAGGAAATTAAAAACGTTTATGGTAAAAAACAATAAAAAATGTACTTAGCTCTGAGCATTAGCTCTGAGCATTTGTGCTGACAGTTGACATTGTGTATGTATGTAAAGCATCCTAGAAGTAGCTTGCTACTGACGATGCTACAGAAATTGTCATAATTACAATTACAATTTTGATATTTTTCTGATTTTATGGAGGCTTGAGTTTTTCGTTGCTTGAAGCCTGGAAGAAATTACGAGATCACACATAATACAGACCCAGAATCATCAACACTGTGTGGTCTGATGATGGATGAAGACAGACAATTAGACAGACAAACAGAGAGGCAGCAATTAGGAATTAACAGACAGACACACAAGCACACAGTTAAATAGACAGACAATAAGAAAATTGTGGAAGCCAAGACAGACGGAAAACTAACAAACAGAACTATAGATGGACTGACTACTAAGATGATGAACAGATTAACAGATGATGACACAGATGGACAAAATAAACATGCACACATACACAGACATACAGACAGACAGACAGATAGATAGACAAAGCAAACAAAGATGGCGGATCTTTTAATGCCGACAATTCAGCCATTTTTATTTCTTAAAATGCTCACCGTATTATCGCTGATCTACATGTATTGTTTTCACGTGTATTTCGTGGGAATAAAGCTCGCTAACAGTTTAGTCTGGTACACCTGATCACTAAGCAAAGAAACGTCTGCACAGGTTCCAGTCTTCCATCTGGTAGATGTTTCTGCTTACACAGACTCCAAAACCCTCTTTACCAAAATTGTTTTTCAAGAGCATTCG
This sequence comes from Aporrectodea caliginosa, assembly GCA_020284085.1. Taxonomy (NCBI): domain Eukaryota; kingdom Metazoa; phylum Annelida; class Clitellata; order Crassiclitellata; family Lumbricidae; genus Aporrectodea; species Aporrectodea caliginosa. Next base: position 299,315 of record JACEVL010000399.1, read on the forward strand.
TTAAAAATCAAGCTATAAAGCCGTATTGTTCGCTATCTGTTGGTCATGTGACTGCTTCCAAGCCTGTAGTTTTTTTCTATATAGTTGTCGATTTTAGTTGAAGGCCAAGGCGCGCGAATGAGCTGTGGTTTTTTATAAATGGTAAAGTCTTAAAGTTTATGCTGGTCAAAGCAGGTCGTATTTGTGGCCACAACTTTGAACTTACAGAAAGATACTTTGAAAGCATTGTTATTATTTTTTATTATTGTTATTATTATTATTTTTGGACCCAATGTATTATTATTATCATCATTATTATCAAAATTCTTATTATTGTATTTATTATTATTATTATATTTGTTGTTATATTTATTATGCAATTATATCTCCTTCAGACTTGAATTAGTCCCCCTCCCAGCCACTAAGATCCTTCTCCATTTTTTCTGTCGATGGTGTCTTCTGTCTTCAATTTGAGAGACTTCAGATCTTGTTTATGCTATTATAATAACAATATGCTATTATTGTTATTATTAATGCTATTATTATTTTTTATATTATTGCATTTTCCCAAAGCAAGTGTCCCCATATCCCTCTTGTGAAAATTTTTCTAGAAACTCTTAGTGGCATCTGTAGTGACCATTTGTTGTTGCTGTTGTTATGTATTTATATAGCACCTCTATAAAATGGTTAAGAAAAATTCAGTGAGGCTAAGCAGATTGTTTATGAATTGCATTTTGAGTATTTTTGGCACATTAATGTCTCTTGCTGCCAGACATTTACTAGTGAAGGTGATGATATCAGTAGCAGACGCTCAGCATTTCCAGCTAATATCTGGCACAGAGGGGGAGAAGGGTCAGATGGATGGATGGTAACGGTTGCTGACGCTGATGAGAGTATGACGTAGGGTCTGAGGTGGGATGCGGGGTGTGGCACGGCGGAGGGGGATCCATCATCATCATCATCGATAGTGTTGTAGTGTTTGCTGTATCGGATCGGGGGGGGGTCTTCATAGCGACCTCTGACGAAGCAAATAATTGATTGGGTTTATTGAGAGTGGGGTCGGAATCTCCTGGTTAGGTTTGGGCGGCGTCTGTTTGTGTTATTTTTTGTGGTGTTAGGGCGGCACTCCCTTCCTTCCTCCACCTCGGCTGTTGCTGCTGCTGTGGTTCTCTCCAGCTGAGCTGAGGTGCCTTCAAGGGTGAAGGGTCCGTGTGAGTCGGTGCTAGAGAGTAAGGGCATACACCGTTATGCTTCTTCCACTGATCGCCCGTCAAGGGCATTGGATGTATGTGTGTATATATGTATGTGAGATTGTGTATGTGTGTATGCATGTATGTGTGTGTATTATATGTATGGCATTGTATGTATGTATGTATTTATTCATGTATGTGTAGTGTGTATATGTCTGTATGTCTGACATTGTATGTATGTATGTATTTATTCATGTAGGCTATGTGCTATGTTTGTATATATTTGTTTATATATGTGTATATGTGCATTTATGTATATGTGTTTGTATTTATAATATGTATTGTATGTATGTATGTGTGTGTAGCGGAGCATCATATGGCACCTCTCAGTAACCCTCAGAGTTATGTATTATTGTATGTTCTGTATGTATGTGCTTATTTATGGGTATCTGTATATAGATGTAACTATGTATGTATTGTACACATTTATATATGCACATGTGTTTGTATGTATTCGATAGTTTACGTATGTTTGTATGTGCTGAGCATGATGAGGTGGTGGAGGAGAAACGGTTTCCATGTTTTTAGTCTTGTTATGCCCTCACGACATGGTTCAGGCCTTAGGAGGTGTTTGTTAGGGAGACCCAGTGGTCTTCTCCCCACAGGCCTTCCAGTGCCAGGCTCTCCCTGGCGTTGTCTGGTACTTCGGTGTGGGTATTTATTCTAGAAGTGTTAGTTTCTGGTTTTGTTAGGTGTTGCTTTAAGTGTTCCGTAATTGTCCAGGGAATAGAATTATTAAGCTTAATTTCAGTTACTGCTGCCAAATTCGTGCAAGGAGATAGAGCAGGAATGGAGGAGAGGGGAGGAAGAGAGAGGAGGGAAGGCCAAGGAGTTAAGGGAGGAAGGGAAGAGAGGGGAAGGAGGAAGAGAGGAGAGGAGAGACAGACAGAGAGAGACAGACAGACAGATAGACAGAGAGAGAGACAGAGAGAAGGCCAAGTAAATAAGTGAGGAAGGGAGATAAAGGAGGGGAGGAGAGGAAGGGAGATTATAGGTGTGACTGATTTCATTGCATGTCTGGTCTTGTGGCTGTGTAGAAAAACTTCTATCAAAAACAAACACCAAGAAACTGTTAGAGCGGGAACGATAGTCTGTGGATAAGAGCTGGAATCTCTCTTCCATGTCTTTTTCCAGACTTTGCCTTCTCTCATGCGCAGTTGAATGACCTTTCTCAAATCATCAGCCTGTAATATAGTAACAGTTCTCTGCTCTCTGTTTGTCTGTGTGTCAGTCATATCTCTTTTCTGCCTGTTTTATCGACTGTATATGGTTAAATACCTTTTCTTGTATCTTTCGTGGCCGAAGTGCCACCCTCTTTCTGAGGATGGTGTTGGGCAGTGCATTTGCCATTCACAGAACCATTGGCTGAGATTCAAATCCAAACAAGAAGGAAGTGACTCTGGTCGATGGAAGAAGTAGTGCAGAGACAGGATGCCATGAGCTCTAGGGGCTCCATTGCTTTGTAGTCGTAATCGTAACCAATGAATAGCTCGTCAGTTTGGTCAAAAAATGGCAGGAGAAGGAGGAGGAGTAGGAAAAGGAGTAGGAGGAGGATAAGGAGAAGCTTATAGGGGTTTGATTTATAAATATATGAGTTAGCCATTTGCTACATCATGTTTACCAGATGGCGGATTGATATCTATAATGATGATGATGATGATGATGACGACGACGACGATGATGATGATGATGATTATAATAATAATAATAATGATAATGATAATGAAAATGATAATGATAATGACAATAACAATAACAATAACAAATAACAATAAATAATGGTAATGATAATGGTAATCAGTAGTATATAACAATAAATAAATAATAAGTCACTTAAATACTGAGCCATGCTACTTCTGTTGTTAGCAAGTGTGTGTTTCTAAGTGTGTGTTGGTGTGTGTATCGATCATTGTGTATGTGTAGGTATTCGGCATCCGGAGGAGTTGTCGTTGTCGCGCAAGATGTCTCGAGAGGAGCTGAAGAGGAACAAGGGCATCTCAGCCACCAGACGCGTCCATCTGCCTGGACTGGCAGCACCGAACGGCCACCTGACCAACAATAGCTACGACACCGCTACCTTGGGAAGCCCATACAGAGGAAGAAATCCATCCACTCCACAGGTCTGCTACATTATTACTACTATTGCTACTATTACTAGTACTATTCATTGTCAGTTCCTGACACGAGCCCTATGGTGGCAAGGGTATGAATAAACGATCTCCTATGTCCTCGGTCACTCGTCAAGTCCAGTGCTCCCCTCAGTGTTAGTCCAAGTGATGTTAAGTCCTGATTTATGTTGTCTAATATATACTCGTTTAATTGAGAAAAACAATCTGACAAAAACGCAGAAATGCTAACATGAGTGATAATGAATAATTAAAGTTCATTAGAAAGTTTTAGAATAAACTAGTAAATATTTTTATATAATGATCTGGGAATAAATTGAGAGTTGTCCTTGGGTGGGAGAGTATGGTTGTGTGCTCTAGGTCTTAATTGGTGAGAGGAGAGGGGTCGGAGTGGAGGTTAGAGTTGGTGAAGTACATGCTTGGGGTTGTGCAATATGGAGAAAAGGAGTTTTGCATCGGCTATATTGGCAAGTTCAGAGACTGTTAGAAAGGATTGCTCTAGGTAACCTAGGCGTTTGGCTCTTTCTAGGAGTTTTTCCAGGCGTTCTTTATCGGAAGCCAGGGTGAGACCCCACCAGGATGGGGAGGCATATAGAAGTTTAGCAACGGTAGTGGCTTTGGTTACATTAAGGATGGATGAGGAAGAAAAGCCATGGGTTTTGAGTTTATTGTCTATTCATCGTAGTCTTGGTCTGCCCTTGTTTCTTTTTCCTTTGAATCTTAGATGTAGTGCATTGTGTGGGATTCTGTCAGCTGGCATTCTCTCTGCAGTTGCTACTACTACTACTACTATTATTATTATTATTTATAATCCAGAGCTCTGCACGTCAGAGTGAAATTTCTGTGTGACTTTGTGTGACAAATTTAATAATGCTAATTATAATTATAATCTTAACAATAATAGTAATAACAGCTAATTAATTCTTCAAGAAGCCTACTCAGAGGCAATCCCAATCCAGGCTGGGAGCGCGTTTTAGCGTCTCGGCTGTAAATTTGCAATTTCCATAAATGAAAGCCTTCTCCTCTTCTTCCTAACTATATCTCCATGTCCTCTTTGTTTCTCTTATCCTCCTTTTCCATGTCCTCGCAATCATCCTCTGAGTCACTATTGTCCCTCTTAGTCCTCTTCCTCATCCTCTGCCTCTTCTATTGGCCAGTCTCTTTTCTATTGGCCAGTCTCTTTTCTGGCGCCAGTGGCTCCGCCTGTGGTCTGTCCCGGGTGTCATATCTTCATTTTCCATTGTTTTTTCTTCAAATCCATTTCTGCAGAATATCCATAATCTCTGCTCCCCTCTTTTCTTCCCTCTCTCCTTTGTTGGTCTTCCTTCAATTTTTTCTCCTTCTTCTTCTTTCGCTTTCTTCCTTCGACTTCTTCTTCTTTCTGCTTCTTCCTTGTTCTTGTTTTGATTGATGAAGGAATCGCATAGTGGACTGGATATTATTTTGGCGCCAATCTATTGATCTCTGTCGTCTGCCCGGTTCTGTAGTGCTGCCTCTTCTATCTCTGTGTCTATGTCTGTATGTGTGTTTATGTGTTTATGTGTGTGTGTGTGTATGTATGTGTGTGTGTGTGTGTGTGTGTGTGTGTGTGTGTTTGTCCTGCAATCTGAAGATCATTTTATTTTGCTTTCTCGGTCTGTCTGAATTTTCTTTCTGCTTCTATTACTGTATGTTTCTACCTCTCCCTCCCTCCCTCTATCTGTCTCTGTTGCTGTATCTGTCTCTTTCTCTCTGTCTCTCTCTCGCCCTAGGCCAAGGCCTTACAGAACTTGCCAACCATCCATAGATTTCCTTGAACTTCTGACTTATTTTCCATAGATTCTTTCTATCGCTTTTCCGGCCGGATAAGCAGTCTGGAAAACACGTGGCCTTGGTGTTTGTCATAGCAGATGCTGGTTCCGTGGTTGAGTGGAAAACAGCAGTCATGGGTTCCGTTCCTCGAATGTTTATTGATTAATTGATATTGACAGTTGTCCACTTGTTGTGTAGTATAATATTGTTACGCCATTGTAATCACATTGTGTGCCATGTTTTTGAGAGGTGCTGAATTGTTCTATATCAAGCGTCATAAGTCTTATGTACATGCACATGCATATGATATCTGCCCAGTCTTCAACGTATATCTCAGAGCTATTGCAAGGAAGCGCTGTCCAATTTACGTTGAATTGGACTCTACGGAATTAAAACCTTGTGCATTATTATCCATGGGCATAGATGTAGATGTGTAGTTACACGAATTGCACTATTTGTTATATATTATTTATATATAGACAGAGTCTGTGCATTTTGGTAACACTAAGTGTCTCGTTAATCGGACATTAATTTTCAGAATGTGTCCATTTGCTTGATCATAAACGTTTTTTGTCTCCATTACGATATTGCGATTGATGTCAAGATGCTGCTGCTACTGCTGCTGCAGCAGCTGATGATGATGTTTGCTATTATTGATCGGTTCAGTTCCTCATATCCCTCCTCTCTTGCCTCAGACCTTGTGTCTCTCTTCTGCTGTCTCCATATTCTTAGCCAGATGGAACTTGACTGTACTCTCTGAACCCCCTAGCCATGCAGTTTTTACCACAAAAGCAATTAGGTGAATTTCATTTTATAAAGCTTTATACATTTATGCCTACTCTGTTTTTGGCCCCATGGCTTGGAATGGGCTCCATTAGCATTACGCCTTATGCCTAGGGTTCACTCCCATGCGTTATACAGTAGCCTCAAGACCATCCTTTTCAGCCGGGGTTGGGTCGGGAGCGCTTTTGAGTAGTAACCTTGAAGGGCGCTATATAAATCTTCAGAATGAATGAATTTATGTGTACGTGAAATGTGAAATTTGTATGGCGCCAGCTTAACACAAAACAACTCGTCTGTGCTGCAGATAATGTCCTACGTTGCTGCAAAACCAGCTTTCAAAGTTTCAATGCGTTTTGGAGCAAGTATGTATTATGGAGTTTATTGACTGTCTGCTTCAGGGAACAATGCGAGGGGGTTACGGTGGTGGCGGAGGAGGGGGCCATCAGGGCAGCCCTTATGCTACGATGGGTGGTGGTCACTCTCCCAACTACTCCTTCAACGCCAACGGTACGATGTCTCCCGGATCGTCCCACAGTCTGTCGTTTGAGGGCGCCCTAGAGGCGACGCTGATCAATAGTCCCCCGGTTCACGCAAGAGACGCCTTCAACTCCCTCTATCGACCGAGGAGTTTCGCCGAGAAGGCACGGATCAATGCTGGGTACGTATACTTGCTTTTTTAGACCTCTGTCTAGCGGGGTTATTTGGGGGGTGCTTGGGGGGGAGTGCTTGATGGTGTAGTGGTTAGCGTGCTGGACTGTCAGTCGAGAGTTCTGGGGTTCCAATCCCTGCCAGGGGCCCAGAGTAGACATTTGGTTCGAGATTACTGCTTAATCTGCACCCTTATAGCTAACTCAGCCATAATGAGTGCACTGACCCTACATTGTGGGTGGGAAGATGAGGCGCCGAAATAGAGGACTGGCCACCCGCCCTCATATGCCGAAGCTAGGAAAAATGAAGTTGCCAATACGTCATACCCTTAGGCTTATAGGGCCTCTCAAGGACTAGTGGAAGGACTGCTCCTCGTGTTGCATGTTTCTTGACAGCATGCAAAAGTCCATAACAGGTGCAAGTATATTTCTCGGCGACGTGCAAAAGTCGTCACTTGGCGCCGGAATGTTTCTCGGCGGGATGCAAAAGTGTACTGTGAGCGTGTGTTTTTTTCTCGGTGGCGTGCGAAAAGTCGTTGCGTGCTATGTTTACGTTGGTCGTGGTCGTATTTCATTCGTTCGCCTAAATCGTTTGCGAGCGTCGTGATTCGTGTAAATATTTGACGGTTTGAGCTCGACATGGGTCTGTGACACTTTGGTGAATGGCGCCCACGGAGGTTAGATGGCTGGAGCGGGCTTGGCTGCACTGCTTGGGGCCTTTGGCTGGTGGCAAGGAGCCGTTGAGAATGGTGCGTCATCAGAAATAGGTCGTCTCTTTTGAAGCAATGCAGTGCTGCATAAAGTTATGCAATCTGTTATCTGAGAACTTATATAGCGCTAGGGTAATAATGCTGAAGGCAAGCAACACTCCAGGCATGGTGTCCAAAAAGAAAAGTAAGGAGCTGATTCAAATGGTGTTCAAAGAGAAAAGTAGCCTAAGGGGCTGATTGAAAAGGTGTCCAAGGAGAAGAGTAAGGGCTGAGAACGGAGCTCAGGGGTGCTGCTTGTGAGTGGTATCTAGTACGACAATGCTCCACTGATATAGACAGATTGTGGGGAGTTTGGAACTAGTTTAGGGCCAGGTCTGAAATACCAAATCAGTGCTCAAGGCGATGGAACATGATGGCATGGTCGACAGTGTTGAAGGTGGCAGATAGGTCCAGAAGAGCAAGTGCAGATATACTTTGCCAATTGTCCATAGAGAGGTCACTATGGATGGGTGGATGGATTGGTGGACAGATAGAAAGATGGATGTAGGAATGGATGGATGGATGGATGGATGGATGGATGGACATGTGGAAGGATGGGTGGAATGAAGGATAGATGAATCGATGGATCAATGGATGGGGGGATGCATGGAGTGAGGGACGAGAGAGAGAGAGGAAGGAAGGGGTATTGGATGGATGGGTTGTTGGATGGATGGATGGATGGATGGATGGATGGATGGATGATGGATAGATGGATGGATGGATGGATGGATGGATGGATGGATGGATGGATGGATGGACGGACGGATGGATGGATGGATGGATGGATGGATGGATGGATGGATGGATGGGCAGATGGATGGATGATGGATGGGTGGGTGGGTGGGTGAGGTGGAAGGATGGATGGATGGATGGATGGATGGATGGATGGATGGATGGGCAGATGGATTGATGGGTATGTGGGTGGGTGAGTGGATGGATGGATGGATGTACTTTGTACAGTGTTAGCCTTGGAGTTGTTTAACAGTTCTATTTAAAAAATTTGAATCATTGATAAGTAAATGCCAGGAAGACCAGGTCGAGTAGGGAAAAGTCTGGAATCAGTATAGAGTGAAGATAGCAGTGTTTGTGTGTTTCCCACGCCATTAACATTCATGACTGACTGGTTTGCTGTCAGTGATTTAGTTTCCTCTTTATAGAATAGATGTTGCCTATTAAACCGTTAAGCAGTTCGCTTTCGTGTAGCTTCTTTCCTCTGATTTGGCGATTTTACGGCACATCTTAAAATCACGGCATTCTAGTTTATTGGTACTAAAAGATATCTGTGGCGCTCAACTGGTAATATATTGTTTATATCAAGTACGTTATATAGTGCCATTTAAGTAATATTACCCAAGTCGAGTGCACGTTTAATGTTGAAATGTAACGTATTGCTTGGCAATTAAATTAAGAAAGATTAAAGCAGCCGAGTCTGAGTAAGTAATGGCGCTGATGTCGTTTGATCTGTCTGTGGGAAGTGATTAGCTGTAGCGCTTTTATTATCAACGGAAATTGACACAGTTCCAGGTTGTTCCAAGTATTTTTCCATTTGCTCCAGCTCTCTCTCTTCAATTGCCGGCCTCCCAATCCTAGATCATTTCGATATGTATATGTACCCAATTTATTTATGAGTGTTTGTATATGAGCATGTGACTGTATATGTCCCATTAAGTATATGTTTGTGTGTCTGTTTGTGCATGCTTGTGTCAGCATGCAAGTGTGTGTGTATATATATATATATATATATCTATACATATGTTATGTTCATGTTTGTATGCATGTATTTTGTAGATGTATTATCATCATCGTCGTTTTCATCATCGTCATCATCATCATTTGAGCATTTTTGGCTTTGCTGCACTTAACTGTCATGGATACGCTTTGAGGAACATTGTTGTATGTATGCAATGCATGTATGTGTAATTGTGTATGTTTGTAGACTGTATGTACATTTGTATGTATGTATATATTATTTTATTGTATATACCATTGCATGTTTGTATGTACTGGTTTGTACCCCAGTATACATGAATGTAAATATTTATTTATGTATGTATTATTATTTGTATGCATGAGGTCATTTATGTGATGCCTTTTAAGTTGCTCTCAAAAGCACGAGGGATGGCTGTTCAGCTGATCTAAATGACTAGTATTTCACTGGTCTGTTACTCTGTTGATAAATGTGGCTTTCACTTAGATGAAAATATTCACTTTCAAATGTTTGGTATGGCAGCATTGGATACAACTGTGGCAAATATTCCAGCAAGAACAGCGTTTGTTACGTACTATGAGACACCTGTGCGTACTATGAGACACCTGTGCGCCAGATGGTAAATATTCCGGTAATTGAAGGCAGTGTTTGTAGCATACTGTGAGACACTTGTGTGTAATAATAAAGAAAGGATACCATGTTGAAGTGTATGGTAAACCACCTGTGACCATTTGAGCATTATAGTCATGTTAATGTCTGCTTTTAACAGGCATTACTACCTGTACTACTGCTAATAGTAAGAGAATTTTATACTCCTATCATATACAACTATTACCTTACCTATTACTTTACCTTGACTGTTGATTTTTGTTCAGTTGGTTGGATTCTTCTCGCTCGCTGATGGAACAGGGAATCCATGAAAATGACATCGTTTTACTGCGATTTAAATTCTTCAGTTTCTACGACCTCAGCCCAAAGGTACCAAACTGCAATTCATATGGAGTCACAGATTTTGTTTTAGAGTTTGGTGACTTTTAATGCATTGTAGAGTTACTTGTAATTTATGCATCCAGGTCATTCATTCACAGGATTTATATAGCGCCTCTCCAAGATAACTATTCGGAGGCGCTTTTAGCCCAACCATGGCTGAGAAGAACAGTTTTCAGTATTTTCAGAAATTTCATGCAGAATCCATTGCTAAGATAATGAACGCATAGATAAAAGGAGTCTATTTAATTTTGATGGCACAACCACTGAAAAGCACGGTTGATTAATTAAGTGATAAAATATTAATTAATAATATCAAAATGGTCATAGAAACTGTACTTTTGATCTTATGAAATTCATTCATTCATTCTTTCTGACTTGTATGGTGCCCTTCCGGAAACCTACTCAGGAGCGCTCCCAGCCAGCAGTTATTTCTAGAAATGGTTGTAGAAAATGTGCAAATGGTTCTAGAATCTAGAAGGTGTGGAAGAGGTTCCAAACAAATGTTAAAGTGGTTGGTCATGAAGATGCCCAACTGATTGTAGAAAATTTCAACAGTGCACACAGATTTAACATCCATCCTTTCATCCATCCTTCTACCTGTCCATCCATTAGTCCTTTCCTAGTCCATCTTTCTAAGTAGATGATTAATTTAAGGAGGCATCAATGGATAGCATATCAGCAGCAAACCATACGCATATACAATTCAGGAATATCAGCCAACTCAGACAGATAAGCAGCAGAATGACACCTTTTACCCTATCGAAGCAACTTGGTCCAGAGACTCTGAATATCCATGCCATCTGTCAGCTGTCGACGGGAATCCGTTGGGGACTGGTTCAGCTTACTGTGCATTGTTTTGCTAACTGATGTAATATATTCATTGGTAATAACATTTGGCATCGTATGGGCTAGTGCAGAGTAGATTAGATATCTTGAAGGGCACTATATAAATATTCAATTACATTACATTACATTATCTTTTAGCCATTTGTTTGACTATTTTGGTTCTTTCTCCAACCTTGCAGACATTTTTCCAGACAAGTGAGACATTTCTTGGACCACTTTGATATTTTCGAGGGGCATTTAGCCATTTAGTGAGACCGCTTGAATCTTTCTTAAGCCATTTAGACAGCTGTTGATTGATTGGTGTGTTTGTTCTTGTGTGCAGTATGATGCAGTTCGTATCAACCAGATCTATGAACAAGCGAAATGGTCGTTGATATCTGAAGAACTCGATTGTACTGAGGAGGAAATGATCATGTTCGCTGCAATTCAAGTAGGCAGAAGGCTCGCTTCATTCAGCCTCAGACATGTACACTAATTGCCCATTATATATTGTGTATATGTACATTTGTCTATGTATATATGCATGTATGTAGGTTTGTATGTTTGTATAAATGTACTTATGTATGTATGTTTGTGTGCATATGTTATGTATGTAATTATGTATGTGTATCTGTATGTATACATAGACATTTGTGTAGCACTTGTTTCTGGACTCTCAAACAGTGCAAAAGTGTAACGTATCATAAAGCCGGATTTATGTGTCTGTATACAGGTATAAATACCTGAAGATGTCTGTAGTTTCTTCTATGATGACATGTATTGCACTAAGCTGAATCCCATGAAGTGAACGAACGTCTTCTGACTAAGAAATAGTCATCCTTAGACATTGCTCCACTCCCTTCAATTCGGATTGTAGGGAAGGGGAAGAAATTATTTCAGAGTGCTGATCCTTGCATCATTGTGCCTCTGGCATTTGACCTACGGCACACGGCAGGTGGTTGTTCTGGGATCTGAGACTCCATCCAGATGGCTTTTGCTGAGAGCACCTTACACAGTACTGATGTGTGGGTGTGCCGCGCGCCGCTCGTGTGTGTGCGTGTATGTGTGTGTGTGTGTGTGTGTGTGTGGGTGGGTGTGTGTGGGTGTGTGGTGTGCGCGCTCGCTCGAGTCAGTGTGTGTGTGTTGGTGAGTCGTAAAGGCGTTCCTTATGTTTTTGATACATTGATAACTATGTCATTAATCTTCCCCGGAACTCAAGGACTATCAGACTGATGGGTGACTGGTGTCTCTGCTCTGCCCTGCTCTGCAGAACAGATCATATAATGGACGCCTGTTTCTACGCACTGGCCCGAAACCACGAAGCCACGGACACTTCTAGCTTGTGTATTGGCCTGTGGTTGGCTACTTCGGTTGAAGCATAAATCATGGCACCTCTTTGGTGCAAGTGAATGTATATGCTCATATCGATCTTGACTGATCATTTAAGAGATTTATATCTTCGGCTTGAATAGTAAGTACACAGGACTATAAATGCCTTTCGTCCATTCAAAACAGGCAGCGGGTTGATTACTAGTAGTTGAGAGCTGGTGTTTGTGTAGGGGTATATAATGTATCTATGACCGACGACAATGGAGGATGAGGATCCTTATTGGTACCCATTGCTGCAAAATGGCTGACGTCAGGAACTGATGATGATATGTATCTAGACCAGTGCTTCCAAACCTTTTCAGAGCAAGGCACCCTTTGTAAAAGTCATTCAGTCAATATGACCTTAATTTCACTTTTTTTCTTCCATGTAGTTATATTTTTTTGTTACGAACAATGTTCCTTGTATTCAACTGCAGTCCTGAGACTATCTACACTAGTTTAAGTTTAAAAATAGTTATTGGCCTATGATAGTAGTAAATGATATAATTGGTTTCAGAATGGTAAACAGTTATCTCCCGTCAGTAAAACAAAACTCATCATATTGTCATATTTTCTGACAGAAAAATGCTGCCCAAGTGTTATCTAGCTGTGGCACCCCTTGAGCAGGTGCACGGCACCCTTGGGTGCCGAGGTAACCAAGTTGGGAAACACTGATGTAGACACAGTGCTTCCTACATTCACCTGCAAACTAGAATTTGTGAGGAGCTGTTTCAAAATGAAGAATTGCCGTTATTTTGAAAGTTGCTACCAATTTCTATTTGCAGTGTCTGTATGCATTGATCATAGTCCAACATATACCAACTTTTTATCCACCAGAACCTGTTAGTCTGACCTTGCCAGGCTTGCCTCTTCCGGGGGTCATGTGGCCTGTGTAATGGATTGCTATCAGCAGTGGGTTGTGTGTTTCACAGCCGTAATATGATAGTGATACACTGATACTACAGAAGTGTTCAGGATTGATTATTAGGATAGATGATAAATGAAGCTTACACACTTTGAGATCTTTGAAGTCAGAGAAACGTGTAGGGGTCTAAAAGCATTCCCCTCCTATCTCAGGTCCTTGTGTATCTCTGCCTCATCTATTCTTGGTCGAAAGTCCATCAGATCGGCTGCACTTGGTATCCTTGTCATCCCTCGTGCTAGGTCATCCACTACCCAGCGCGCATTTACCCAAATCCCAACCGGTATAGCAGTTCATAAAATTTTGAAACATATTTTAGGCATGTTTTCATCGCTCATCCAACTTCTACTTCTACTAAGACATATTTTAATCCCTCATCCAACTTCTACATCTAGGTCTACGTCTAGATACTGATAATTAATATATTAATCGCTCATCCAACTTCTAGTTTTACCGCAATAATTTAGCATCGAAATCATTTCTTCATTGCTCATCCAGCTTCTATTTCTGCTATAAATATGCTCATCCACCTTCTAAATGTTACTGCAATAATTTTGCATTAATACCATTTTTTGATCGCTCATCCAACTTCTAATTTTACTATTACGTTATATTTATGACCTGCTATACCGGTTGGGATTTGGGTATATGCACCCAGCTCAGACATTTTACAATTGTTGACCCTGTATCTGGAATAGTCTTCCTTTTAAAATCAGAAGTGAGCTAATCAGCCTGTGTCCATGTTTGGCAAGTGTTTGAATTCTGTTCTGTTGGATTGTGGGTCCTCTCTGCTTGGTCGGGAGCGCCTAATGAAGCCTTTTCTTGAAGTCGTGCTTTACAAATTTTCACTTAATTTAACGTTATGTTAAAACCATTGATATAACTGAAAACATGTCTAGAGTATTGTGTTGGTGCTTTAGGAGTTTCAGGATATATTTTATAAATGAAGCTTTTGCACTTTGAGAGTTTGTTTTAAGACTAAGGAGATGTGTTCACCATTCTGAAACCAATTATATCATTTGTGCTTCTTGACATAATTGAAACGTGGTGTAATATGTTAGTCATACTGCGGAAGTCTTTAGGATAGATTCAATTAACTAGATAAGTGTAGCTTTCACATGTTGAGAGTTTTTGTTTAAGACTGAGGAGTTGTGTTGCCATTCTAATCCATTGAGATAACTGAAACCTTGTCTAATTCGATGCAGTGGTTCAATAGAAGTTTTCAGGATGATTCTTCTGCTGGTTCTCTGCCTCTGTTACTCTGTAGGCAGGTTCAAATGTCCGACATTGCCACTCCTCTCGCTGTTGAAGCTTTCCATATCCATCTGTCATCATCCATTCTAGCATCATCTGTCTTGATCATCCTCTTGTCTGCCTCCTCTCAATTTTTACCTAGTAGTGAGTCTCCTCTCAGCGTGTGTCCGATATATTTCTTTTGTCTCTCACTTATTGTGTGTATCAGGGCTCTTTCTTCTCTAATTCTTCCCATCACTTCTTCATTTGTTTGTGTTCCGTCCAGCTGACTTTCTCCATTCTTCTCCAGGTCCACATTTTGAAAGCCTCCAATCTTATGTCCATTGTAAAGCCAATGATACAACATCCAGATGATGCATTTTGTTGCCTTTTCGTTGCTTCAGTCTGAGATTTCACATCCATAGTGCAAGACCTCGTGGGAGTAGACCTCTATATATAACCTACATGACAGATGAGCTTAGTAAGTGTGTGATTAGTACTAGAACCAATTAAATTGGGACCATGTCCATTGCTAGTTGAGACCATGTCCATTGCTAGTTGGGACCATGTCCATTGCTAGTTGAGACCATGTTCATTGCTAGTTGGGACCATGTTCATTGCTAGTTGAGACCATGTTCATTGCTAGTTGAGACCATGTTCATTGCTAGTTGAGACCATGTTCATTGCTAGTTGGGACCATGTTCATTGCTAGTTGAGACCATGTTCATTGCTAGTTGAGACCATGTTCATTGCTAGTTGGGACCATGTTCATTGCTAGTTGAGACCATGTTCATTGCTAGTTGAGACCATGTTCATTGCTAGTTGAGACCATGTTCATTGCTAGTTGAGACCATGTTCATTGCTAGTTGAGACCATGTTCATTGCTAGTTGAGACCATGTTCATTGCTAGTTGAGACCATGTTCATTGCTAGTTGGGACCATGTTCATTGCTAGTTGGGGACCATGTTTATTGTTAGTTGAGACCATGTTCATTGTTAGTTGAGACCATGTACATTGCTAGTTGGGACCATGTTAGTTGGGACCATGTTAGTTGGGACCATTTTCATTGGTAGTGGAGACCATATTCATTGCTAGTTGAAACTATGTTCATTGCTAGTTGAAACTATGTTCATTGCCAGTTGGGACAATGTTCATTGCTAGTTGAAACTATGTTCATTGCTAGTTCAGGCTAGTTGGGACCAATTTGGGCTATTTGTTACGGAGTTGTTAATGTTTATTGCTGGGCTGCAATTGAGATGTTTCTGTGGCATATTTTTCTTTGATTTCCTGAGTGGGATGTTCCTGGCTGCAGCAGCTGCGTCTACAGCCGAGGATGCTCCTGTTTGTGCATTCCAGCCGTATGGCCTGGCAGCAGTTGGGGGGTGGAGGTGGGGGGGTCGTTGCTATCTTTCCCTCTCTGCCCTCTCGCGGGGCCTTGTCCATTCCGCCTCTCGGAATAGGCAGTACAAGCCAGAGATGTGTAAGCATCTTAGTGAGTTTGAGTTCCAGATATGGAGTCTTGTAAAAGCACACACACTAATGTGGCCAGAACACTGGTGATGGAGAAACATATTGTCCAGTAATTAGCAGCTTCTGTTGTGCCGTTGTCTAATGCACTTGGCATTAACCGATTGCCATGGGACTGTGCCGGCCACAGTCACACTTTTTATCTGGCTGCCACAAACTGCTGTATTAAACGAATATTGATTGATTGATTGATTGATTAGACAAATGTGTGTGAATAACTTGTTAGATGGAGTGCACTAAGCAGGTTCAGATCCACAATTGTTTGAGTGCAGAGATGGCATGCTGCTGAATAGACCATTGTGTCTTGCTGCATTTTGATTTCGAGTTTGCATACAGTTAAATTTGACTCCTGTTAAATTTGTTACCACTATGTCATGCCATCTTATAACTGTGTCCTTGTCAGTTTGAATTAATAAACAAATATTATGAATATTAATGAATATTAATTAAACGAATATTATGATAATGTAGTCAGGGTGTTATCTAGTGATGTCCAGTATCTCTACTGATGTGGTACTTGCTTTTGATTATCAAAGGTAGCGTTATAACAGGGTTTCAGTGTATCCATATACGTTGTATGTGCTTAGTTAAGATGAGAGTCTGTTGTTACCAGCCATTGCTTTTGACTTTGAGAAGGGAATGAGGATGCGTGGTTCTTCCTCTGCTTCTTCCTCCCTGCTCCTTAATCTTCCCTCGTCCCGTAATTGCTTCCAGTGTTCGAGGAAGCCCTTGCTCCTCGCAGAAGGTCGTCTGCCTTGGCTTCATTCCAGCTGCTGCCAGGAAGTGGAATGGAGGTGTGGATTGAATCGGAGGCAGACTGGATGGATGGATGGCTGGGTTCGGCTGATTTCATGAACGTGCATTTATGGTTGGGTTGATTGTTTTCAGTCACTGAATGTTTGGTTCTGATTAAGTCCATCCATTCCGTTTTATTGGATGTGGATGGGATGGCGCCCTAAATGGAATGGCTTTCTTCTATATGCAGATTGGTCTGTCTGTCTGTTTCTCTGTCTGTCTGGCTCCGTCTGTGTTATGCTCCCCCTCCCATTTTTGAATGTCCCTGCCCTGCAGTGTAAAGTTCTTCCATATGTCCTTTCTTCCATATATGCAGATCCTACCCCATGTATGATTATCCCAGACCTTGTGTCTGTGCCCTTGTCTAAACTTTGTTTGTGTCCACGTTCTGAGTGTATATGTCACTCCCCAGTCTCTGAATGTTTCTGCCCTGCAGTGTAATGTCCTTCCAAAGTCTGAATATCCCTGCCCCACATATGATTGTCCCAGACCTAGTGTCAGTGCCCTTCTCTAAACTATGTAAATGTCCACGTTCAGACATTCAGACTTGGTGGGACCAAGGGGTGTATATGTCCCACCCCAAGGGGTGAATGGCCTCCTGCAATGTAAAATGTTGCTCCTCAAAGCTGTAAATGTCGCTTCCCAAAGTGAAAATGTTCCTTCCCAAAGTACGAATGTTTGTCAGTAACTGATATAATTTACAATGGCATTTTCATCTCAGATGATACACTGGAGACTTGTTTTAGCACACTTTCTTATAATTTGAATTCATATTTAATGCAGTCGGATATATGTATCCCAAAATTAATTCACTTTTTGAAAATAGCCTCACTATTGTTACACAGCCTCATTTTTAGGCAGGTCTTGAAATTATTATTATAATGTATATGTTAAACGCCATCATCTGATGACCAAACATAGATAAATGGCCCAGAGCAATTGTCAGTGAAGGACTTGCTCAAGGTCCCTAAGCAGTAACTGTCTCAGGGGAGGATCACACCCAAACCCTTCGCATTTCAGGATGAGTGGCCTAATTCGGTGACTCCTAGGACAGACAGACAGAGACAAACAGACACAGACAGACACAGACAAACATACAGATACAGACAGACAGAAAGACAGACAGACATAAAGCCATAACGAGTTTCTGGTATATGTTGTTGACGTGGAGTGTGGATGCTTTTTTCCAGTTGCAGGTCCAGAAGCAGAGTCTGCTGCCGCAGTCAAGCTATGACGGTTCGACGAGTCAAGGGGAAGATGAGATCGATGCTGCACTCAATGACCTCCAGGTATCGCTCGAGGGATCCGCTCTCTCAGCCACCAGTGACATCACACGGACACCGGAACTCAGAGACTATCTGCGCTTCTTCAAGTAGGCATTCCACCCTTCCGATGTATAGTAATGCTGTCTGTCTGTCTGTCTGTCTATCAGTCTGCTTCTTTGTCTCTTGTCTGCTTGTCTATACCTCTCTGCCTCCTCTGTCTGTGTCTCTGTCTGTCTGCCTGTCTGTTTGTCTGTTGACTGTCTGTCTGTCTGTGTCTGTCTGTGTCTCTGGCTGTCTGTCTCTGTCTGTCTGTGTGTCTGTCTCTATGTCTGTTGACTGTCTGTCTGTCTGTCTGTCTGTCTGTCTCTCTGTCTCTGTCTGTCTGTCTGTCTGTCTCTAGCTCTGTCTGTATGTCTGTCTGTGTGTCTTTCTGTCTGTCTGTCTGTAGCTCTTGTCTGCTCTGTCTGTCTGTCTGGAGCTCTTTCTATCATTCTGTCCCTGTCCCTGTCCCTGTCTGCTTGTCTAATGTCCCTACCTCTCTGTCTCCTACTCTGTCTGCCTGTATATAATATATAATTATAATGTGTTGCGTTTTGTATCTTTCTGCTAGTATTTTTTTGTCTTTATCTATCTGTTTGTCTGCCATCATACTGTCTCTCTGTCTCTCTTTCCTTTCAATTTTATTATTTGTAGCGAATTTTTCAGTTTTATTTGTGTAGTGTTAAGGTGGTTAATGTATAGAGACTTTGGACATTTGGACTGGGTCTTTGGTCTTAATTGGACTGGGTCTTTAGTCTTTACTGTCATTTGTACTGGTCTTTGGACTGGGTTTTTATTTTTTTTATATGGTCTTAGCTGTCATTTTGATTGGGTCGTTTGGTGTCATATGGGTCGAGTCTTTGATTTTATCTGGATCGGGTCTTTGATGTCATATGGATCGGGTCTTTGATGTCATATGGATCGGGTCTTTGATTTTACTTCAGTGGGTTCTCTGCGGTCATATATGGCTGGGTCTTTGCTGTTATCGGTCCTGGGTCTTAGCTGTCGTTTAGAACGAGGCTGTGCTGTCAGCTTTGGGGCATTTAAGTGTGGACCTAAGGCTGTCAATGTCCAGTGGCTGAACTTCAAAGAAAGCCGCCTAATTGAAAGACGGTTGAAGACGCTTATAGCGGAAGGCCTTTGGTTTGCTGTGTGTAAATGGACGGGACGGCTAATGGAGCAAACATACATCAAAGGATTTATATAGCGCCAGTGTTTCCTAACTCAGAAAGCTATTCCAATGTTTATAGATATTTATGTGGTCCCTGTAACATACTGGTTAGTTGAAAAAATTGACTATTATTTTATGGATGTTATTTTTAATTTAAATGTTGTATTATATTGTTTTATACTGTATCAACTTGTCTTTTATGTAATTGATGCTTATTGTATTTCACTAAACCGCTTCACTGTATTCTCTTTGTTGTTGTTGAGTTTTGAATGTTTTGAATAGTGGTGTGCTTGTGTTTTGAATAGTGTTAAACTTGTGTGTTTGCTGCACTGTAGTTTTTCTCTTACACTCAATTCCCATCCATTTGTATCATGCTGTTTTTAGTGCACTGACTTTTCAGAGTCACCAGACTGACTTTGCGGCGTTGCATTGAATTGCTCATGTTCTGTTATAGGCCAAAGAAGTTTGCCTTTAAGAGTTTCAAGCGCTGTTTCTTCGTCTTCAAAGACACGCATCTGTCGATGTATAGAAGAGCGGAGGACATGGAAGAGCCCGCGGTTGTCAGGTTCAACCTCAAGGGTCAGCAACAATCGTATTTCATTCATTCATTCATTCTTTGTGGAGATTTATATAGAGCCCCTTCAAGGTAACTACTCAGGAGAGCTCCAAATCCAACCCTGGCTAAAAAGAACCGCCTTCAGATTGCGATAAAATGTATAAGAAAGAACCCTAGGCAAGAAACACAAAGCTAGTGGAAGCCCATTCCAGACTGCGGGTCCGGCAACAGAAAAAACATGATGCTGCCTGGTAGAGGTTTGGATATAGGGGATGAGAAGCTCACCCTACTATGTTGTAAAATTCTGTTACCATAAGATGGACATTGGTTACTTTAGGTTGTAAGATTCTGTTGTCCTAAGTTGTAGAATTCGTTTGTCTTAGGTTGTGAAGTGAATTCCGATGCCTATGTGTCGTCGCAGAAGTTCAACATTCGGCTTTTCATCCCAGCACATGACGGCATGACAGAGATGTGGATACGAGTAGACACTGTAAGTGCACTTCAGTCGGCCATTGTTTCTTCTAAAAAGTCATTAATTCAATCAGTCATTTAATTAGTCATATTCTAAATATCTCAATCTGTCAGTCAGCCTACCAATCTATAGATCCATATATTATTTGTTCATTCATTCATTCATTCATTTTTTCATTCACTTAATTGCTTGGCAGTCAGTTTGTCAGACTTCCATTGAACTAGCCAGTCAGTCAGTCAGTGTGCCAGATGCTTAGCCAGTCAATCAGTGAGTGAGTAAGTCAAATAGCCAGTCAGTCAATAAGTCAGCCAATAAGTCAACCAGTCAATGAGCCAGTCAGTCGTTGGTATAGTGTTGTTGATTTGTCTGTCGTAGGAGGAGCAGTTTGCCAACTGGTTGGCTGCCTTCAAACTGGCGTCGAAGGGTCGGACAATGGCGGACAGTTCATACGAGACAGAGGTGAAGTCAATCCTGGCGTTCCTGAGTATGCAGCATCCGGTGGCCACACCCGTCACAAACCCCAACGACCTGCGATTCGAACCAGATAACTATGTTGCACCTCGCTTCCTGAACAAGATGAAAAGTGGACGACAGGTACAGCGTCACACCAAGAGTGTTACTTAGTATTGTATAGTATCTATCAATTTATATATAGCGCCTCTCGCAGTGCACACCAATCAGAGACGCTCCCAGTGCGAGAGACCCAGTGACTGACTTTTAAGAGACCCTGTTTGACTTTACCAATGCTTTGCATTTTTGGTTTCATATATAATATACTGGTAGATTACTTATCTAGAAGTAATTGTTCATTATTCCTCTCGAGGGGAAGGTTTGTTGGAATTCACTATCAGTTAATTTTAACTGATTCTGTCAGTTAGGTTTAACTGCACGATTGCCTAGTGGTTAGCATGCTGTACTGTCGGCCGAGAGGTCGGGGATTCAAAATGCAAAGCAAAATTAAGTCTCTGACACTTCATACCCATGGCTGCCTCTTTATTCTGGATCTATCAAAACAAATTTGGTAACAAAATGTCCCTTACCTCCTCACCTTCATCCTCCTCTTCTCTCCTTTGAGCTGTGTAATGTAGTGAATATGACTAAATTGTTTATTAGATTTCAGTTAGAAATGCAGATTGTTTTTTAAAACTTGGCATGTCAAATTACCAAAAAAGGGTAACAAAATTTAGTTGAACCTGTTATCCAACATCTCCAGTTGACCTAGACATTTGCTGTAGTAAAAGTGTTTTGATAATGGAATTGTCTTGTTTTCAGGTGTGCCAG
Organism: Aporrectodea caliginosa; assembly: GCA_020284085.1. NCBI lineage: Eukaryota > Metazoa > Annelida > Clitellata > Crassiclitellata > Lumbricidae > Aporrectodea > Aporrectodea caliginosa. Next base: position 320,792 of record JACEVL010000399.1, read on the forward strand.
CGCATCCTGGAAGCCCACTCAAACGTTTCGAACATGAATCTGGTTGAAGCAAAGCTGAACTACATCAAGGCTTGGCAGTCGCTGGCTGAGTACGGCCTCACGTACTTCATTATTCGACTGAAGAGCAGCAAAAAGGAGGTCTGACTCTGGGTTTTTCCAGCTTATGACTGTACAGTTTTGTCACTTCCTCTTATCATCATGAAATCAGCGGACCTTTTCGTGAATCGGACTTGGAACGCTCTTCCTACATACATTCTGTTTTATGTGATTCAGCTTAGCATGCATTCTCTGTTTTAGAGTCTCGGTCATTCACCTGTTTAGATCAATTATATAGCTGTATTAGCAGTGCTTTTAGAGGTGCATTAAAGGGACTATATAAATATTTTGTTATTTTACATTACATTAACGAGAGTAGTGATGATAACAGTAGATATGTATGTGCCAGGATGTTTACCGGTAGTTCAAGCATTTTAAGTAGTGCCCGAAGCCCCCCTTGCTGTTCTAAACACTGCGTGACTTGTGGCAAAGGGAATTAATTTAGAGTTGGTTGGATCTTACAAAGCAGTGGGTACACAAAAATGGAAGATTCTTCAAAGCAAAACCATGAATTTCAATTGAGGCTGATGTTAAATGGGAGTTACCATACCTCATATTACCTTAATAGTATCAAAAGTGAATATCTTTGCTAACGTAGGCATATAATATAGTCAAGCAGTTACTGTACCATATCTGAGCATACCCACCCTTACCTTGAGGAATACCCTTCCTTAGCCGAGTAATTTTATCATGAGAGTCATTTCCCCAGGATTAGACATAAGGTACATCCAGGGATTGGTTGGGACCAGAATGCACCAGAATGGCATTTCCAGTTCTTTTTTGACAACCGGAAGGCTATATCAGTAAAACTTTCTAGATTAACATGGCGCCTGAAGCCGGCATTTGGGATATTTTTGTTTTCCTGGCAGGCTGAGTGTATTCACTTTCTGTAATCTGTTTTCCAAGGATTAGACCTAATACGTACTGAAGTTTTTAACCCAGCTCTGGACTCCATGTTTTATTTATTTCTGAAGATTCGACTATGTATGTTGATTTCTTTTCCCAGGAGCTGCTGGCCGTCGCTTCCAATCGCATGATCCGCATGGATCTGAACAAAGGTGACTCCCTCAAGACCTGGCGATACCAGAACATGAAGTCGTGGTCCGTCAACTGGGAAATCAAGCAGGTTCAGGTGACTTTTGAGGACGAGGAACTGGCCCTTAGTTGCCTGACCGCCGACTGCAAGGTCGTTCACGAGTTCATCGGGGGATACATCTTCCTGTCGATGCGGTCGGGAGACAAAAACCAGTCGCTCGACGAAGAACTCTTTCACAAGTTGACGGGCGGGTGGCTGTAGGTCTTCCTGCCGTTTGTAACTAACGCTTTGGCACTTCTCTTAGAGGGAGTTTGGGAGAATTTGTGTTGGTTGGGAGAAGAAACTGAAAGAAAATGGGTTGCACAATGTAGCATACATAAAAAAGGCTTTTTGCACAGTGTATAATGATGCAGGAATAGTTTCTGGTGTGTATGCATGTAGATGGAGGTGTAGGGCGTATTAAAATGCTGATTTTAAGGCTTATAAACAGTGGCAGAGCTTGTTTAGGGTGCCTAGAAAGAGTTTAGGCATTTGAGTGTGTAGTAGACTGGAGGTATGGGTTTCCACGTGTGCCAAATAACGTGGATTTACAGTTGGGCTCAATGTGAAGTTTGTTGGATGGCTCAGTGAAAGAGTCCTGGTTTCTGTGGTCTTGATTGAAAACATGAGCTACTGATTTCATATGAAAGTTTTTGACACAAAACAGCTATGAATTTAATTTGTTTGTGACTCCAACCCTACGACACTCCGAGCCGTTATACAAGTGCACATCAAAATGAGATAGAGATGTAAACAAGGGAGTGATTGTCTTACCTAATGTTATCAGGATTTTTTAGAATCATTAAATTTTGGACATGTAAAGATGGAAGACTTTTGTGATTTTAGTGGAATGAGGTCGTTAAATGAGTTATTGAAATAACAGTTCTATGAGTTTTTTACTTCTTCAACTGAGCTGCTTTTGTACTTTGAAACAGAATAAAGTGTTTTCATTTGCTTATTTGAAATTTTACTGCTGTTTTCAACAGGTTTTAGTGGATTTAATAGAAATCTGGATTTTTTTGTCAAGTGAGTTACTGAAGTATCATTTCTATGATTTTTGATTTCTTCAATCGAGTTACTTTTGTATTTTGAAGAAACTATATGTTTTAGTTAGCTTATTTGAAAGTTTACAGCTGTTTTCAACAGGTTTTAGTGACTTTAGAAGGAAGCTGGATAATGGATATGTGTCCCAATGTTTCAGTATTGTGGATCCTTATTTAAGCCTTATCCAATCTGGCTTAAGTTGAAGCTTTCAGAATCTCAGATCTGTTTCACTTTTCTGAACAGGGATTTACTTTCAACACCGTAACTATATTCATATCTGTGGAATTTTTAAGCCAAACTTAAGTTTTATCTTAATATACATTCGAAATCTGAAGTTTTACATTTTCAGTTCATTTTGACCTTCATAGGAACCCTAAATTTAGTTCATATAATTAATTCATACCATCAGTAACATTCAGTGGTGTGTTTAGAAATTTTGCAGCTGAGGAGCACAGGGGAAACTGGTCCTATTTGAAATTCATGTTTGAGAGGCAACAAAATTTAACGTGTAGTAACTCACAAATTAAAGTATTATGGTAACTGACTTTTGTGAGAACAATCTGCATAGAAGTGATAATAAAATTGAACAGATTTTGATAACAAAACTTTCAGCCTTTGGCCCTTTGTACAATGCTGCAATACTGTTAAATATGCCACTGTTGAACTGAAGATTGTTAACTATTTTATTCACATATAATAACTGGATGAGTTAAAGGTTTAACTGTGATTAAATTATTTATTCATATATTAATATGTCAATCATGATTACATTGTGCATTTTAAATAGTACACCAGGGCCGAGAAGATGAGGGCGTTTGATGTACCAATTGTTTAGTGACTGTTTAGTGCCAATTGTTATTGCTAAAATTTAATCAGTTCTAATGGTCTTTTTTTTCAAACGAACTGTCAATCTTTTTTGAGTCATGAAAGTTACCTCCAGTTATGCAGACATTTTATCACATTTTATATTTTATTTAAAAACTAGCAAACGTGCTTTGCTTCGTACTTTGTTGTTGCATTTGCAATATACACATATGCTTGTAGTTGATTTATCATTGGCAGAGATGTATGAGGTCATTCTGAGCTTTCTGTTAAAGTGTTGTAATAATACTGTGCTGTTAAATCATTTATAATACAACTGCATTTGATATTGCCCTCCTCCCAAAGTTCAGAAGTGCACACACGACCGTACGACAGAACATCAATGGCACTCAACAATAGTATGTGTAGGACTTACAGTGACCGCCTGAGTGGGGGCTCAAACCCGTAACTCTGCACTTTACAGGCCAAGCACTCAATCCATTTGGCTACCATGCCCCACTTGGAGAGTCAGTAACGCAGTACTAAATGGTATGTAAAGCCCATAGCAGCAAAGTCTTTATCGCAAAAACAAAATTTGTGCTAAGCAATTGTTGACTTTCCCTACCACGAGATATATAGTACGACTCTCCGACCCATGTGGTATCAGCTTGCCAACCTTTTTGCCCTATTCAATTTCTCTGCTTGCTTTTCATTCTTCCAATGTTGCAAGATGTTTACAGCAACTTTCTGACCAGGATGCCATCAGCTCGCCAACCTACTGCTCACATGCAATTTCTGCTCATAGTTTGAACTTGAAAATGCTTTTAGATATCTTGCCCTCTGTTTGTGCTTACGTGTTCCTGCAACACTATTTTCATCTATTCTCATTACACTATGGCACAGTGCCAACGCGCTCTCGTGCTCTCTGTCTTATAACTGTATTGTATTGTAACACCACACCAGACGCTATCCAGTGTCTTGCTGTCTTTCGTTCGACAGTTGTATTCTTGTGGAATAGTTTGGATAATCGTAGGCCTAATGTCTTAGTGGACACAAGCACAGCCATAAGAGGAAGTTACGAGTTTTTGGCTAAATAGGTGTTTACTTGTAGCATGCAGTTATTCTAACACAGATAAAGCTGTTGAAACTGCTTAAAATTGTTAGTTCTAACATAGATGAATCCGCTGAAAGTGCTTAAAACTTGTTACGTTAATCTGCCTCGTTTTGTTTTGTTTGAACGCCTGTGACGGAGCTCATTATCATGACTTCGCTGTTCATACGTACGGCTTACTAGTACAATTATGCTGTGCTCATGTTAGGAATACTCCTTTTTGTCTAGACTCTAAAGCATTGAGATACGATACTCAAAAAGGCACAGTTTGATTATGTGGAGCTACAGTAATCTCTTCACCCAATTTTGACTAAACTTGAGTATAACACTTTCACGTAGGCATCTCATTCATCACAAACTGTCCTGATAATCATGCATTTTATGTGTTTTGCCTTTTCTTATTCTTAATCATTCTCGTTAGTTAACTTATACATGTTTTCCGACATTGTACATTAGAAATTTTGAGACTTTTTAGTTGACTACTATTTTGTAATCCATGACCATTTTCTGTTTTTGTTTGTTGATTATTTGTCAGGCAGTGTATTTAAGAGAATGTGCCCAAATTTCTAATTTTTTAATTATACAACATTTTCATGAATTTGTTCAAAAACCATGACCATTTCATTTGAGTTATTTTCGCTGCCAGTGCTACGTTCTGTTATTCTTTGAACTTTGTAATTTTATTACGAATGCTACTTTGCCTGCTACATAAATTTTAAATAGTTCTGGCGTTTAGTGCTAATGCTCGTTGTACTTGTTATTAGTGAACAGATTACCTCTGTACACAGTGTACAGTATAAGACAATCAGTTGATGCTTTAGGCATTATTTATTATTTAGTTTTATTATTAACTTAAAATTATTACAAGTATTACTAAAATAGCTTACGGTTAATTAATCTTTTACTCAACAAAACCATATCTCAAAGACTGAAAATATGTTTTCATCCATTATTAAATTCTACAGAAACATTGCTAACATACACCGTGCTTGCAAGCAGAACGTGACATAAAATTTTCAAATAAAAGTGAATGCAAAGAAGTGGACAAATCATATATGAACAGCACACAATTCTGGTAAAAATAATTTTGTTACAATTGCACAGATAAGCTACTAGAATTATGACAAAATATCAAAACATTTTGATCTGTGGCATAATATCGAACAAATTATGACATTAATAACTTAATAATTATTAATTATTTTTTACAATTACACACATAAGCTACTAGAATTTGACAAAGTATCAAACATTTTGTTCTGTGGTATAATATCGAACAAATTATGACATTAATAACTTAATAATTATTAATTATTTTTTACAATTACACACATAAGCTACTAGAATATGGCAAAATATCAAACATTTTGATCTGTTGCATAATATCAAGCAAATTATGACATCAATAAATTAATAATTAAAATTAAGCTTTTCCAGCAACTATGCAAATTATGAAATCACAGACTGATTCATTGTCTATTCAGAGCAAAAGTTAATGAAAACAGAAATGTAATTTAAGGGTAATGTAAACTAACACTAAAGAGCACATTTTAAGAACACCTGTAATATCTCGTGCAGCTGTTAGTTGCTGTAATGTACACTAGAAACTCCTTATAACCGTGTCTTCAGAAGCCAAACCAAGAACCATCTTAACCCTGTAACGACAACCTGCCTATAGTTTCACATACATTTTAGTACACGCTCGTCGTTAAAGGGTTAAAGAAGTTGTAAAACTTGAAATAAAATTGAGATCAATGTCCCCAATCATGCTATATCAGAATTCATGTAATAATAAAACATTTTATAAGAAGTTTCTGGTGCAGCAATTCCACAACAGACTCCACAAGACTTTGTGATTAGATGAAATTTTCCGACATTTAGTCAGCGCCCGTTATGACAAAGTATCAAAAAAAGTCCAACGCTTGAAGGGATTGAAATGGGCACCATCCAAAATGCAAGCAACATTTTTATCAGTGCATTGTTACAATTGCATACACTGTATTGCATTCTATCGATATGATAGCTATCCATCTGAAACCACACAAAAAAGAAATTCTCCCACTAAAAAATCACAAGAAACAGATTCTCTGAAATTACATTCAACCCTACACAAAATCACAGTGATATGCTGAAAATGTTCATCAGTGGCAAGTTTCAAACCCACGTAGTCCTAGTCTAGATTAATCACAATGAAAATCAATCTGTACAAAAAAAAGGCTAAAAAGGTGTAGCCTTGATATCTGGCCCACTTACTGTAGTCAAATGGACGTCCATTTAAGAGAAGTAAACTCAGAATAGGCTCCACCGAGTAGGCTAGTTAGGAATGTTAAAGGTAATGCACATCTTTACATCTTTACAACCCTCTACCAAAACTCCTGGGGTCGGAAAACCTTTCAGCTGAAATGCAATTTTAATGCCAACCACAATCCAAACACCTGAACACTTCTACCAAGTTCAAAATTTAATTGTTAACTTTCCAGAATAACTATCGCTTAACTGTACCTTTATATGGTAAGAAATGAATGGAATCTTCTGGGCCAAAATGACTTGATTTTAGCAATTCAGGCCAACCAGATTCTCTTTACATATCACCTGGTTCACAAAAGATCCGATATAAATATCCAAATACATATACAGTGGTCGGTAGCACCTGCGAGCAGTTTTCAAATGGTGCTATTTAAATGTTCAATTATTGTTACATCACATTACAAACATTCAAACAGCGGATAATGCAATTCCTTTATTAAATACACTGGCCCCACATTTTCAAGTGGCTGCAAGATGTTTTGGTTGAAGCACTAATGAACAGCATTTAACGAATGAATATCAATACCAAGGTTCTAGTTCAAAGTAACATAACTTTCCATTTAATGGAAAACCAGTTCTTATCCTTTCTTCACTTTCATGGCTGGAATACTTACTTGCAGACCAATATTGTGTTTGAAAGACTTTCAAACACAATATTGGTCTGTAAGTAAGTCCTGCTAGGTTCAAAAACAATTCGTGGCAAAAGCTTTTCAACAGAGCACTTTACACAATATGCCAAAATAGTCGCATAAATCAACAGCAATGAATTACCCATTCAAAGTGATAAACTGGCAGTTGAACCATAAACACCAACTGGAAACCAGTGCTTATCCTTTCTTCACTTTCGTGGCTCAAACAGCATATCTGTTCATCCTAGAAGTTACATGAGTCAGCATAAGGCAGTTTATCAAGGCTAAGCGTGAATCAATTGACTGATATTGCATGCATAGCGCAAAATCACAAATGAACAGATGACACCAATCCACAGAATCTAACCAATCACCTCTGCCAGCATGCCCAAATGGAGCCCATACTCCATATGATACCCTTATCAGTTTACACCTTGTAATCTCATATTCATTCATTCACATGGGTCCCGTCAGACACTTATGGGCATGCTGACTCAGCTGTGTGGGATTACACCTTGATGATGGCCCTAGCCATCCAACCACTCCATTTACGCTCTTATAAATTATCATTATATCATTATTTCAAGGCACAGGAGATTTATGATTACACTGTAGTTGCCTGAATCTGTTACAAAAATAAGTGCAATACAGCAAAGACTAAGTGCAAATTCTGATTTTCATAAGAACACTTACAAGTTTAAACACTCTGTGCATTTTTTCTAAAACTGAAGCGTTAAAACAGCAGAATCCTCTCATGCGTACAGCAAAATCTGCAACCTCTTCTTGACTTCAAACACAAAATTGCACAACCAACTGCACATTCAAGACTCATGCATAATGCAGAAAAATCTAACAAACACTAAATAATTAATTAATTAACGGAGATGAGCTTAATGCCAAAAACACTGAAATAATCAAAAATTAAATATTTATTGGGTTTGCTATTTTCTACAGAATGCTTTTATCAAATGAAAATGTCTTCAACTCCATCAACCTTTTGGTCTACATCTGCGACGAGCGCCAGACTTTCCGTACGAGTGAAATCATGTAAACGTATCAAAATCGTCGATCGTAAATGGATCCTGGAAGGAGCGCTGCTGTTGACGAGTTATGAAGAGATGGCGAACATAAACAACGGACTCCAACAACCAAAGAACAGCGCTTATCCAACATGTTGTCTAGAAATAACACCGCATCATATCATGTTTTATTAGGCTACAACCGAATAGCTGGCTAAATCATTGGCTGACTGACTGACTGGCTGAATTGTTAATTCACTAGCTGGCTGATTGACTGAATGATTGACTGAATTTTTAACTAACTGGCTGAATGGCTGAACATTGACTGAATTGTTAATTAACTAGCTGGCTGATTGAATGACTAAATGATTGACTGAATTGTTAGCCAACTAGGACAGTGGTATTTCCATTACTTAAGCATCAAGGCCTAGACCCAAGTGTCCCTTCCAACTATCACCCCATTTCCAACCTCTCCTTCCACTCTCTGTGGGTCGGGAGTGCCTCTGAATTATTGTGTGGTGCTTTTATAAATGCTCAATAACAATTACATTTACCAGCATAGTGCTGAATGATGTGATCCGACAGTTGCCAGCCTTTTCTAAAACCACAATTAACCAGCCTACCTGTGCCGCAGAATAGAGATCGTAATATCGCATTGACATCAAAGCAGCCTGGCTGTTTCCGGCATACCAGTGAAATGCCTGTGAGTCACTACACCTGACAAAACAAATACAGTCAAACATTGAAGATGTTAAATGCATTCAGAACTGCTCATCTGTGCACAATTTCTCACATGCCTGAATTGTGCAATCATAGCTCTGCATGAAAAGCTTTCGTTCTGCACCTTGGATGATTCTATTATATTGAAAGAAATGTCTGGTAATATTGGGCATTTCATGCCTATCTGGTTGCAGGCTACACTACAGTTACTGTAGTGTAGCCTGCAGCCAGATAGGCAATTAATACAGCTTTTACAAATGATAATGCTTACGAAGATATGCTGATATTTTCATGATGTGCAGCTGACTCTACCGCACTGCACCATTCGGATGTCCCAACACTCAGCGTACAGGCCGACACAAGAGTCACAAAGGCAGCAATTATGGTCGATACCAGCAACATTTTCAGCCACATCTGGTTTCTAAAATATGCACAAAGTCACTCAGTTTATGAAGAAATTATGTTTTATAATTAGTCTGATCTAGAAAGTTCTATAGTGTCATCAGGTTGATCTAGAAAACATTAAAGTGGATTCCAAGCAACATTGCAAACTAAATCTTCTGGACAGAGCCAGTCAAGAGATTTACTTATTTCTCTTGATTTCCCTGAAATTCATGATTTACCATCTGTAGTGATTTCATGGTTTACAACAGTCATTCAGTGAATACTAGCTTAGTAATAAAAGAAGTAGCAGCAGCAGCAAAGTAATCTACTGGTTTGGTATACACCGATTACGCGAAGGATAAGAAAAGCATTAGGATGTGCTTTTACCACCTGGAAGAGTAGAGGTGTGACACTGGCAACTCTGTGTGGTCATGCATTTCAAAGAAAAAGGAATTATCTGACCAGTTTGACTTTATTGTATCTTTATATGCTATTATTATTACGTATATCTTAAGCGCCGCTATCTAATGACAAAGAATCAATCAACAGCACTGTGCATTTGGGAGTGAAAGACTTGCTCAAAGTCCCAAAAATTGCCTTGGGGTTAAGTTAATCCCCCACCACAGCTTTCAGTGGTTCAATGTATCTTATATTTTTAATTAATGAAATTCATTGCTCTGTTTTTTCTCACTTTTCATTCATTCATACCACTTCAGTGTTTGTTAAGTAATAACTTTTGCCAGAGCTATAAATCTTCTGATAATAAAACTCAAGAGTCTTCCAATAAGTATTATTCACTGTTGAATTGTTTTGACACAGTTAAGTATCGAGTAGGCCTGGCCCTACACCCTCACCCAAACAATTAAGCAATAAGCACATATACCGGTTTTAGGTACTGGTATGTAAGTAATTCTGGTCAGGACCTTCGGACATGTAATGTAATATAATGTAACAAAACATTTATCACTTAACCCCCTCCCCAGTGTAAAATCACTAAGATTCTTCAACCTCTCCCCAGTGTAAACTTCTTTAGATAAGAATGAACTTTCTCTGGGAATATTTGTGACCTGTCGAAGGCTTTTGACACAGTTGACCATCAAATTCTATTTTAAAAACTTGAACATTATGGTATTAGAGGTGTCATTTTAAACTGGTTTTCAGATTAACTTATGCATAGATCTCTGTGTGTTTGCTTTAAGGGCTTCTGGTCTGGAAAAAAGCTTGCTACTTGTGGTGTTCTGAAGGGTTCCCCAGTTCAAATTTGACAATTCAAACCTGCTTGAAACCAAAGCCTTTATATTCTAGGACTTACATGACACGAATGAAGGTTTTGCTTCGAACAACAAAGTACAAATTGTAGCAACACAGCATCAGTGCAAAGAGAACGGAGACTAGGATGTTAACAGCCGTGATGAATGTGCAGATTGACAGCTGTCCTCCATAGACGATACATGATGCCGTTGAATTCATTGCTGTGCAATTGACTCTGCCATAGAGTACACATGTTCCACCAAAATCCTCCTGTACACAGTTAGAAACAAACACATCAAAACACATTGTCAACTGTCACCAACAGTTAAAATCAACTGCAAAACCGAGTTAAATATGAGTAGGAATAAGAATGCTACATTCAAGGTTGGAACTTACATAAATTATATACCAAATTATCTATACTTACATAGTTTCTGTATGTCCTGTTAGGACTGTAGGTATATACATGTACCCACCTAGTTTCTGTATATCCTGACAGGATATACAGAAATTAGGAGGTATCAGTTGGTAGGTATATACCCACAGGTATGAATATATACCCACAGGTAGGTAGGAATATATTATACCCATAGGACATTCTGATCCTTAAGGACATAGAGAATCTAGAAAATGCAGAAAAGAGTCAAAAGATGGTTTGAGATTGTGATAATCTTATTGACGAAGGCAAACTAAAAGCTGTGGGCTAACATCACATTGAAAAGTAAAACTAATAGAGGTGACATCACTTAGTTTGATCACTTTTGCCTTAGTTTAGATCACTTATGCATTCAGTTTCATGCTGGTACTGTCTCAGTGAATTTACCATTACTTTTATGGAGAATTTGACTGTTAATGAGTGTTAAGTGCAGTGGCTCTATTACACCTATGAAAAGTCTTCAGGATAGTTTAACCGCGTAACTGCCACAGGCTAACAAATTCTGGGCACCATGGCCATTAACCAAAAATATGAGAACTGTGAAAGTAAACTTATTCATGAACATTCGATTTTTGTATGGATCATGTCTAAAGTATTAAACAAAATTATGTAAAAACATTGGTTGATTTTTTTAGTTTTGGTCAAAAAGCACCACAAAACCCAAGAAACACTCCAATGACCATTTGAAGAAAACCCTAGATTCTGTTCAGCAATAATATTAGTTCAGCACTACAAATAACAATATTGCTGTCAACACAACAAATATAGTTCAGAAAAATTGAAGCAGTATTCAGCCCAAAGGTCTACAGCAGTTCAGCAATTCAATCACTGTAACACTTATTGGTAACAGTATGCATTCCCAGTACTTATTGGCAACAGTATGCATTCCCAGTACTTATTGGTAACAGTATGCATTCCCGTTACTTATTGGTAACATTCCCAGTACTTGACTTTACTGTGCCCCAGTCTTAAGTTAGGCACAGTACATAGGTCTGGTTTACTGGGGCATCTTTGACAGTATATCTCCACATCTCAGTGCTTAACTGTGCTGACCCTGTGCTTGGTCCAAGATATACTTGGTTACATATGTCCTGGAAATGCCGCTCAGTAGAGTCAAATGATGGATTCAACCTTGTCCTTGTGTATTTTATCATCTGCTTCCAGAACAAAATTTTCTCTAGTGTGATCATGTTCAAACTGTACAAATATTTGATTGCCACCATTTTCCTGACAAAGAATGCATTCAGCAGAGCCAGCTGCAGTAAGCGGACTGCCAGTTTCTAGTACCATTTAATTGATTCTCTTAAGATCTGTCGAATATGGTTTCAGCATCTGATCCTGTTTATTCACAAAAATCCATGTAACAGTTGTAGTCAAGTCAGCAGAGTGGTTTATGCACTGCTGACATAAAACACATTGGCTGTCACACATGAAGACACTTGCACTGTAGACTGTAACCAGATGAGTTTATACAATTACTTTGACAGGTCACATTGTGGTCTGGACACGGGCAAAGGTGATGTTCTGGTTACACTAACATTAACTATTTCCAGACATTATTTTAAAGTACAAACTGCCTTTAGTGGACTGCAGCTGTTGTCACTAATTATAAGACAGCAGTTAAGCTCCTGCCCATCTTAGCTAGACCGCTATGAGAAGGCAAGGGCACAAGTACCATAATCATGTGGGTTACATCTGCTATGAGGCAAGGACCCTACATCATGGCTGTATGGCATTTCAGGAGTGATGAAAAGTAATGCTATGTAGTAATATTACAGTATTATGTAATAGTACACTACACTGAACGAAATATGCCAAACGAGGTCTATACCTAAGTCAGTGTGTTTATGCCAGGTTACTCAGGACTACACAAGAGTTCACCCAGTTTCTGCTAGACATCTGGTGTTTGGCACGTAAGCGGTTAAAACCTTGTAACATCTGAGCCACGCTTAAAGTCATGGCATGATATAGTCAAACAACCACATGAAATGTTACTAAATATTTACTGCATTAAATATTTCCCATGAGCATAAAGTTAAATCCTTATAAGCTCAGCTAGCACTTTACAGCATCACTGAAAACCAAGGCTGACACTTCACAATCATATACTCCAAATTTCAATAGCACTACTCTAATAGCAAGGCGCAGAACACCAGGTTATTCACGGGCGCCAACATTTCCTTCGTCTGCATTGCCTTAAAGTTGGAAAGTTCATTAGTCCAGATAAAATCAAAGCCAACTAAGCACAGAGTGTATTATGCAACCATGTAAATGTACCTCCACATGTGGAAGGTCTTCCAAAAGCTGTGCTACGATGGCAAGTTAGTCAAGCGCTTTTCAGCAAGAGTGATTGGTGGCAGTGATGAGTAATTAAGATTTTGTAACTAACTAATTAGAATTAGCATTAGTTCGAATTTCATAATTAGAATTAGCTAATTCATTTAGTTTCTAATTAATTAGTAACCCATCACTGATCAGTGGTGTCAAATGAGGACTATGACCTCTAGCTACAGCGATTGTAACTTCCCGAAATACTGATCAAGTATTCTTTAAAATCAATAAGTTACGCCCAGAATTTAAAGGTTACACAGCTATACTGACCAAAACGAGTCCGGACGATATGGAAGTGGTTAATCCGCAGGTCAGAATAACGAAATATATGATGGTCTGGAATAGGAGCCATCCCTCCACTCGAAACAACCCCATGCTCCCTCAAAACGTAGGGTAAGTGCAGTGGACAGAAAACGCTTCAGTTACACAACAATCTGCATGTCAGACTTCAAAACTGACGTCTAACAAAGTTCTACTTCCTTGTAGAAATTCAACATTAACTTAATTTGTGCAGATTTCGCCTGTTTTAGGAAGTTTGGCAAATATTAAATTAATTGGGTCACGAGATTATCTGCGGGTTATTTACACTAAGTGACATAACCAAGGGCCTGCCATATGTACTGCCAAATCGCACCAAGTGAGGAATACTTGAGTGAATACTGGCAACAGCTGAAATTCTCACTCAAATTGCAATAAATAATTCAAATTCGGCTGAGAAAACATAATTCTAAATCAAGACGAAAAATCGATCGCTGTAGCCATCGATCAAAACAGTCATAAACCAAAGCGTATCCCTCGTCATGTGGTTGTCTCTATCACCTACACGCCATAAAGAAGCAATCACGCAAGAGAACACGTCGTACCAGATGGCTCCGTTTTAATCAATTCAATTTTTAAACTTTATAAAGCTTGTCATCACGATGCCAAGTTCCAAGTTTTTTCTTTTTTGTTTTAATCAGCAGGTTCTGCTAAATTAGCACACAATAGCGAATTCGAATACATCGCATCATCGAGGTCAGCTTCACGCATTACTCCAAGTAGGCCTAAACCTTAAGATTCTTCGCAAGAAAAGATTTTCCGACGAAGAGTCGCCGCACTCTACTCAAAGTAGTCTACGTAGCGTGCGTAAGTTTTCTTCTAACGATTCTGAGATATCGACGTAAAGTTCCCGTACTAAACTGTTATTTAATTTACCCGATTAAGGTTGTAGGTCTATTGAGCGATTCGAGTCTGTTCGATTAAATTAGCACTTGCTATTAAACTGATTCTCTTGATTAGGCTAATTTTATTTTTGCTGACTCCCCATCTGCTACATGGTAGTCTAGCCTACAGCTTCGAGGGTAAGAGGCAGCTGCCCCAACCCTGCTCATCAGGCTGGGTCCTGTGATTTGTGCAAATCCGGTGAGTGTTTTTTGGGGTATCCGAATGTGGCTTTTTCTTCTATTCGTCATAATGATCTTTCACGAAAATCTGACTGCAGCCTGCGGTCCATTCTTACCTGACCGTTCAACTTAAACTTAAGTTTCTCTGTTTTGACTAAGCGCCTATAATTACCTGTGAATAACTTGCATGGTTCCCGTGACTTCGCTTTTTGGGCACTGTAGAAATATCGCGATAACGATTACAGTTACAGTTAATGGGCTAGGTATAAGCTGTGTAAGCTTTTATTGCCCATGTCTTTGCATCCAACTGTCCAGTTAATTTGTGTTTCAATGTGGTCAAGCTTGTTGTCGTTATTATTTCTTTATTTCTTGTGGTAGCCGGTTCCAGCGATCCACGATTCTTTGGCTGAAAAAGCCAAAAAATTCTAATGTCCAATTCGGAAGTGATAAACAGACCGCAAGTTTAGAAAAACGGTGTTTCTTGTATTAATATCTGATATTGATAATAGCAGCTTTAAGTTTGTACACCTTTTCAACAGGCCGGGTCAGTCCGGTCAGAGGTACACCAAACAGATATTGTTGGACAATGTCAGGGAGCGTTGCGAAACGGATGAGCACAAGCTGAACTTATTGGCACAGGATCGACAAAAAGGGGTGGTGGACCAAAAGAGGAAAAAGATAATAATAGGCTATGCACGTGCACAAAATAACTACATAACGTAGGGTGGATGACCCTAATGTGGGCAGGTTCCTAACATGGGCACCCCCTTGCATCTCAAAATATAGACGACATAGGGTGGTGCCTTCTAGGAAGGTATTATGCAGAACTCGTATACTTAAGCCTATATTGCTGTTATAAAACAGCAAACTATGTCGGCGGAAAATTGCGCTTCGAAAGTAAGAAGTAAATGTTTTTAGCATGCCAGTTTTCTATGATGTTCGATATATGGTTCAGTAGCTGTGGGCGCGTTATTTTTTAATGTATTTTCAATCGGTTTTTGCAGATGTTTGGTGAAGTGTAGCTTTATCGCCCCATGTGAGCGATAATGCGGGAGAAAGTGAGCACACTTTTTAAAATCCTCTAAGGACAAAGCGAGAGAGTATGGCGTTGTTGGCTTCTAATTTGAAGCGACAAGAAAACGTTTAGGTACAGTTAACCATGAATTTGGGCTTTAGTGACTAGTTGCTTACACTGATGCAGTTTCTCGAGGCAAAATCAGTAGCCTACTAAACGATGCAGTTTAAGTATTTGGGTGAATTTATTCTACTAAGTTTTTTGTATTTCGCAACACCTGCATTACTGAGGGTGTATTAGCCTTGTGCTCTTGCCTCAAGACTTGGGGACAATAACTATAACTATAATATAATAAGCACGATCTGAATAATTGGAATATGTAACACTACAACTGAGAATTGCACTATGGTCTTGAGGCTTAGATCTGGTCCTGGATGATGCGGTCTTGGTTCTTTCTTGACACACGCGGTCTTGGTCTCGGTCTTGGTCTTGGACCACGCGGTCTTGGTTCGGTCTTGTATTCACGCGGTCTTGGTCTCGGTCTTGGTCTTGGAACCCGCGGTCTTGGTCTCGGTCTTGGTCTTGGAATTTTGGTCTCGTGCACAACACTGGTCTTGATCTAGATGTGTATTGTAGGGTTGTAGGTGTGTGATATATAATTCTTGGATATAAAAGCCAAAGCCAAACAGGAGATACGATAATAATAATTATTGGCTGCGAAAATACAGCGCCCAGTCAATTAAGTGTGAATCCATGAGTTCAATATGTGACTTTTATCGCGCATATTTATAACGCACATGGCATCAACCAATTGCGCACCAAAGCCAAGCCGTAATCAGGGACTCAATATCCAGAAGATCAGTCCTTCCCTTTCCGTCTCGGTGATCGGCGATGGTCCTCTAAAACAAGCTTGGGCAACTTTCTTTTAACAGAGGTCCGTCCTAAGATTTTAAGGGCAGCTCAGAGGCCGTATTCCAATCGCGGGCTAATTTTGCAGATTCGTTTGCCCCTGAAAATGATACAATATTAATTCTATTTAAACTAAATATTGCAGAAGAACAGTTAAAGTAAATGAAAATAATTTTTGAATATAAAAGGCTAAAGCCTACACTATAAAAAAAGCACAGTATGTTTGAAGTTTATTCAGTTTTCAAAATACATAAAACGGATAAAAACATTCCTAAGTGTCAAGTACAATGCTAATATACAAAAAATTGTGAAATGCCGATTCAATGGTCCTCAGGGCCGGACCCTATCCGCGGGCCGTATGTTGCCCACGGGCCCGTGCTCTAAAGTCTTCACCTTAATTAGTGCAGATAGAAAAAAATAAAAGCCCGCTAGGTAGGCCTAGAGTTAGGTCTACGTCGAGTTAGGTCGAAGTCAACGGCCTTTGCAGCCATTACAGACGTTGTTGAAAGCTGGAAACTAAAGCTAACTAAACACGGATGTTGTTTCGGGTTAGAGTTACCTTTGCACCTGTCTGGTGCCCTGGTAAGGTAATATGGTAAGCCATGAAGTGTCGCTAAACGCTTCGATACGGCAGAGTACAGGCCTCTAAAAGTGAAAGTCCCACACCGTCCATCGTTCGCTAAAGAGCCGTCTGCCTCCTCCTCCTCTGCCGATCGATTAATGGTCCATCATCATCCATCGATCCGCTGCCTGGTCGTAACATCCCAATTGGTATTTGCACTGACAACAGATCCCAGATGTAGGCGCCGACATTCGGGTCGCCCACCTGTTGACTATCAACGATCTGACCTCGCTTGGCTGCAGTCTGCAGAGGCCCAGCTCGCTGCAGGATAGTGCACCATCAACTTGCCAAACTCATTCAGTACCAAATGAACCATATATACACGGTGATTCAATAAAAAGTAAGCCATACATATATTTCATTATATTCTATATATATATATGAATATATATTATAGATTAAGTGCCATCTTGGTATAGTGTAGATGTCAGCACACGAGTTTGATCGACGCTCATTAAATGTCCTTCCGAGGCGCTGGCGCCATTGGGCAACAGCATCGTCGACAAGTGCAACGTTTTCTTCAGTGCGCGCTGACCTTCGTCTGCTACTAATGACGCGGTCGACTGACCCTGTTACGCTAACGAAGCAATTTATCTAATGCTTCTGGTCCAATGTTTTTTCTGGAAACTTTGTTAGAAATTAACGGCTGCGAATTCTTGGATGTTCAAACCTTTTATCAGTGTAAATCTTCTTTACTAAAGGCATTTTTCGGAAACAGTTTCTTGTTTATGTTTTCTAGGTGTTATCGTCTGCTTTTTTGAGTAGGAAATATAAACAGGAATCAATATACTATCCGTGTTGAAATTTTGAGCTACGTAAAAATATAGTTCAAGTTTAAATATTTGTTTATAAAGTTTGATGTTGAAGATATATAATATATATATATATATATATATATATTATTGATACACAACGTTATATATAAGGCAGAATTGATCAGGATTGGCTAAGTTAGATGTCGGCACACGAGTGATGAACGTTCATTAAAGCCGATAAAATATTCATAAAATTTCGTAGAGCATTTGATATAGCTTTACACATGCGTCTGCGTGAAACGAATATGAATCGAAATATAGGCCTATAATTAAGCACACAAGGAGTGTCTTAGATGGAAATATACTATCCGTGTTGAAAGGAGCTACGTTAAAAATAGGATGTTGTTGCAGATGGAGCTGATGTCAAGCGAAGTTATTGATAATTATGTCGGTGAGATGGAGTTTTGTTATTTCAATCCGATGCTAATCTTCTGCTGAGTCAACGAACGTGTCATCTCTTGCATCAGCATCAGCAGCTGAAAAAGAAGGGAAGCAGAGACAGCCGAGAACGAAGGATTGGCACTACAATGGGTGTGTACTGGGGTTGGGTCGTCTGTCTCTCCTTTCTTCTGCTCTTCACCCTCTCAGCCGGAATCGCCTTTTCATTCGGGGAGATGATCATACCCATCACCAAAGAAGTTCACGTCAGTGTCTCCCTACTAGGCAAGTGAATCTATTAATAAATAAGTGAATTAAACGAATAAATAAATTATCTTCCGAACAATGATTGTAACGTATGCTCAAACACTTATTTTATACTTGCCCTGTAATGGGTACAGTAAATTCATTTTGATATTAACGGTATTGATAACACTATTGTAGCAGCACTTGATAGTAGTATTAGTATTAGTAGGCCTAGTTGTAGTAGGCAATAAATAAATAAATAAATAAATAATAATAATAATAGTAGTAATAATAATAATAATAATAATAATAATATATAATAATAATAAGCATAATAATAATAATAATAATAATAATAATAATAATAATAATAATAATAATAATAATAATAATAATAATAATAATAATGGTAATAATAATAATAATAATAATAATAATAATACTATAAATGAGAAACTGATGTTTCATTAGAAAGAAAAATAATGATATAGGCTAGAATGCATTAGAAATATCTTAGAAAATTATCCTAATGGGCTTTGTAAAATTCGAAGTCATTTTGTTCTTTCGATCGGTCGGTTGGTCTGTAGGTTTCATAGACATAGGGCTCTGACATCTATAGCTTACATTTGTGACGTTTCAGTCTGGGTGGGAGCGCTTCCATCTAGTCTTCCTATGTTGGCTGCTCCTCTGGCCACTTGGATCAACTACCGCTTCGGAACCCGTCGTGTGGTCATGGTAGGCGTCTTCCTGACGACCCTTTCGCTGTCCTGGTTGGGTCTAGCGACGAACATTGTCCTGATGCTCGGCGCTTACGGTGTGCTCAGCGGAATAGGAATCCTGCTGCTCGTCAATCCGCCGTTCTATCTGCTCGAAGAGTACTTCCCATACGATCACCCGAGGCATGTCCTTGCCACCAGCCTCATCGCATGCGGATTCCCACTCGGTATATATACACGTTTCCTATATTGCGCAGTACGATACAATAGGCCTACGCCGTTGCAACATAATACAGTTCAGTACATTACAATAAAATGTAAGGAAATAGCCTACGATTCATAAGAGTAGGCTTACTAGCAGTTCGCCATAATAATCTAAACACAGTTATTCTGTGTTATGCAATTTATTTCAATACAATATAATACGGCCTAAAATTATTACAATACAATCCAATGCAGTAAAATACAACCAAACAATATAATATACAAGACCGTATATACAAATCATTAAAATTCAATGCAATAGGCCTACAAAGCAAAAGGTGAAGCGATACTATACAGAACAATTCAACATACATTGTAGTAGACAGCGAAATACAACCTAAAGCTAAGCAATGCCAAACAACACAATGCCATTCAATACAATGCAAAATACAATGCAATACAATGCGATGCTAGTCAATGCAATGACAAATATAATGCGATGCCCTGCAACGCACGTTGCTAATGTAACTGGTATAGAGTATCAATGTGACTATAGGCCTACATATCGACGCGCACACACGCATACGTACAGACAGGCACAATGTACACTAAGCCTGTAATATTTACTGACATTTTTAATTTTTAATTACATAAAAACGATTATGTAAATGATGACGATAGTGATAATGAGAAAGGTTGTAAAAATGATGCTGACTACGATGATTATATTTGAGGCCGATTATTAAATGATGTTAATTGGCTTATTTAGATGTTAAAACGGCCATGATACTTGATGATGATGATGATGATGAAGATGATGATGATGATGAGGATGAGGATGATGATGATCATTATGATGATCATTATGATGATGATGGTGATGATGGTGATGATGGTGATGATGGTGATGACGACGACGACGATGATGATGATGATGATGACGACGACGACAATTATCAAAGTAGGGCCTACATCATGTATGCTTGTATCTTGCAGCTACGATGATATTCAATCCGGTAACGTATGCAATGATAGCGGCAGTGGGATGGAGATTCAGCTACAGCATCTTTGCCATTCTGATGTTTGTCGTTGGCATGGCAACCGCCCTCACCTTCCGCCCCTGCAGACCCGAAGAACTGGCCAACGAGATGGGGACAGCGTCTGCCACTCCTAAGCCCTTCGAAGAGAGCACACCAGACAACTATGTCGAAATAGGAGAGTCACCTGACGCCAAGGCCACTCCTCAATCCATGGACTCAAGTGCCGTCTATTCAGGATCTCTGAAGGCGCAGGTGCTTTTGGGGTACATCTGGTTCATGGCGTCCATACTGAAATCTATGGGATACTACACTCCAATTGCCACACTGGTAACTATTCTTTTTTTCTCAGCTACATTTAGACTTCTAAGACGTCCCACAGAAGATAAAATACCTGCTGAAATAGATGGGATGTTAATTTATTTATTTCTTGTTATTAATACTAAAAACAATAATTGTCGGAAAGCCGATGGCAATGTTCAAACTCTTCTCAGGCGTGGATAAGGCTTCGGCGGTCTGCTTGAAGACGTTCCTTAGAATGGCGCACACGACGACATCACAGCTTAATTTCTTCTCTTGAAAATAAGGTCGTGGATAGCGTCACGCCCGACGTGAGCCGATACCTGGGACTAGGATCACGCCCGCCTCGCAATTGGTCATTAGGCCTACATGTCACATGATTGTGTGTACCTGAAACGAACCGACCGATAAACATTGCCGTTTGCGGTGGAAGTTTGTTCACCGTGTTTTCTAAAGACGAAACTCCCTAACCCTGACCCTAACCGACCCTCACGACGCCTAATCTGACCCTAAACGACCCTGAAGACGCCTAATTTTACCCTAAACGACCCCACGAATGCTAACCTGGCCCGAACCGGCCCTCAATTTGTCCGCCATATCAAAATTCCACGGGGAAGACAACAAGTTCACGTGACAGGCTTTGCCAATAACGCGACGGACGTGACCGTAGTACTGGGGATCCGGTAACGCCCGGGGCGTGAACGGATCACTACGTGAAAATAATCATCTTTTCATACAGCACCATCACTTTCAGAACACTGTCACTCCTTGCCACTCTCCTCTCTGGTCCTCTGCTTCTCCTGTGGTATCGTCTTCTGTGTTTCTGTCCGTGCTTCTCCATCGGTATTAATAGTACTTCGAGTCTGCATCTTTCGTGGTTCTGACCGTTCTGTCGGTGCTTAGGCTCTTCAGGCCGTCCGCATACTTATATGCATGCTGTCAAGAGACAACCTACGGTACCAGCTGCATTACTCGGTCCATCTGTGTGATTGGGTCAATCTGCGTGTTTCGGCCCATCTATATGTACGTGACTTGCATGACTTGGAGTATTACGCCAATCATCGTCGATATGAAGGCGTGCAGTCAAGGATTTGTCAACTTCCTCGCCGACCCAGTCGTTGCCAACACTGGATTCAATCTCACTTATTACGTTAAATAAACGATATTAAAACGTGACTTGGTGTATTAGCCCACTGCCTGACTTGAACTAACACTAGGCCAACACCCTCTGCGTGACTTAACCTAACAGCCCTCTAGTCTACGTGACTTGGGCTACATCGTGTCTCACCCGGATGCTCCAGCATGAGTGTCTTGTGTCTTAGTCAGTCGACAGTCAGTCAACTTCTTAACATAACGATGCTATTTTATTATTAATTTATTAATAATAAATTCATCAAAATAGTGATAATGATATTAGTAACAAAGATCACTGTTATTATTTTCAATTAGGCTCATAGGCCTGTGCGTTTACTTGTCGCCAAAATATCATGAATAAGCATCCGTCTAAATCCGCCAATCGCTCATGAACTGAATAATTATTTTGGTTTTGATTTTTTAATTTTTGAGAGGAAAATGTGTAAACTTCTCTTCCCACCGAGTCAGATTATCGCTCACCCAGAGTAGTCTAAATTTCCCCATATTATTTATCTTTCACCCATAAGTCTTTCTCACCATTGATTGTAGTTATTTAATAGGTCTATAGGCCTATATTTACCTGTAGATAGGCAATAGGTCCATATCTTCTTCTTTGCTTCTCCTCCGTCAGGCCAAGGCCAACGATGAGTCCTCAACTTGTCGTCTCCAGAATTCTCTATCCTTGATTTGTTCCTTTGCTTCTGCAATGTATCATCTTCATTCTCTCCAGATCCTCTATATATATATATATATATATATATATATATATATATATATATATATATATTTACCTGTTCGCCTGCAAAACACTTGCGCCCCCACCCACGCGACGCTAGATCTACTTTTGCGCAGGGTCATGACCTCTTAACACCTATGTTTTATACTGGCGCAAATATATATTCGCATCTGACTCTATAGTACTGTAGTCAGTGTAGTGTCACCAATGCGTTGAAATGACTAATCCGTGTATCTTTCTTTAAGGGTCATAGGTGAGAATTCCTTTGGTCCAGAATGCTTCTTAACTACTTAAATCATTGTCCAGAGGTGTTCAGGTGTGTCAATGCTCACCTGCAAAACACAAGTGCCTCACCCACGACACGCAAGATCTGTGCTACACGTACGCCGGGTCATGACCTCTTAACACCTGATGTTTTATACTTAGGCAACGAGGCAAGTAGTCAACAGAACTCAAGTTGAAGCAGCTGTGCACAATAAATAGGCTACTGTATAGGCCTACTAAGTATGTCAGTCTTGCTATGCCTTCTACTTGTTATTGCTCGTGTCTTCTTTACTTCTATAGATACTCTTCAGTTTTATTTTCTTCACATAATGATCACGATCTCTTCATATTCTTCTTCTTCTTCTTCCTACTTCTCGTCCTCTTTCTCCTCCTTTTTCTACCGAAACACAATTAAGATACATAGTACATGCGCGACGTTCTCCACTGACTACCCTCTGAACAGCGGATTGCGTATAGGATAGCTGCCCTAGTCTGGCGTTGACTATTGGGTCTCGCTCCTGCCTATCTTCGCGAGCTCTGTTGCCCTGTCCTTAGTGCTGTGCACCAATAGATAGGCTACTGTATATAGGCCTACTAAGTTCCTATCTCTCCGCTCATCTAAACAGGGTCTCCTACTTATACATTTTGCCCGTACCTCCCTATTGCACGCCAATCATCGTCGTTATGACGGCGTCGTTAAATAAACGTTATCAACCTCCGCTATTCAGAACCGCGCTTTCTCCGTGGTGGGTTCTTTGACCTGGAATGGCCTCCCTCTGGAGCTTCGCCTCTTTCCTAGGACCATCTCTCCTATGTTCTTTTCTCACCTTGAGCTGTTCCTTTTGACCTTGCTGGAGTTGGGAGCGCCTCTAGGAGAGTAGTCTTCTTGAAGGGGCGCTATATAAATGTTTGATATGAATGAATGAACATCGTTTTCTTCCTCTTCCTTCTATTCCTCCTTCGTATTAGCATCCTCAGTTTCTGCCTACCTCTGTTCTGCTTCTTCTTCTTCTTCTTCTTCCGCTTCCTCGTCCCTCTCCTTTCCACCGCATCCTCTCCCTCTTCCACCTCTTCGTCCTTCCTCTGAATGAATTGCTGCGGTGGATGCAATTTTGAATCCAGAATTCCACATAGCTAATTAGCTATTCAAACAACATCAAACAATAAACTTGTCTTGTAGCCATTTTTTTCATCGCACAGCATAAACAAGGGAGTTGGTGAATCTTTTCTTGATTAAAATTGTATCTGTTCCGGACTGATATTCTGGGTGTTGACCCGATGACGGCTTCGCTCTGGTGCGCCATCGGTTGATGCCTTGTGCATTATACACTGGCGCTATATAAAGGTTACTAATATATAATAACAATGGCATATGTATGATTGACAGGTGAAGCAGATGGATGTGTTGGGCATCCCTCAGTCGCAGGCATCGAGCGCAATGGCTCTGATCGGATCCTGTGAGGTCCTCAGCCGCCTCGTCACGTCCTACTTCGGAGACCGGTTCAAGGGCCAGATCCTCCCGATCTACGTCGTCTGTACCATAGCCCTCTGCTTCCAGAACGCCATTGGGTCCTTGGCCGTCACCTACACGCATCTACTCATCTACGCAGCAGGTACATATTATATGCATGTATAGCCTGGAGTGCAACCACGTTAGGCAAGATGTAAGTTTGGAAAGTGAAGTGTGAAAAGTAGTAAGTTTGGAAAGTGGTAAGTTTGAAAAGTGATGAGTTTGGAAAGTGGTAAATTTTGAAAGAGGTAAGTTTGGACAGTGGTAGGCTAAGTTTGAAAGTGGTATGATCGGACGAAGGTAGAAAGGTTTAGGACTAATCATGGCATGACAGGAGCCAAAGTTTAAGTGGTTGGTGAATGAAACAAGAGAAAAGTCGTCATAACATTTGCAATTTAGGGAGATGAAAGCAGACTGAGTGTGACTGCGTTTTTGTGTCTCCGTCCATCAATATTGCTCAGCTGCAAGTAGAAGCGTGTTAAACTCGCGTGTTAACCCTTGTTAAACTCGGTTGTTCTGTTTCTTTACCCTCAGCGCAGGGCTTCAGCGGAGGACCGATCATCGCAGCCATGTATTCGTCTTGTTCGGAAGTCCTTGACGGCCACCACGTTCCGATGGTCTTCAGTCTCTTCAGGACCGGTCTCGGAATAGGAGGTCTACTGGGTCCAACGCTTGCAGGTAACCATACTGTTGATCACCAGTATGAACGACACGCCAATATGGGTGGCTGGGTGGGTTTTGGGTGGGTGGGTGAGTGGGTGGGTGAGTGGGTGAGTGAGTGTTAATTGGGTGGGTGGGTGGATAGTCTGAGTGGGTGAGTCAGTCAGTCAGTCAGTCAGTCAGTCAGTCAGTCAGTCATTCAGTCAGTCAGTCAGTCTTATCTACCCTCCAACTCTTGCTAAGGTGGTCATCTGGAAAGCTATCAATAAGTCTCACAACAGTTTCATTTATGAAGTTCGTTGGAAATATTTATAAAAAAATAATTGGTGTCTGAAACCATTGTAGTCTAAGGTAATCGCCAAAATGCCTGAAGTTGAACTTGGATCTATATTTGTCTCTTAGTTGTTAAAACCACCAATAGTCGTTTGTCTTCAAGTATTAAATAAGTGGCGATATGTTGAAGATCAAGTTCTGTCACTGAACACACAAACTCCCACACGAACGCACACCCCTTCTCACATGGTCTACGGTCCCTGTCCACACATGGCCTACGTGGGCGGTTCAACCAGGTGTACGCAAACTGGATAGTGGACAGAACGTTGACAGAACGGCCTATCTCCGGGAAAGCGTCATAGAACGTGAAATATTTAGCCCATTGTTGTATTACCCATCGCGGCTTTTGTTCGCATCGTCCGAGTCTATAAGTATCGATCGATTGCAAACCATGAGAGTCTGCATTGATCACGCATGTGCCGGCCGTTGATCGATTGCAGACAATAGGATAAATCATAACACCGTCACTTTTTTCAGTGTCAGACGTCATAACTGTCCATCCAACCGACGCGTAGCCTATGTATGTGTTCCGTGACTTCGTGCACAGGGCGTCGTAGTTAGTGCGATGTGCAGCAGGTGTTTTTGGTACGAATAGATCACGGCTACGTTTTCCTGGACAATAATTCATCACTGGAACATTTCAGAACAAGTTGCCGACGCTGTCAACATAACATTTCATGATACATGATCTGTCAGTCATTGCGATTCGGAGGCTACATCTGAAAAGTGAAAACCAATCGAGTTACCATTTGTATCACAACAGATAGCCTACACATTAAAACACAAACACGAACACTTTTGCATACCGAGAATTGATCAGATAACTAACCAACAAATAAATGAATTCATGTTTAGAATACATGTCTAGACAACTACCGTCTATCTTCAACAACTATTTCACAACAATATCTGAAAACAATCCGTATTACATGAGCTCCGCAAGTAACTACCGTCCAATTTATTTCCGTACTAACACTCGTAGGTTTTCGCTTAAATGTATGGGTCCTAAGTCCTGGGGTCCCGCTAAATGGGGTTACCCTATATTACAATGCTAGTAGAGCGGTTTGCAGGATACAATTTCAAAAGGCATTCTTAAAGATATAACTTGTACGATGGCACTACAGAAGTTATTAAGTGATTAACTAAGGACTGTATTCATAGTTGTATATTCATTCTATCGTTTCAGGCGCTATATTTGATATGACTGGTTCGTTTCGACCGGTGTTTTACCTCAACTGCGTAAC